>CAJQZP010001297.1:4767500-5294868 GCA_907164705.1 Parnassius apollo | reverse complement strand
ATATCACGCAGAAACTAACGGAGTGCAAAGATGACCTGAGGCAAAAAATCGCTGCTTAGGGGAAGTGGATTCGACGATTTAGCGAGAGGTCAAGGCGGTTCAACCAGAATCATCTCTTCCAGAATGATCAGAAGAGGCTCTATAAATCATTGGAGCGACCAGAGGTACGTGAATCAGGCCCAGGATCGGATCAGGCTGACACTGTCGCATTTTGGCGTGGCCTGTGGTCAGAGCCCGTAAACAACAGCGAGGGCCCTTGGATAGAAGTTGTAGCGAGCCAAAGTGCGAGTTTTACGCCTATGGACCCCGTTACCATAACGCTGGAAGACGTGTCCGAGGCGGTCCGTAGTGCCTCGAACTGGAAATGTCAGGGCTCGACGGGCTGCATTACTGGCTTAAGGGGTTCGTAGTGTGTCACGCTGTGCTCACCCGACAGTTTCAAAAGGCTCTTGATCAGAAGTCGCTCACGAGCCTCTTCACTACTGGGATCACTCAATTGTTCCTAAAGATCAGGATACCACAGACCCGAGCAAAAAACCGCCCCATCACGTGTCTACCCACCATATATAAGACACTGGCATCCATTTTGAGCGCGAGAATCACTCGTCACCCGGAGCTAAATCAGGTGATGTCACGCGCTCAAAATGGATGTCGGGGCCGTGGTCGTGGAACCAAGGAACCACTCCTCATTGACGCGGTCATTGGCAAAGTGATGAAATGAAACCGTCGGTACTTCTCAGCCGCCTGGATAGACTACAGAAAGGCATTCGACTCGGTGCCCCATACTACCCCATACTAAAGAGGGTCCTCGAGCTGTATAAGATTGACTGTACAGTTAGAGACTTCCGCGAGCAGTGTACGGGGCAGTGAAGTACGATCGTTTTTCATCTGGGCGAGCGGATGATGGCTGTGGAGAACCACATAAGGATAAGAAGGGGTATCTTCCGGGGCGATTGTCTGAGTCCAATCTGATTTTGCCTCTCTCTGAACACTCTCAGTACCTTACTGGGGGGTTCCGAGAGAAGATTTCAGCTACGGAAGGGAGGGACAAAAGTGACCCACTTTTTCTATATGGATAACCTGAAGTTATTCACCTCCAGTCGCTCCCATCTTATGGAATTGCTAAACATCACTTGTGAATTTAGCAACACTATTGGAATGGCGCTGGGGACGGATAAGTTTGCAGTCCTCTATGTTGAAAGGGGAAGGGTTGCTAACTCTGAGGGCATAGACTTATCTATGCAGTTCAACTTAAGGACCATTTCAGACGCTGAAACATACCGATATCTGGGTATGTAACAGAACATCGATATCGATGAGGCTGGTATGAAACAGTCAGTTTGCGAAGTGTTTTATGCACTCTTGACCAAAGTGTTTAAAAATTAATTTTAACAGCTTTTAGTCCGGTGTGAATAAAACACACGCATATAATATAACGGTTGGGTCATGCCTGTCCTCATGTATACCTTTGGCATACTTATGTGGACTCAGACTGAACTTAACGCCCTGGATAGAAAAATCCGCACTACCATGACGTCCCATAGGATCGTCATCCGAGATTGTCGGTAATGAGGCTGTACTTGCCACGAAAGCATAGTCGGCGTGGCTTTCTGAGCGCGCTCACCATGCATAATCGCGAAGTGTGTAGCCTCTGTCATTACTTCATGGTAAGATCGGATGATCCATTCTAAAATGACGTCATTTCTCGTGATAAAGGGCTTACCCCTTTATCGTTAGCAAACGAGCAATGGCGGGACCCAACAGTGCTTAGAATTTCCAACCGGAAGACCATATGGAAGGAGAAGGAGCTGCACGGGAGGTACTATAGGGCTCTTCTTAGATACAGTCGCCGCCCTCAACTGGCTACGTTTCGGTGATCTCTTCGGGGAAACCGAGGGATTTGTCTATGCAATTCAGGATCAGGTTATTAAGACCAACAACTATCGGAGATACATTTTTTAGGATGGCACCGTCGAAGCTTGCCGCCATCCGGTGAGTCGCTTAGGCATGGCATCTCCGGTTGCTCGGTGCTTTCTAATTCTGAGTACTTGTACAGGCACAACCTAGTAGCCAGAATTCTACACCAGGAGCTCGCTCTGAAGTACGGTCTCGTGGACCGGAAATTGCCGTATTACAAGTACTTGCCGGAAGCTTTGCTCGAAAATGACCGCGCCAGGCTCTACTGGGACCGGGCCATCATCACAGATAGGACTATTCTTGCGAATAAGCCTGATATTGTGCTGATGGACCGGGCACAGTCAAGGATATTTTGGTCGATATTACCATTCCGTATGACGCGAACCTTGTGAAAGCCGAAACAGATAAGCAATCAAAATATCTGGACCTAACTCACGAGGTGACTGAAATGTGGGGTGGTCTGCCGACCGAAATTATTCCTGTAGTCGTGTCTGCAAATAGGTAATCCCAGCCAGCCTCTCAGGTCATCTGAAGCGGCTGGAAATCCGTGATATACCGCTTCGGGTCAAATTCAAAAGGCGGTGCTACTCGATACCGCCCGCATCGTCCGCCGGCTTATTTCCCTTTCCCCCTAACCCTCGGCCGTTTGTTCTCCTCTGCCGAGGGCTTCCACCTGGTTGGGCATTTATTTATGTATTATTTATTTATTTATTTATGTTAGTATATTAAATATGTGTTTATGTATATTTATCATTTCTTTTTATATATTTATCCAGCCTAACAAGGTGTGAATAATCAATCAATAATAATTAATAATTTAAAATAATTAAAATTATAAAAACATAATTTATATATATTTTTATGGTGTAGGATGACAAACGAGCACACAGACCACCTGATAGTAAGTGGTTGCTGTGGTCCATAGACATCACAAACTAATAAGAGTACTAAATAGACATCTACATATATCTTCGATTACGAAGCAAAATGCAGATGCGTTGTCACCCGTGAGGACTAAGATGAAATGCCTCGCTTCCTGTATAAAGGGTCTCCGGTTCTCTACACTGACCATACGAAACATATCAGCATTTAAGCTACTATTTAACGCTGGTATTCTGTGAGAGCGTGGTCCCCGGTCGAACCGACCCATTCGTACTACAACTATACTACTAATATAACTGCAGCATAGCTCTACATATATATCTCTATATATAGACAGCTCGCTTTTTTTGAGACAACTTAGCGATCGCAGCGCTTCACTTATTTTGTCCACATTTCTGGGAGACTATTTTTTACAGCGATCGTTCTCCTGTTCTCTAACCTCCTTGATAAAGAGTTTGGTTACATGAGGTTTTTTTCTGTTTTTAAGTTATTCTCTATGCTAGCTAATTACTCCGAGTATCAATCACTCACTTTGTGATAATCACAGAATATACCTGTAATTATTGTGAATACCTAATGCAGTAGTCAGTACTATAAGATTCATAGGGATGTTACGGAAGTGTTTTTATCGGAACCGAATTCGGAAGCAGAGTTTCTAAATTTGGTTTGTCAGAACCGGTACCGCTACGCTAGTACTTCTTAATCATATTAGTTTGTAGCAGTAACTGTTACTTAAGCTTTATATTAACAATCATCGACAAATACTTTACAGCATAATTGGATGTAGTCATAATTATATGAAAGTATTTAGGTTTAGGATAACCGAATAACTGAACCTTATATTATTAACCTTAGAATCTTATATTATTAGTTTATACGTAAGGTCGTTAGACTATATTCAATACAATTATTTTTAGCAATGGGTGTCAAAAGAGCCAAGTCCACCTGATGGTAAGTGAATGTTGTGGCCCATAGACATTCACATTTATCAGCAACTAAGGATCAACATGTAAATGCGTTGTCACCCCTGAGGACTAAGATGGAGTGCCTCGATTCCAGTAAAATGGCTCAATTCCATATGATTCTTTCTTATATAATTGAAACTCAAGCCATTGGTGACGACGGCAACTGCTTATTATCTCTACCTCACAGAATACATAAACCCTGACGGGCTCGACCTAATCTTATCTCCTATACCCCGTTTAATATGTAAGATTGAATGCATTTTATACGTTTGCGATCGCTGATCGGTCTAATAGCTCTTTTCGTACACCGAACGAAAGTGCGAATGAGAACGAGAATGAAAGCGAGTGAACAAAAGCGAATGTTGGTGAGACGTTGAAGTATAGACGTTAGTTAAATTAATGCAATAACGTCGTAATAATGTTAGGTTATCATTCAAAAAATGGAAGATTCGTTGTGTTCGCTAATTATTGTACTTATTATAATTAATAAATAGATGCAAAGAAAAATATGAGATAGATTTCGTTTTGGCACTTGTGATCACGTAAAAATGTAATAAAATTGAGGTTATGTTATAATTATAAAAACTATTGAGGAGAGTTTTATTTTTTTATTATTGTTTTTATAGTCGTTTCGTTCTTGGATGCTTTTTTATTTTCGCATGCTATGGATATAGGAATTTATTGCCGTATTATGAGTAATCAAACAACATTACGACTTGAGCAGATATCGACTGACCGAGATTGCCATCCATGAATCAAAATGTGTCAAGCCTTTTCGGACTGTCAGGTCGTCTATACACCAGTATTAAATATATAAAACCGATTCACGAAAGTAAACTTAGAAGAAAAATTATTTTATCTTTAAAAATTATTATGATAAAAAAGCACTTATTTAACAAAATAATTAGGGTGTCAAAGGTTGTTGCGGGTATAGACCTAAGACGATTAACACACGGCACCGCATACCGTCGCGTCTGGCGGAGGTGATAAAGCGCATTTCATAACGGTGCTCCACGCGGTAAAGTGGTTTACGTGCCTGTCCATGCGGATGGAATCGATGTGGTTTTAATCAGTTTGATCACAGACACTGGCAAAAATGGACGCTGAAGTGGTGGCAGCAATCTGGTCTTTATTAAAGCATAGAAAGAAAAAAAAAGAAGATATTGGATTCATCCAATCCATTATCCACGTGGAGTGGTGGTGGCGGCGAGAGCACCGCTTGACCGCCTGGTCGGGCGGTGAACGTGTGTTTGGTATCAACGAATTAAATAGAGGCCAATGCAACTTGAGATCCGATTCACCACCTACAGCGGCGACGAGCACTGCCGTGTGTTAATCACTTAAGTCTATGCCCGCAACGATCTTTATTATTTGTCTAAAAATATGAAGAAAATAATAGAAATTAAATCAAAATACTAATACTTTGCGGTTGCCAAACCACTTGCTAACGCGAAGGAACTATGGCAAATATTTTCTCTACGTTTGTCGGTGGAATTTTGATAGGCTGTAATAAATGTATGATGATGGATAATATCTTGAGGGAGCAGAAAAAAGGTTAGAACGATCGTAATCGCTTTATTAGCAGTTGTGATCTAGTGACAAAAGAAAAGCAGACTGCGGTCGATCCGGTGTTATTGTACTATCGTACCAGTGCCCTCTGCGTAAGTTCCATGAACCAAATCACGTTCCATGAAGAAAAACCGAAAACAAATTATCTGTGAAACTCATAATGAACCTAAGGATAATTTGGCGGAAATATACGGAATTTAAGTAAATTTCATAGTTATTTTTTCGCGATATATTTTGAATTTTAAAACTATAGTACGAAATTGCTCATTATTCGACTACATTTTTGTTTTAAGATATCAGATAAAGCTTCCATAAACTTTAATTGATATTAATAAGAATTACGCACCGGATTAATAAAAATTCTTATATATACCTAATAAACTCAATGAATTTATCGACAACGTTTTTTGTTTCGCTTATGTCTCATCAATAGAGGTGTCTTTGAAATGGAAAAACAGCAACAACCTTGTCTAACTTATTTTGTATCATGTATAAATCGTATAGAGTCGTATCGTCGTATGTATAAAAAGATCAGCTTTAGGAATCTTGTTCTTATTTTAAGATTGGCTCAATGCTAGTAATTACTCTTATGTGTATTCCGCAGACAGAGATAGGATTACGTTAGTACTCTTATAAGTTTGTGGATAGGATTCTCTGCGTAGACAGAGAAACCTATAGACAAATTGACGCCTTCTTTCGCATTCGCACACGAAAAAGATAGATTTATGCATACGTCTTTCATAGAAATGAGACAGAGCGGTGTGATTGTTTGTCCCTTTCTCCGTGCCGTTTTTTTGTTTAGCAAACTACACTTTGCTATACAACTTTGACAGTTGGTAGCGATCTAAGGAGTTTACAAGTTGGTTTAAGTGAGAAAAAAGTGTTATGTGAGCTTAAGATTGGTGAATCTTGTTCAGTTCAGTTCTTAGAAAAATTAAATTTTTTATCTAAATATGTTTTAAAGTCATAAAGATTATTTTATAACCTAAAACTACGTTATCGTCTTTTCTCACTCGAAGCCACGCTAATCATTAGTCTATAGGATTCTCTGTCTACCGTACGAAAAAGATAGATTTATCCATACATAAATCTATCTTTTTCGTGTGCAAATGCGAAAGAAGACGTCAATTTGTCTGTAGGTTTCTCTGTCTACGATGTCTACGGTATATTCTAAGTCTATGGCGTTGAAGCTTACAGGTAGTACCAACTTTATAGACTCATTCCATATGACTATAAGCACTTTTTTTTTTGGGAAATATTCATTGCATATCTGGCAACATTACATACACTGCGTTTACGAAAAAGCAAAAAAAAAAAAACATAAAAGATATTATGTTTGGCTTGAACTTTCTTTGAATCAGTTTTGATTTAACTATGTTATAGACTTAATGGCTATAAAAATATTTAGTAAAGAACTTCCTTTTAAAATTGTTACCAATTCACTAATACGTGACTTAGTGAGGCATTTAAGTATTTTTATGTGAAAAATAATAGATTACAATTCTTGTATTCTTATAACTGATTATAATGAAGCGGAGCTCCAAATTATAATACCTTATATAATACTGATTTTAGAATTTAAGCAAAAACATAACGCATTAAATTAAAAAGGAACTCTTATTGCCACATTCATAAATAATGCCGTCTCATGTGGATTATTACACGTTGTAAATAATTGAAATAAATTTAATTTTAAGGAATTCACGTACAAAGAGTTACATCTTGCTAAATAATTTTCTCCTAGTGGTCTAATTAGCATTATTTCAATATTTGCAATAATTGTTTTGTTTGTTATCCATGATTTTAATAATTTAAATGAAGGGAAATTTCATTTTAATTTGGGTAATATTAAGATGTTAAGCTACCACCCCGGCCTCGTGGTACAATGCCGTTATGTTGGCAACATCTATCCCTTCCTTCCTTCTTTTGCGCCGCTCCTCCAGCCAGAACAGCGAGAGAACGTGATCGATCGAATTTCAAAAAAGACACACACCTACCCCTGTGCTCCCGAGATCACGAAATTACTCTATATCTCCTGATTATATAAATCGGGAGTTCGTGTTTCGTGATTTTTCCATTAAGTGTGTGTACCGTAAAACCTCCACTTCGACGCCCGCGAGGCGATTACTGTGTGAAGAACCCATCTAATTGAACAAAATGTCGAAGAACCTCGCCGATCCGGTTGCGTTCGCGAAGGACTTCCTCGCCGGTGGTATTTCAGCCGCCGTCTCCAAGACCGCGGTGGCACCCATCGAGCGTGTAAAACTGCTCCTGCAAGTACAGCACGTCAGCAAGCAAATTGCAGCGGACCAGCGCTACAAAGGTATCGTTGACGCCTTCGTCCGCATTCCCAAGGAACAGGGTTTGCTCTCATTCTGGCGTGGTAACCTCGCCAACGTCATCAGGTACTTCCCCACACAAGCTCTCAACTTCGCCTTCAAGGACAAATACAAGCAGGTGTTCCTCGGTGGCGTAGACAAGAACACCCAGTTCTGGCGTTATTTTGCCGGTAACTTGGCGTCGGGTGGTGCAGCTGGTGCCACTTCACTGTGCTTCGTATACCCTCTTGACTTCGCCCGTACCCGTCTCGCTGCAGATGTCGGCAAAGGAGATGGACAGCGTGAATTCCGCGGTCTCGGCAACTGCATCACCAAAATCTTCAAGTCTGATGGGCTGACCGGTCTGTACAGGGGTTTCGGTGTGTCGGTACAAGGTATCATTATCTACCGTGCCGCCTACTTCGGTTTCTACGACACTGCTCGCGGCATGTTGCCTGATCCCAAGAACACACCTATTGTCATCAGCTGGGCGATTGCTCAAACTGTCACCACCGTCGCCGGTATCATCTCGTATCCCTTCGACACGGTTCGTAGGCGCATGATGATGCAGTCCGGCCGCGCCAAGGGCGACATGCTGTACAAGAACACAGTACACTGCTGGGCAACCATCTTCAAGACTGAAGGAGGATCTGCTTTCTTCAAGGGCGCCTTCTCAAACGTCCTGAGAGGTACTGGTGGTGCCTTCGTGCTTGTCTTATACGATGAAATCAAGAAGCTCATCTAAACATAATGTAAGAATTGTTACCATTATTACAATTGTGATTCCAAGTCACTATAATTGCCACTCCCTTGAAATCATGTATTATTAGAAGCAAAAAAACGACTATTAGTAACTTATTTTTAGTTAAATAAAAGTGTCTTACGCTGATTCCAATATGTATTGTTTTATTAATAAAATTTAGTTACATAATTGCTTGAATTTATTAAGTATTTAAACACCATTTTGGAAATGTATTAATCAAAGTTCTTAATTTAAATGTAAAAATGATGTTTAAATTATTTTTTATGTGTACATAAAATCTGTCATTGAGTTATGTAATAACCTCCTTTGTACATCATTTCAGAACAAGGTTAAAGTAATTCCAACTGTTACTGTCAAAAGCATCCTTTTGTTCATTGTAAACTGTAATAATTTTATTTCCTAAATGCTGTTAATTAATTAAATCATAACCTTGCTCTTATGTAATGTTCACATTCAACAATCTTACTGTGAATTATCTCAAATCATGTGAATATAGTTATGTAACAATTTGACTTTAGAATGTTTCTTGTGCTATGCAGTGTGAGTGGTTCTGAGTAGTAAAATGATTTAAATCACTTCAAAAGTGTTTTAATGTAGTGAAAATCCATACCGTGGTCTATTGTAACCAGGTAACATTCAGTGTTGTTTGTAAAGTTTAGTAGAAAGTGGACGGCAAAGCTGAAATCATCTATTGTCTCCTCGGTGTGAGTTTTTTGTGATGAAAAATTCATGCATTGCGAGTGAATATAAATATAGTAAAATTATGAAATATTAAATTTGGTTTTATTTTCTGACTGTTACCTACATTACAAGTGACCCACATTCATGATAGAATTGTAGAACTGAAGTTATGTGTTATACCTTGTGTGCCAGTTATGTAACCTGTAAAACTTATCATTTTACAAATATGTGATTACAATTGATTGATAAAACTGGAACACATTCAGCACATAAAATATAAAACTTATAGCATAAAATAGTTGTCAGTTTTCTAAATTTCATTGCCTATATAAAACATTCTGAGGTTTATTAGAAGCCGCCCTAGTCTAGTGCATGAGTGACGTGCAGTCAATAGTCGCATGACGTCACGGTCGCGCTATGAATGGCGCCTATGTTACGTCATATTAGTGGGTACGATAATTTTATAGATTATGTAACAAACAAACACATAGTCCACATAATGGTGAGTGGATGCTATGACCCATAGTCGTCTACATCCATTTAAGATTAAGAAACAAAATGCAGATACCTTAAATACCCAGTTCTCTACATACACTGCGAAACAGCAGCAGTAGCTGCTATTTTACACTGAGAACATTTTCATTTAGAGGTCATTCCCAAATGGATATCCCGTTCTCCAAATACACTGCGAAACAGTAGCAGTAAGGTAACACGCTGGTATTAAGTCGACACTGTTTTGTAGAAAGGGCGAATAACGTTATTCGCCGTTTTACATAACATACCTAATGTGATGAATAAATTAGTAAATTGTAATAAGGGCGAATATGCAATATCAGGCCTTTCTTCGTAACAAATAGGTGATATTCGCCGCTACATTTTTTTTATTTTCTGTTCGCCGTTACTACAAATCGAAAATCGTAGAAAAATGGCATATTCGCCCTTTCTACAAACCAGTTAGTGACCAAATCTCGCTACAATAATAATTTAGCTGCAGCATGGTAATATTGCGTACCTAATTCCAAGATAACGAATAACGTAAACTATGTTTAGTAGGTTGAAAACTAATTTTAAGGAGGAGGTTTCATATTCGCCGTGAATGCACACCGATTTCAATTTAAGTGTTGAACAGGATTCAATTTTTTTATTCTAGTTTTGACCTGTTTTAACTTTAGCTTTATATTGCTTAGTCCACTCAAAAAGGTAATAAATTTTGAAATAAAAACTACAAAAAAATACCAAAAAGAAAGAAAATAATGTATAGCTTTTTTTTTGCTTAACTGTGTAGGTATTAGTGCTTGACTTTAATTCCACCTATGATGGTACCTACCTAAGTCGTTACGTAGGTGTACCTAACTAGATGATGTAGCTTGTGAAGTCGGGTTTTTAATTTTTTCGTACATCAAGATGAATTAGTAGTCTTCAGAGGCTAGTATGTTGAAATTATTTTATTTATTTGAGTCCGTTTCCGGCGTCGAATTAATGCCGGATTTTGATTCTAAAATGTGATACGATTTTGGTGGCTTTCGTCTTACAAAATTGCTCTATGAATGGGTACATTTTAACTTATTAAACAAAACCACTTAAAACAGGGAAATAAAAATGAATAACAGAAAGAATCTAAGTACTCATTATTTACATCGTTACTTTATTTTAGGTTCAAGAGAAGAGATACATTAAAAATAAACAGAAAGAAGTCACAAGACTTCTAAGAATAAAGGATATTTATAACAATACTTGTGATTATGATACATACATATCATATTTAATATCATCATCATCATCATCATTACAGCCCTTCACAAGTCCACTGCTGAACATAGGCCTCCCCCAAGTAATGCCACAAAGCACGGTCCTGAGCCACCTGCATCCATCGACTTCCTGCATGTCTTACCAGGTCGTCACTCCATCTAGTGGGGGGTCGCCCTACACTACGCCTACCGGTACGAGGCTGCCACTCGAGAACCTTTCTTCCCCATCGGTTATCGGTTCTTCGAGCTATATGGCCGGCCCATTGCCACTTCAGCTTACTAATCCGTTGGGCTATGTCGGTAACTCTGGTTTTACTGCGGATATCCTCATTTCTGAGTCTATCACGCAGAGAAACTCCAAGCATAGCCCTCTCCATAGCTCGCTGAGCGACCTTAAGCGTCCTCATACGGCCAGCAGTGAAGGACCACGTCTCAGATCCGTAAGTCATCACTGGCAACACGCACTGGTTGTACAATCTAGTTTTTAGAGACTGAGGTATACCTGACGAAAAGATATGTCGTAATTTCCCGAACGCTGCCCAGCCGAGTTGAATCCGTCGATTGACCTCTCGGTCGAAGTTGGACTTACCTAGTCGGACTATTTGTCCCAGGTAAACGTACTCGTCAACAACTTCGAGCATAGTGCTCCCAACAACTACCGGCATAGGTGTGACATGGACATTAAACATGATCTTTGTTTTGTCCATGTTCATCTTAAGACCTATCCGTTGGGAGGCACTATTGAGGTCATTGAGCATAATGCTTAAGTCCTCCAGCGATTCTGCCATAATGACTATATCGTCGGCAAATCGAAGGTGAGTGATGTACTCGCCATTGATGTTAATACCGTATCCTTTCCAGTCCAGTAGCTTGAAAACGTCTTCCAACGCAGCGGTGAAGAGTTTCGGGGATATAACATCACCCTGTCTTACACCTCTCTGCAGTTGGATAGGTTTCGAACTCTGGTTCTGTACTCGGATAGCCATCGTAGCCCTACTGTACAAACACTTCAGCACTTCGATGTACCGACAGTCAACTTGGCACCGCTGAAGGGACTGTAGCACCGCCCAAATTTCGACGGAATCAAAGGCTTTCTCATAGTCCACATATGCCATGCAAAGTGGCAGATTGTACTCTTCGGTCTTCTGTACAATCTGCCGCAGGGTATGTATGTGGTCTATGGTACTGAAGCCTTTTCGGAAACCGGCTTGTTCGGGAGGCTGGAAGTCGTCGAGTCTGCGTGCGAGACGATTCGTAATGACTCTCGAAAATAGCATGTAGACGCGGCTCAGAAGGGAAATCGGTCTGTAGTTCTTCAAGAGAGCGTTGTCGCCTTTCTTAAAGAACAAAACCACCGCGCTTCTGCTCCACGCCTCCGGAGTAGTGCCACCATGGAGGACGGAATTGAAGAGCTTCCGAAGGACTTCAAGTACCGGTTTTCCACCCGCTTTCAGAAGCTCCGCTGTAATTCCATCCTCGCCCGGGGCCTTGCCGTTTTTAAGGTGGTGGAGAGCCATTCTAATCTCGCTCAGACTGACGTCCGGGATATCATCGGAATAGTGTCGGATAAGACTTGCTCTTGGATCGTTACTCACACTTGCGTGTGGCTCCAACGATGATGTGTACAGCTGCCCATAGAACCTCTCAATCTCACTCAAAATCTCAGGTGTCCCGGAAACGATGTTGCCACACTCAGTCTTCAGCTTTGACAGTTGGCTCTTTCTGGCAGACAGATCTCTGGCAAAGACTTTGGAGCCCTGGTTCCGCTCGATCGCTTCTTTAATACGAGAAGTATTAAAGTTGCGTAAGTCTCGCCGCATGCATTTGGAGATCTGTCTGTTCAGTTGCCTGTATGCTGTCAAATCTGTTGACGATTGCAGCCTCATCTCCCGTCTAACAGCCATGAGATTAAGAGTGTGATCGGAGAGTTTTTGTGTTCTTCTGCGGCGGGTCTTGAAGAACTTAGCTCCGACCGCATGGACAGTTTCCATGAGCTTATCGTTCATATCGTCCACTGCATTGCAATCTTCTAGGCACTGGAAGCGGTTACGTAACTCGAGCTGAAAGGTTTCGGGATTCTGGATTAGAGCACGAGGGGGACGGAGCGTTGACTTCATTAGACGAGACCTCTCCAACTTAACGTTTAGGTTCAGTGTGCCTCTAACCATTCGGTGATCGCTGCCAGTTTTCACCCTTGCGATCACTGAGACATCACTGAACAGTTGGCGTCTGGTCGTCATAATGAAGTCAATCTCATTTTTTGTCGAACCGTCGGGGCTCGACCAGGTCCACTTCCTGTGGGGCCGCTTCTGGAAGAAAGAGTTCATCATAAAGAGTCCCTCTTTCTCCATAAAGTCGGCCAGCTGCTGGCCCCTTCGGTTCCGTTGCCCTACTCCAAATTTCCCTACCTTCAGCTCACCGCTTTCTCTTGTGCCTAGTTTTGCGTTGAAGTCTCCCATCAACACCGTGTAGTGGGTTTTGGAGGAATGTATGGCTCTGGAAATATCCTCATACATTTCCTCCACCTCCTCATCGGGATGTGCCGAGGTTGGTGCGTAAACCTGAATGACCTTCAGCGAATACCGTTTGGTGATTCTGAGTATCAGGTACGCGACCCTCGTCGACACACTCCCAATCTTTACAACGTTGTTGACGAGAGACTTGTGGACGATAAATCCAACACCTCCTTGGGACAGATGGTCGCCCTCCCGGTGATAGAACAAGTTGCCGGACTCGAGGATTGCCGTGTCCTCCCCCTCTCTTCGGACCTCGGATAATCCAATAATATGCCAGCGCAACTTGTCTACCTCTTCTTCCAGCTCTAGTATCTTCTCGTCAGTCCTCAGGGTGCGTGCGTTATATGTTGCCAGGTCGAGTCGTCGTAGGTGGCAACCGAACCTCCACCGGAGATTCTTAGCATATATCTAATATGTTATTAGGGTACTCTTAATATATCTTAATATAGGTAATGCATATCAAACATACATTACAAACTTAGGTATTATTAAATTAATAATTAACTGGTATTATAATATATTACACAAAATTATATGCAAAAGACTAGAATGGAATAGAATAATATTTATTCAGTACAGGTTACAAAAGAATAATATTTATTCAGTATAGGTTACAAAAATACTAAACTTAATAAAAGTCATTTATGATTTTACCACTGCTTCGGAAAAAGCTTCCGTCCTGTCAAGAACCAGCAAGACATCCAACTGTAATTTAAAAAAAATGTTAATTTACAATATAGGTAATATTATGTTGTAGGTACAATTATGACATTTAGAAAAGGTATGATCATGTCATATTATTAATACCTAGTATAATTATATATGTAATTTATTATTTATTATATTTGTAATTTTTTTAAACTTTTTCTAGAACTGATGTAAAAGCGTACATTGTCCTATTAAGAAATTACTTTTCGAGGAGTTTCCGACACATGTAAGGCTTTTAAAATTGTCAGCACATGCTGCAGAACTAAGTTTACTAGCTAGTTTAGCCTAAATGGGCCCCCACAGGAGCGTAATTAGCTAACGTTGTGTGTTATGAATTTGATACATTGTGTAAGCATCAAGAGCGAATCTTTATCTCCAAATTATTCAAGAAATGGGTTGCGGTTCAAGAATTTCAAAGGATATTAACGTTAAAGATTAAGAAAGGAATGCTTCGGTGGTTTGGTCATGTAGAAAGAGTGACAAAGCAAATTTATGTTGCAGAAGTGAAAGGCAGAGTCGGTGAGGGACGCCCTAGGCAAAAGTTTGTCGACCAAATTGGCGATCTATTGAAAAGGGGCCATATTAAGAGTACCCTTAACAGACGAGCAGGTATGCGTAATGGTAGTATGGAAGAGGCAAGAGTTGTATGTCAGGAACGTGCCAAATGGAAGTCTGTAGTCTCTGCCTACCCCTCTGGGTGACAGGCGTGAGTGCTTATACTTATATACTATTTAAGTTACAATTAAATAAAAGAAAATTTAAAAAAAATGTTCGTTTAAATTTTTATGTATTTTGAAAACAACATAATAAACAACATTTATTTTATATGAGTGTCGTGGTATGACGACGTAGGTAAAAATATTTCTCATGAAAATGAAAAGGGGAAAGACATAACTGCATTAGTACCTAGCGTTCCCCTGATAACTTAGTAATAAAAAAGCAGTTTTTACCAATCCGCTTGCTAGGCGTGGCAATGTTGGAAAACGTCTCTGTTTTTGGTGGTCATTTATGATGTGCCAAGGTAACGATGGGGCAGAGATGATAAGAATTTTCGGTGGAGGTTCGGTTGCCACTTGCGTCGACTCAAGCAAGCAAAAAAGGGTTAAGCAAGTTGGCTGAGATAATGTTATAGGATTGTCTGCGGTCCGAAGAGAGGGGGCGGACACGCTAATGTGGAGGGCCATCTGTCCCAAGATAGTGTTGCATTTAATGTCCACAAGGCTTTCATTAACAACGTGGTCAACTTCGGGAGTGTGCGTACCTTTTATACTTATAAACATCAAACCATACAAACTTACGTAGCAAACTTGACACATCCTTTTGAAGAGTTGGAGGAAAAAGCAAAATGAAAATGGATTTGATCGCTAAAATTAGGCACAAGAAAGTGCGTTAAGGGTATGGAAATTTGGAAAAGGGGTCACTAAACAACTAAACCACAGTCTAATTACTACTAATCTTAAAATGTGACTAAACTGTGGATATTCATACATGCAGAAAAATTGTTAAAAAAAATTTGAAGAGCACACCATTGCGACATTGTTGTCTATATGTATAATAAAAATATACACCTAGAAACTTAAAAACTTATTTAAAAAGAAATTTCTCAGATATAAATAACTTCAGTAATGTCCGTATTTTAACGACATCTGGTGAAAGGGAACGTATTAGCTTATATCTAATATATAAAACTGTAACGTAAGTGTACTCTACTTTTACTTTACTCCAAAAACTCAAACCTGCAGATGATAGCCTCGATAATATTCGAAAGTAATGAAGAAACGAAGATAATGTCATTGAGACCGAATTTGGGTCACGGCGGCCAGCCTCAACGGAGACTATACATCGGCGCAGTTACGAATACCATAAATGTATCTTATGCAGTTGTTAAGCCGACGATCCAATGTATTAAGATGATGTTGAGACAGGTCTGAGCAACACACATCGACATAATCAATGATAATGTCCTCCAGACCGAATTTCGGTTACGGCGGCCAGATTCAACGGAGACTAGCCATCGGCGTAGAACAGGATTATAGTGCTCAAGTGTATGCGCAAAGCACAGGTAGACTCTCTATTCCCAGACTCTGATAATCCCATGGGACGATAAACCGACACGTCCGGAGAGGGATCAGGCGCAGGACCAACGGCTTTATGTGCTTTCCGAGGAAAGGGGTTGAGACATCGCCAACTTCCTGCTCCGGGCAGGTACTAATAATTTCTTGACGGAAAACTCAATAAACTATGCCCGACCCAGGATTCGAACCTAGGATCTCAATGATCAGTAGTCGCACTACTACAACCACTAGACGTAGTAGTGCGACTCGTCATATTCGAAAGTAGTCTTGATGGTAATCATCATCGTGATGACCGAAGACTGAACATGATGAACGTGACGACGAACGAGACCCTTTTTACTGAAAACGAGGCATTCCATCTTAGTCCTCAGGGGTGTCCCCAGCTGCAGCCCATAGATATCTACATCTATCCTCAATTAAGACTCACTCACTCACAGAATACCAGCTTAAATTAGCGTCTTAAGGCTGTGTGTCGTATAGTGAGTGTACAGAACCGGAGCTCCTTTTCACTGGAAACGAGGCATTCCAATTTTTTTTTCTTAAAAGCCGGTTTCGCCGTTTCCGAGAAATTGGTAAACATATTACCTACGTATAAGTATAAAAAACACATCTACGTGTCGAATAATATGTTCTTGACCTTCTCGTTTTTTCGATCTTGGTTAATTAAACAAGGTGTGTGCTTTTTCGTTTTAGTAACAATGAAAGTTTAGTTGACTGTGATCACTCGACTTTTGTATTGATTTTATTTCATAGTAAGATAGCACTGGGTTACGTAAACTTCAGCGCGCTTACGATTTTTGGGAAGAACTTAAAGATTTTTAGGTCAGGAAGTTTTAGTTACAAATATTGACAGTCAGTGCGTTGTCACCTCTGAGGACTAAGATGGATCCTGGGAAGCGATCTTGAACTATGCTGGCTTTCGATATCCTTTAAACCGGAATTCAGCAGTCCATAGACCGGTACTAAGCGACAGAAGCATTGCAATATATTTATGAAAATGTAATGTATGTACATAAAAACAAAAATAGCTTTCATAAGAATAAACATGTTAATACTTTAAACACTAAAGAACAAACATAAGCTTGTAATACCAGTTACTAGTCTCCACAGAATTAGTAATTCATTTATGGGGCAATGTATACGCTTTTACAATAAAATACCAGAAAATGTATAAAATTTTATTAAAGAAAACGTTAAACAAGTTTTATTAAAGACAAATTGTACAAAAGTGGTTACTATAATATAAACGAATACATAAATGAAAATAACCCCTGTGAATGAGGTGATCGCCACCATGCTGGTTCTATAAAAATTCATACAAAAATTGTACAAAATACATTAATTGTAAATTAAAATATATGTTTAAAAAATGTCCCGCTGGGTTTCTTGCTGGTTCTTCCCAGGACGGAGGTTTTTTTTGCGAACCAGTGGTAAATAAAAAATACTTTCAATAAGTATTATACAATAATCTATTTTTAATAAAGATCATTCATTTCATTTCATTTATACCTACCTAGACTAAGGTTAGGAGCAGGACCAGGGTCTGGAACTGTGTGATTAAAAATTCAGATTTTTGGGAAAAAGTATGGTCTTCAGCCTGCATCCAAGCAATAAAACTCAAAGAATTCGTATAATTCATCGTTCCTTTATTTCCTAATTAAATGTACATTTATTCCCACTTATATTTTTGGACACTTATTAACGCTTAACAATTTTGTTAAGTAAAGATTTAATACAGCGTTAGTAGTATATTTATGTATATTTATCTTTTCATTTTAATTTATAATTATATATTTATAGAACCCAACCAGTTGAGAAAATTATATAGATACCCCAATAATAATAATAATAATATAATTCTTTATTATTAACAAAAACAAATCACAAAAGTTTTTTGAAGTCTCTGACTCCCAAACTATAGACGACTCTGTATCTTAGGAATCAGCGGCCTCTCCCGGAGTTGTAATACAGGTAACACTAAGAGAATTATGCATGTTTTTATTATTATAGTAGAAACAAAGGAAAAATAAACAATTTAAAATTTTAAAAATTTAATAAAAAAATTATAATATAATAAAGTATTCTATATGTGTTTTATTTAGTACCAAACATCTATACTATACACACACATATGCCGGCACCAATGAAATTGTTAATTGCAATTTTAACTGATGATTTACCACGTGCTCGGCGGTGATGGAATACATCGTGAGGAAACCGGCATGTCTGAGGAATAAGGAAAAATATTTCGAAGACATGTGAAGTTCACCAACATGCATTGGGGCAGCGCGGCGGTCACTTCCTTGCCCTAAAACCCTCTCAGTAATGAGGGGAGGCCTGTGCCCAGCAGTGGAACGTATATAGACTGTAACTTTACTTTATACTTTAATTACATCCTTAACATACAACTTAATGTTACTGTTTAATCCCTATACAGTTCACAAGTATTTTCGACAAAAGTAAGTATATAAATCACTATCCTAAACAAACAATATAAAAAAATTACTCTTCTTAAGCAAAGTCAAAACTTGTACCTCTAATTAATAGTTGTCTACATCACGTTTTTTTTTCTAAACAACACTGAAACGTCTATTGCCTCCATAACTCCTATTACAAGAATTTTGCCATATTAGGTATACGTTCGCATATTGACAATTTTCGCAAATATTAAAACGGAAACATTTTAAACATGAAAAGAAGTAGATACTTATTATAAAATATCCGAAAACAAAGACATTATTTTAAAATGTAATATAAATGTGTTAGTATTGCTAACACTATATTCTTTGCTCGGGAACACAATATCAACAGTCTCGCGAGTAATAGACCAAAAAGGCCGTTATATTCCGCAGTATTGATTTGCAAGATGCAGGAGACGTAAACCGTAGGAAGTCTAGACATAATAAGTGTCGAGAGACCGTCACTCTGGCAATATTCCAGCCTCAAATGGCAATAAGCTCTTTCGAAAGAAGTTTGGATAAAAAAAAATTGCAGGAACACAGTCGGCTCCTGGCACCTAGCACCATCTCGTTGAATAATATTATTGTTTTGTGACTGCTACAGTAACGTTACTGCGATCTTGCACTAATGGTTATAAAAAATAAATAATACTTAGGTATATAAAGTAAATGTACTTAATAATAATGTCCTTGAGACCGAATTTCGGTCACGGCGCCCCGCCTCAATGGAGACTAACCATCGGCGCAGGACAGGATATTAGTGCCCAAATGTATGTTGTGTGTATGTATGTTCCATTACTCTTGTAGTCCGATGGGATGGCAAGCCCACACAACCGGAGAGAGGTCAGGCGCAGGACCAACGGCTTTACGTGCTTTCCGAGGCACGGGGGTGAGACACCGCCAACTTCCTGACTCCGAGCAGCTACTGAGAATTTCTTAATGGAAAATCTTAATAATTGTTTTTTATCTCGGCCCGATCAACGAGGCAGTTAAAAAAATATAATTATTGTTACAGTGTTATCTCTATTTATATAGATACCCAAGGGACACTCAAGGGACTGCATAATTTAACGTTATAGAGAGTTGTCGTTATATGGAACAAAGAATAATCTCTATTAGAAACACTTTTTCGTCAACACACAGTAATTTTCTCTTACTTGCCATGTTTACAGTTTGAAAGTCTGTGAGCAACTGAGAATATGATAACATATAGATAATCCATGACTCCTACTAACAACAGTCTACACCTGAAGCAATCCCAATTTGTAAACAAAAGAACGGATTTCTTCGAGAGTTTGGTATGTATGAACCCGGCAGTCGAGTTTATTAAGGGCTAAAATAATAAAGCGACAAAAGAACAAAAGAACGTATTCAGCTGTGCAGTTTTTACTAATATTTGCAACTAAAAAGTACTTTTTATTATTTAATTGGAGTCGTTATTTAGAGTGGGTGTAATGCTATAAAGAGTGGATCATTGTATGGAAGACAAGCTAAACCAACCAAAGCTAAGTGATTTCGACGCTTTAAAGAGTTCGTCGTTAAATTGAGTGACGTTACATGGATTGGATGGATTTACATTGTATATATATAAATAATATAATATTTATATATAAATTAATATTTAAATTAAAGTTATATATAAAAGAGATAAAAAAGAACACAATATTTTTTTGTTATGTGTATCAAAAATCGATGGCGAGGCTTAAAATCTTCTTTAGAAGGTATTTTTGTTGGTTCTTTGGAAGGTATTTTTGAAAGTGCAGTGGTGGTAGTTCTGTTTGTTTGCGCGCTATATTATTGCTTCCACGATGAAAATTCTAATGCGGGAACGAAATGTTTCAGCGGCTCAAGCCTGACGAACATCTAAAAACATGCTTTAAAATATATCATATAGGTGTCACACCTAAAGTATAGATATATTTTTTGACTGCCTCGTTGGTCTAGTGGTTATAGTAGTACGACTGTTGATCATGAGGTCCTGGGTTCGAATCCCGGGTCGGGCCAATAAAAACTAACTATTGAGTTTTTCCGTCAAGAAGTTCTCAGTAGTTGCCCGGAGTCAGGAAGTTGGCGGTGTCTCACTCCCGTGCCTCGGAAAGCGCGTAAAGCCGTTGGTCTTACGCCTGATCTCTCTCCGGTCGTGTCGGTTTGCCGTCCCATCGGATTATGAGAGTGAGGGAATAGAGAGTGCACCTGTGCTTGCGCATATACTTGGGTACTATAATCCTGTCCTGCGCCGATGGCTAGCCTCCGTTGAGGCAGGCCGCCGTGGCCGTAATTCGGTCTGGAGCACATTCAGAACCGGAGCAATTATTTACGATAAATTCTAATATATATATATATATATATATATATATATATATATATATATATATATATATATATGTATTTCCTCCGATTATTACAATATGTAATCCTTCTGGGCGATATTAATTAGAACCACAATATCCGAACACTGTTGTGTGTGAGCGATTTTTATCACATTTTTTTTCATTATTTCTTTTATGATAAATTAAAAACATCATTCTGATATATATATTAGAATTTATCGTAAATAATTGCTCCGGTTCTGAATGTTTCTTTATGGAAATTATCAGAATGATGTTTTTAATTTATCATAAAAGAAACAATGAAAAAAAAATGTGATAAAAATCGCTCACACACAACTGTGTTCGGATATTGTGGTCCTGATTAATATCTCCCAGAAGGATTACATATTATAATAATCAGAGGAAAAATATTATAAATCTACAAACAAGTGGTAAAATAAAAAAAATTGTACAACCGACTTCAATATAAATAAAATGAGAACATCATCAATATATTCGAAGTCAATTATATACGCATTATTAAGGATAACTCAAAAACTAGTGCTCAGATCTTGATCAAATTTATATGGGACCACAAGAGAAGTACCAGATTCCAAATAAAAAAGAGCCATCAAAATCGGTAAACACACTCATAAAAAACACACAGTTGAATTGAGCACCTCCTCCATTTTTGAAGTCGGTTAAAAAAAGCGTTGTTAGAATAAATTTTATTATCAACTATCGAACTGCCCCGGCTTTGCTAGAGTAGTATTTATTTGTGGCGTTATTTATATTTATATTTCAGATGATCATCAAAGAACATGAATTTATTTTATAATTTGTAAATTTTCAATAAAGTTTACAAGTTTTTCGGATGAAGTGTAGACTAGATTACTCCTGGCTTTGCTCTGTATCTGCGTATGTACACTTTACCATGTGCTCGGCGGTGAAGGAAAACATCGTGAGGAAAAAGCGTAAAATAGTAGCTTAATGCTGCTGTGTTTCGTATGGTGAGTGTAGAGAACCGGAGGCCCCTTTTTACTGGAAACGAGGCGTTCCATCTTAGTCCTCACGGGTGACAACGCATCTGAATTTTGATTCGTAATCGAGGATAGATGTGGGATGTCTTTGCGCCACAGCAACCATTTACCATCAGATTTTGTGTGCCCGTTTGTCACCCTATCATATAAAAAAATCGCGAGGAAACCTGCTTGTCTGAAAATAAGAAAAAAATATTTCGAAGACAATTGAAGTTCGCCAACACGCATTGGGGCAGCGCGGCGGACAATTCCTTGCCCTAAAACTCTCTCAGAAATTAGCGGTATGTGCCCAAGAGTGGGACGTATATAGGCTGTAACTTTAGCTCTGTATCTGTTCGTGAAGTTTCATAACAATTATTGGTTCACCCATATCATAGATCAGCACGGGCAGACATAAAGAATATTTAAAAATTATTATTTACGTTTTATAAGTAGCTTGCAATTAAGTGCTCAGTTCAAAAAAAAAGGCAGCTAATTTAATATTATAGAGGGACACTTCAATTTTGTTCATATGTAGGTATACGAGTAGATAACCACGAATCGTTGCTCTCAGTTAACTGTGAATATTTTGAAATAAAATTAAAAATGGAATTTTGGCGGGAACTTGGTCGTCAACGGACTGTCGTTTCTGTTTTGTCGCTTGAATAATGGTTTGAAGTGGATTTTAATTCGTAAAAGTGATGTAATTTTGTGAATTAAGTGTCTGCGCGTGTGAACTATTAGAGAAAACGCCGAAACAAGTGTTTTAATGTTGATATAAATATAAACCTTAAGTTAATTTGATCGTTTGGGCGCCTTATGAACTTGAGTGGCTGTCGTCATCAACAGTCCGCTGGGTTGAGCTGTGGTCAAAATCTCCCAAAAACTTTGCAGTGTGG
Source organism: Parnassius apollo (assembly GCA_907164705.1). Lineage (NCBI taxonomy): Eukaryota > Metazoa > Arthropoda > Insecta > Lepidoptera > Papilionidae > Parnassius > Parnassius apollo. The sequence continues at coordinate 5,272,040 of CAJQZP010001297.1, read as the reverse complement.
CGCATCATTCAGTATATTGTGAAGAAAAAATATATAAAATGAAGATTCTGAAAGAAATGACAGGCTCAGAAGGGCTAGCACCTAGAGCCATAAAGCCAGTTAAATAAAAAAATAATTAATAATAAAATTTTACCGAGTAGTGGCGGGTGGCGGTGTAAGAATATCTACTAACTCATATTATCCCGTGTTTGTCGTAAGAGGCGACAGAGGGAACCCAATCAGGAGATGAGCAGCAGCGTCTTCGTAACAACGATTAAAAATGAAAAATGCGTTTGCCAACCAGCTTGCCAACCGTGGCAACTATGGCAAATTAGTAGATTTCTCCTCTACGGGACAATCTATGGAGAAGTCCTATATATAGCAGTGGACTTTAATAGGCTGTAACCGTTACTTTCAATAAGTAAAGGTCACATTTGCAAGTCGTGACCTCCCGAAAGGCTGTGGCATCGATTGAAAACTCCTGCCAACTGCGAGTGTTACATAACTCCCGCGTGGTTCCAAAGTGGACTCGAGTTATATTCTTTTGTCACGCTTATATTTGTATAAGAAAACCTTTTCTGACCCGATCGACAGTGTGATTGTGAACCTCCGGTGGGAATCATATTGGCTTCGTTTTGACGCTTCTTTTATAGAATAATGCTCACAAACGAGCACACAGTCCACCTGATGGTAAGTGGATGCTGTGGCTCATAGACATCTACGTTTATCCTCGATTAAGAATCAAAATGCAGTTGCATTTTCGCCACATCATCACATTGTTGGAATGCACGTTTCCAGTAAAAAAGGGTATCCGATTTACTACACTCACTATACGAAACACAGCAGTATTAAGCTGCTATTTTTCGCTGGTATTCTGTGAGAGCGTGGCCCTACCCCGGTTGAGCGTACTACCCATTCTTGCTACAACCACAATAGAGCTGCAGCATGGTTGAACCACGTATATATTTGACGTTCAGTTTTGTATTAATGTGCATGTATCAGTTTCAATTCACCGTGTACTGACGGTGAATATATATACACTACTCCATATCGCCAGTCATATAGAGTATTCTCAGTGGATATTCACATTAATACAAAACTGTACATCAAATATGCTGGATAACCTTTGTTAGTTACCGTCTGGAAAAAATAGGGTGTAACATGTGAATGAAGGTAGAAGCCTATGGCACTGATATTTTACAAAAAATAGAACGAGCCTCGAGCCAAAACGAGGTCGTCTACGTAATAGACAATTTTCCGTATTGATCCATTTAACAGAATATAACGCTGAATGCCTGTGTACTGCACACACTTTAGACATCGAGATGATGCCGTATATATATTGGTCCGTTTTGCCAAATGTTTCACTAAATACTTTGAGATATTAATAAGTGTAAGAGGGCCCTTATTATCTGAAAAATACAGATACAGACGTCATTTTAAAAACAGATTTTAATATATTAGCCTTTTATATAGACAGAATAGAAGATTTTAATATATTAGATTTTAATATTTTACCTTTAAACGTGGAAATATATTGAAATTTATTTTTTATTATATGTATTTTAACGTGGTAGAGCTATTCTGCAGCTACATTAGTAGTATAGTTGCAGCACGAATGGGTCAGCTCGACCGGATAAGGTCGCTATCGCGGAATACCACAACGTAAAATAGCAGCTTAACGATGCTGTGTTTCGTGTGGTGAGTGTAGAGAACCGGAGACGCAATTGAGGATTGATGTAGATGTCTGTGGGCCACAGTAACCACTGACCATCAAGCGGACAGTGGGCTCGTTTGTCACCTTTACCCATAGAGATTATATAGTCTTTGCCTTTACCCTATACTTACAAAAGAATTATCCATTAAGTAATACTTGAATAAAACTAAATTTACGGATTTTATCGCGTTTTATTCAATGTGTAGTGTTCGCGTAAATTTAAGAAATCATTAAGTAATACTTTCCAATGAGAAGTTTCATAATCGCGTTAGGATTACAGACATTATTTAGTCTGTATTCTTGACGCCATTATACATACACAGACATTATTACAGTCTGTTTTCCCATATATACCTTTATTAATTGGAACAGAGCTCCCATGGTGCAAAAAAACGATTCTTTGAAATCTATCTCCTCCGTAACCCGTAGGCAAATTTACATAATTTTTTCGGCAATATTTGCTGATAAGTTTTTATAAAAAATAAAAATCTGAATTTGATTTTTTTTCTTTTACTATCTAATCAATTCGCTAATTTACGTCTGCGCAATGTTGGTTTAATACTCAAAGGCGCAATTTCACACCATTTGATTGAATCTTTTGTCGAAATAACGACAGTTATGACTTTAAACTTTTACTCTGCTCCGTTTATGATGAGCAAAAGTGAGCAAAAGGTTTAGGTTTAGGTTTAAAGATATTTATTCTCATAACATCATCATGGCGACATTTTATACGAAATAAAAGTAAATCTATATAACAAAATTCGTTGTCATACCTATGTTGTTGAAAAATAAACAACATCAAAAACAGCTATCGACGGGAAAAATCTATACAAATAAAAGAAAAGTTATATTCTGGTATTCACTATCACCTCAGCACCACAATACTAAGACCAGGAACATTTCAGTCCAACACACTCAGATAGATAATATGTTTGTGATTATATGATTTGCTAGTCGCTTTTTGATTACATTGAACGAGTCTACATTTTTTATTTCCGAGGATATCTTTTAAAAAGGCGCACACCTTCGCATGCGATTGTGGTCTGGCCGTACTTTCTTCGAGTAGAGGTTTTACCTTTGCATCTGCATCGTCCCTACTATATGCTGTATATACTGGTGTTGACTGCCTCGTAGGTCTAGTGGTGGTAAACGCGATTGATGATTATGAGGTACCAGAATTCGAAACCCAGCTCGGGCCAAAATCAGTTATTGGACTTTTCTGTCAAAAAAATGCCGGAATTACGAAGTTGGTGGTGTTTCAGCCCCGTGACTCGGATACCACGTACTCGTAAAGCCGTTGGTCCTCCGCCTGTTCTCTCACCGTATGTGTTTTTTATCCCATCGGATTATGGGAGTGAGGGTATTAGAGATTGCACTTGTGCTTGCGCATACAGTTGGGCACTCCATCCTGTCCTGCGCAGTCTACGTCTACGTCTACGGAGTCTCCGTTGAGAAGGGCCACCGTGCCCAAAATTCAGTCTGAAGGACATTATTACTTTGATTATATACCTGTCTATATAATCAAAGCATTATTAACTGGCGTAGGCGTAGGTATCTTTCTCTTACATTCGGCTTACATTGTCAAATATAAACCGTTTATATAATAATAAGACTGTACGAAGTAGGTATTGGTAAAGTCAACAACATATTCATGTAACATGAGGATAAGAGGTGCTTCATCGACATGGCTGTAACTTTAGCTTTATAGCATTCGCGTCCGTTGTTATGTTGGTATGACGTTCAGGGCTGCCAGTACATTTTATTTATTTTAATTTTATATTGAGTAACATTCAAATCAATTACTGGATGACCTCTTTTTATTGTCTGGAAAAAATAGAGTGTAACATGTGAACGGAGTAGAAGCCTATGGCATTGGTATTTTAAGTACAAAAAATAAAAACAAAAATTTTAAATTAAACGTTTGAAAACTTTTTGTGAACAATTATAACTTTGCCCTCGAGCCTGTGATCCTGCGAAGTGACAACGTCTTAGATGCCTTCTAAATTTATTGTTTTATTAGATATATATGTACGTAAAGTAGGGTCGATATGATTTGAATATCGATAGATTTTAATTAATTTATTTATTTAATTAAAAATGTTTGTTTTTAATTTTTGTAAAATAACAGTGCCATAGGCTTTTGCTCCGTTCACGTTCATCCTATTTTTTCCAGACGGCAAAAAAGTTCATACAGTATAAAAGAAAATGAGTAAAACTAATATCCTTCAGACCTAATTTCGGTAATGGCGGTCAGTATCAACGGACACTAGTCATCTGCGTAACGATAGCACAGGATATACACACAAGTGCTCGAGAGTGTATTCCCTCATTGTTATGGTATCAGACCATAACAGTGAGGGAACCTAACACGACGGCAACCTAACAAGAACGGAGAGCGAGCAGACGCAGGAGGACCAACAGTTTTAAGTGCTTTTGCCAACTTCCTGACTACGAGCTGCTTCTCAGAATTTCTTGATAAAAAAACCTAATACTTAATAGATTAATAGATTTTGGTTCTACACGTGATAGAAGGCCCGCACCACATCATCAGCAATCGTCCACTTTACCATTGAGGCAGTCAAAAATGGTAAGTGAAGGAAAAGTGAAGCCACGCTGTACTGTAATTCTGTAATACCTGCGTAAAATAGCAGCTTAATACCGCTGGTGTTTCGTAGGGTGAGTATAGAGATTCGGAGACCGTTTGTTACTGGAAACGAGACAGTCTTAGTCCTCAAGGGTGACAACGCATCTGCGTTTTGATTCTTAATCGAGGATAAATGTAGATGTCTATAAGCCACATCATCCACTTACCATCCGGTGGACTGTGTGTTGGTTTGTCACCCTCTAAAAAAAAATAAAAAAACACAAGCAGCAGAAATACTATAGACCAGAAAAAGAGCTCCAGGTATATGTAGGTAAAATCAATTAACATATTTAAGTGACGCATCAGTAGGCATATGACAATGACATTGCATAAAATATAATTCATTTGACATTCGATTAGACTGTATCTTAATACGTGTCACGTTGTTTGTCCGCGATGGACTCCTAAGTTACCTAACCGATTTTAATCAAATTTGCACACCGTGTGCAGTTTGGTTCAACTTGAGAGATAGGATAGTTTTGGCCCGTGAGTGACCCACAATTTTTTTTTTGCGAATTTAAGGATTTTTATTCGTTCGTTCGTGTCGTCGAAAAGTTCAGAACAACGTCTGCCTGGCAAGCTAGTATTATTGTTAAATTCCCATTCTAATTAATTACTACATCATTGTTTAAATTTCTTATAAATTATAATATAAATAATAAATTAAATAATTGTGGAAATGTAATATATTTAATTGTAACTGTAATATTTATATCCTAAGGGTTGAATGCAGCGAACGTATTTAAAAAAAAAAATCTATTCTGTCTCATTATCTGTATTCACAAATAAAATAAATTTGAATTTGAATATTATGGTCAGTCTATCCTTTGCTTAAAAATGTGTTGGTGCTCGTACAGTGGGATCTCTTCCGCATAGTTTCAAACTACCTACATTGCCAAGTGCGTAGTGGGATTGGGAGTTTGGACACGTATAGTTGGATAGATTTTCTTTAATATTTCCTGAAAAAAAAAAGTACTTGTCTTTGGCCGTTATCCAGCTAACTATTGTGGATGGAAGAAGTGGAAAGGGTGACAAACGAGCACACAGTCCACCTGAAGGTATGTGGTTGCCATGGTCCATAGACATCTACATCTATCCTCGATTACAAATCAAAACGCACACGCTGTCACCCGTAAGGATTAAGACCGAATGCCTCGTTTCCAGTAAAAAATGGTCTCCGGTTCTCTACACCCACCATACGAAACACAGCGGGATTTACGCTGGTATTCTGTGAGAGCGTGGTCCTTCCCCGGTCGGTTCTAATATAACTGCAGCATGCTTTGAGTTTGGTTTAACACTCAAAGGCAGCATGACTCTACCACGTAGATCATCCCATGTATATCATCGCATTCCGTGTGTCGTAAGTTTTGAAAAAGAAAAAAAATCAGGAGATGGGTAACAGCGTCTTTCTAATATTTTTTTCAACCAACTTCAAAAAAGGAGGAGATTCTCAATTCGACTGTATTTTTTATGTGTGTGTGTGTCTCAGAACTTTTATCTAGGTGAACCAATTTTGACAACTCTTTTTAAGGTTCCGTAGTCAACTAGGAACCCTTATAGTTTCGCCATGTCTGTCTGTCCGCCTGTCCGACCTCGCTTAATCTCTGTGACCGTTAGCACTAGAAAGCTGAAATTTGGTATCAATATGTGTATCAATCACGCCGACAAAGTGGTAAAATAAAAATTGGAAAAAAATGTTTTATTAGGGTAGCCCCCCTATATGCAAAGTGGGAAGTGATTTTTTTTTAATTTCAACCCTAACGTGTGATATATTGTTGGAAGGATTTAAAAATGAATAGGGGTTTACTAAAATCATTTTTTGATAATGTCAATAATTTCGGAAATAATCGCTCCAAAAGTAAAAAACAATGTGTCCCCCCCTCTAACTTTTGAAACATAAGTTTGGAAAATATGAAAAAAATCTGAAAAGTAGAACTTTATAAGTACTTTCTAGGAAAATCATTTTAAACTTGGATGGAAACAACAGTACCCACTACCGGGAGCAATTGCAGGAGCTCGAACATAATGGATACCCACCTTTAAACTCATAAGTGGGAACACTTATTGTGACGGACGGGAAAATACGGAACCCTACACTGAGCGTGGCCCGACACGCTCTTGACCGGTTTTTTTATTAGAAAGCTGGTGCTTCTCATATGGTCCCGTATAAATTTAATCAAGATCTGAGTAGAAGTTTTTGAGTTATCTTTACCTACAGTCTATTAAAGTCCACTGCTGAACATAGGCCCCCACATAGATAGTCTCATTGGATATTTGACATAGTTGCCACGCTTGGCAAGCGGATTGCTATTGGATAAATGAAACTAACAATAAAATAAGTAATACTTTGTTTTATTACGTTACATATAAACCACTTCTTTTTATTGTAGATTTAATCACTATTTATTAAACTTTAGTGTTAAATAACTGATTCATTATAATGGCCTTCTAAGAAGCCTTGTTCTTAGTACGGCTATTTGGAAGAGTTCAATGAAACTTAAGTTCAATCAATTTTGATTAAATCTGCAATTTAAAAAAGTGGTTTATATGTTACGTAATAAAACAAAATATTACTTAAATATTTGTTAGTTTCATTTATTCAGTAAATAAACGAATAATAACTGTTTATTTGTTAGAGTGGCCTTCCACCTTATATTAAAAAAAATGGCAAACAAGCTTTAGCAATAATTAGGAATACTTCGAAAAATCAACTTAAAAAACTAACCACACTATACAATTCTAAAATTGACTAAAATATTTACTATTTATAGGTAATGTCAACAGTCAAAATGGCGTCGATTAAGCAGCGCCTTTTGACCCTTTATTTGATTTACTGATGAAGAGCTACCGTATCACAGAGGCATCAATGCAAACAAGGCAGTGCGGTTTTTGAGTTATAAGAAAGTGACCATATTAACCGGATGACCATATTACTCTCACGTACTATAATAATATGTACTACTACTCATTACTATAATGTATTTATCGTAAGGAATGTATTGTCACTTGTGCGCCAGTTCTTTATCGTCCGAATTCTAATTGATAAGGTCATATCTTGAGACGTGGCAAAGAATGAACGTGATGATAACAGCATTAGGCAAGGAGGTCATTGTAATTGTTTTACACAACGTTGACAGTCTAATTTTATAAGAAAGAAATCAGGCATTTTTTCTAGCTAATTTGGATTATGATCGCTGTTTTTATAAACCAAAATACATTTCATACTGATCATGAAGTAAATAGTACCTAAATATGTAGAGATTATTAAATCGTCAATGGATTTAGGTACTTACATTATACCGATGTTCACCTCTATACATTGACTTAAAAACTAATATAAGTCAGTGCCTATATTAATTTAAGAAGGATACTTGATATTTTTGTGTTTATGGCCAAGACCAGAAGCCATAGCAAGCAATATACGTTATACACACTGTACACTCTCAAAGTCACAGTTATTTAATAATTATTCGGACTTTATTAAAAAAAGCAACCGGTTAAACTTAATTTTATCCATGAATCTACCGTAATTGAATGCATCTAGTTATAACCAGTTAAACCTAGACGCATCGCACTTCGACTTTTATCCGTGACATACGATACAAAAATAGTATCAAATTGTTCACCTGCGGTTAAAGTTTGATCAAATAAAACGTACAATTATGAAAGTAAAAACAGTAAAACAACAAATACATATTATGTGTCTCAGTCCTGAGCACAGGCGCCCTCTCACTTTGTGAGATTGTTTTCGAGCAAGGAAATGTCCACTGCGCTACCTAAATGCGTTGTTTGACTTAAAATGTTTTCGAACAAGGTCTGCCAGGAGACCAAAATATCTGGACAAATTTTGAAAATGCCGAAAAATCCCGATTTTGGGGTTGTTGTCGAGAGAAATAAGAAAGTATTAAAAATAAAAAGTTTATTTTTTTAATTACGAGGCTACGAAAAGTACTTAAAACAAAAGTAATTTACGTACACTTCATTTTTAGGTTGCCACGTGTGTTTGGTACCTATTTTACTTTACTAGAGTCCACCAATTTGGAACCTTTTGTAGTATTCAGAAAATATTTAAAATTCAAAAAAATTACCCCAAAATTTAGTGTAATTACTAACTCAGCTTTTATTAAGCTGCTTGTCTGTAGATTTTGAATTATGTCGGGAGTCTGGAGATGATTTAAAATATCGGGAGAATCCAGAATATCTGGCAATCCTACCTAGCTGATGTTATAAGGAGGCTTAGGCTACTTTTATTTTAGAAGATCTTAAATCCATTTTAAATTTTTCTAAAATAAAAGTAGCCTAAGTTACTCCTTATAACATCAGCTATCGGCCAGTGAAAGTCCCGTCAAAATCTAGTTAGGGTTCCACGCAAAAAAAAAACCCGTGAAATACACGTAATAAATTCCACTTGGGCGAAGTCGAAGTCGCAGGGAACAACTAGTAAAAAAAGTAAAAGGCGACTTTATATAACTAAAAACAATAAATAATTTGACATTAAAAGTCGGTGCTTTAATTATAATTCTTTTATACACTATGTCCTATGTTTATATTATACTTTTTAGTAATACGAAGTCAGTATTTTTTTAAAAAGTTAGCAGACGAGCAAGGGGCTTTCCAGTGTTAACCGCTGCCCAATAACAACTGCAACACCAGGGGAACTGCGGTTGCGTTATGCTCACTTTATTTTAAATTAACGACCTTAATAAAACGACCTTAACAAATCTAAAAACTTAACAAATTTTACTACGCGGATCTCTGGAAATTAATTTTTAGGATCTTAAATATAATGGATATGAGCAAAGTAATGCCTGAGTCTATTAATTACACATGTTTTTTGCACATCGAATGCTATGTTTCAATTTCAAACGGACGATAATTTTCTATAATAAGATTATGTAACAGTCAGGAAACCGCAATGCGGACGGAACAATTTAATCTGTCGGAGCGTGACCGAGACCGACGAAAGAATGATGTTGCCAAATACAACTCCTGTCAGATTATGCCAAAATATCTCAAAGAAAATATGTAACAAATGAACAAAAGTTTTATTACGTATTATTTAGAAAAAAAAAATACTAGTAGTGTTATCAAACATTACAACTATTTTGAATAAAACCACTTATACGGATTTTATTGCGTTTAATTAACTTTCTTTAAACTTATTTTTAATTTCCAACGTTTCGTATAGTGGTCACCGAGGGGGTGGGGGGGGACTGAGATGTTTGACATTCCAATGTCATAGTTAGCCCGGCTACCTTCAGTTTTCGAATATTAATTTTTGGTCCAATGAACGCAGAACGAGCTTACAGTATCTAGAGGTCTTGCAGTGATATGCTTTTTTATAGAATAAGGGTAACAAACGAGCACACAGTCCACCTGATGATAAGTGGGTGCTGTGGCCCATAGACATCTACTTTTAACCCCGATTAAGAATCAAAATGCAGATGCGTTGTGACCCCTGAGGACTATAATGGAATGCCTCGATTTCAGTAAAACGGGCTTCGGTTTGGATTTAATTTTGTTAATTATAGGATTCCAAGCACATGGAAGCATCCATCTTTCTTCTTCATTGAAATTAAGAACTTTTTTTTTTAATTTCAATAGCCTCGCATCATCATCCTTGGTAGGGATCGGTATTCTTTTGCGAGGATTTGTGGTTTATCAAATCTGATGTAATGGTGGAGATGATCTTAAACATGTTTCAGACTTCCCGGGGCGCGCTTCATATCATCGTTACTAACACTCTCTTTAACCACACCTGGTAAGCTTATAATACTTGTGTTAGGAGTGGTTCACGACAGTAGTCGAATAGCGTATACAAATCCACGACTTTTTGTGTTCGGGGTCCGCACTCTTAGGCTACAGTGACCAATGGTTTAGAACAGGTATTGCGCTGGTACGTACTGCGACATTCCATTCCAAATCCGATTGATTCAAAGTCCTATTGACCATTCCAAATTCCACTTTGGAAAAATTATTTAAATTTAATTTTTACGTTACGCTTAGCAGTTGAATTGACAATGGCATTATCAGACACTGATCTTTGGTGCTTTTTTACCGTACTCTCCCTTCGCTGAACAGGGTATTTTACAGTTGGCCCAAAGACAAGGTTATACCGTCATTTATCAGGAAACCTTACCACATCCAAAAATAATAAATAAATAATAAAAAAATTACTAAAATAATGCAACTCAGTAAATACATCACCTTCAATTGTTTAATCGTTCTCTTCCAAAAAAAATCTAGACAAATTTAATTTTTCCCGAACCCTGACAGAGGGCCGTAATTCCTGACATTTCAGGAAAATTTCTGTCATCTGGTAATTTAAATAAGAAGCCATACGATAGTTCTAATAGTTTTCCATAGACGCCTCCTAACCTCTTGCGGTAAAAATGGGGTGATAGATTTTCTAATATCACCAAAACACGATTAACGGAAATATTAGAGTGTAATTATAATGTTGTTATATAGTTAATTAAAAAAAAAACTGTCGGTCGTAGAACGTCAAAAGTAAAAGCTTCTTAGCTTCACAAACCTTTAAACATTATTTGAGTTGTTAAGATTAATTTTTAGGAAGTCTTTTAGAGAAATTATTTTTATTAACGTATTAATATAGTAATAAAATTTTCATTTATTGCGCCGCCATGAAAAAGAATGATTATTGTCTATATATAATACAATAAAAGATTTTTAACATTACTTTAACCAATTTTATGTATTTGAGCGTGACGGTCATGCGAGTTCAGTGCTGTTTCCCCATTCCAAAAGTGTCCAACGTGAATAAAGAAGTTTCCACTTCCGCATCGTATTGTAATTGATGATTTAGAATAATGACAAACGCATTCTGTGTTTAATAAAACAATCCGCGTGCTGCAGAAGAGGCGTCAGGTCTGCTTAATCTGTGGTCATTTTACATCAGGGGAAAGAAATATTTAGGTATTAATACGTTGGATTCCGCTGTACGGCTTTGAAAACTATACGTTTAATATGTTTTTATAGGTTAGTGTGACAAACGAGCACACAGTCCACCTGATGGTAAGTGGTTGCTGTGGGCCATAGACATCTACATCTATCCTCGACTACAAATCAAAATGCAGATGCGTTGTCACCCTTGAGGACCAAGATGGAATGCCTCGTTTTCAGTAAAATGGGTATCCGGTTCTCTACACTCACTATACGAAATACAGCAGCATTAAGCTGCTATATTTAACATAATATGTGATCCAATTAATTTCATTGTACCTAGGTTATGTTGGCAGAATGTACAATTTTTCAGATAGTATTTATTTTTAACTTTTGCTTGCATCCTAATATTTATATAAATTATCGCTGTGGATATGGCGCTGACAGCTGATGCACAGGTCTCCTAGTTCGGCTGCAGATGCTATGCTTTCAAGTATATGTACCAATGTAGCTTTATTAAATGTTAAGCAAATATCTTGATATACAACTACTTGGAAATAAAGAACTTATTATTATTATTTTACGCTGGTATTCTGTGAGAGCGTGGTCCTACCCCGGTCGAGCCGACCCATTCGTGCTACAACTATAATATAGATGCAGCATGGCTCTACCACGTCTACCTGCTCAAAATGATAAAAACATAGAATTATTACCCAGTACACAGTAGTGCAGTACGTAATTATTCTATTGATAAAAAAACTGCGGTAGCCAACTCGCCTGGTAATTTTCCCTCTATAAGGTAATCAATATGGAAGGTTTATGTGAAGCAGTGGACTTGATACGCTAGAACATAGAATACTATAATACGTACATAATAGAAGAGGGAGTGGGCGAAGCCCGTGTAGCCACTAAAATGTCACTAACACCTCAATTCACACGTATGTCATCACGAGATGTGTTTTGACGTTACAATCGTTTCCAAATTTCGCATGCAAATTATTTAAAAAATGCCAAATTGCACCCTATTCACAAATAAATATGCATTAAAATTTAAACGGTTTTTTTTTAATGATGATCTTGAATATTAATCAAAAGTCTAAAATGTGTAAATTTATTCAGTCTGTCAACACAGCGTCGGGTTTGGCGACGCCAAGCCTCGTACAAAATAAAGTTGACACCCATTCTATTGTGTATTATAGTACCTATTCTATGGGCTAGAATTAATGAATAGAAGCCGTAACGCCTCGATAAAAGTCTTCGATTGTAGTCATTTACCATAAGAAACACAGTAAAACTATGCTGTAATATCACTCGTCTGCAAGATTGACGTCATCGCTCTATCTTTCGTTGAAGAACTTATAAGATTGTAATAATCGTAAGTATCGATAAGCATGAAAACTAAAGATAAATTCAGTATATTATGCTAGTCTTTTTACCCGATCGCGCTACGCAAAAGTTCTACTGTGTTTATCAGCCTATATATGGATATATATGTGTTCCTTTATGGCGCTCAATGGACGATTCTTCGTCAATCGAATTGTCTTAATCTTGTCATTGTCACTAAATACATGACAGTAATCAAAATTCAATATGGCGACAATTAGACGCCATATTGTTAAAAAGAAAGAAATTAAGTCGACGAACTATATCAAGTGGGGTATCATGAAATAGATCTTTGTAAATCATCTTTAGGTTTCCCTAATCTTTGAATGAATATTAAGTTGATTTTAAGTTGGTTTTCTCACGTAAATTTTCAAAATTTAAAATAAAGCTGATAAAGTTCTTAAATAAAAGTATAATAGCTGCTATTAGTATACATATTTTAACGTAGTCGAGATTTTTAAAACAGGTTAACCATGCTTGTTTATATGCTATGTTTATAGAATACGGATGTCAAACGAGCACAAAGTCCAGCGGTAAGAATGCTGTGGCCTATGAGTATATATACACCTAAATCTGTCCTCGATTATCTATCAAAATATAAATGCGTGGCCCTTAAGGATTACAATAGTTTACCTCGTTACTAGTAATAACTGCTTTAAAATTCAGTTTAAAAAAGGATCTCGGGTTCTCTACACTCACCATACGAAACACAGAAGCATGAAGCTGATTGTTTTAAGTTGGTAGTCTATGCCAGCGTGGTTTTTCCTCAATCGAGCTGACCCATTGGTACAGACTTAATGTGCTGGTACCATGCAGATAGCGGACTTTTTAACACTTGAGTTTAATAGACTGCCTCGTTGGCAGTGACAATCAGAAGTGGTGTTAGCTGTAATAGCAATTACCGATTATGCCGTCTCGGGTTCGAATCCCAAATCGGCCCGAAAATCAGTTATTGGGTTTTTACTTGCTGGGAAGATGGTATTGTGTCACTCCCGTGCCTCGGAAAGCACGTAGCCGTTGGTCCTGCGTCTGACCTCTCTCCGGTTGTGGCGAATCACCGCCTGTGAGAGTGAGAGAATAGAGAGTGCACCTGTGCTTACACAAGCACTCGAACATTATAATCCTGTCCCACGAGCACGTGTCTGCTGAGTCAGGCCGCCATGACTGAAATTTGTTCTGAAGAACATTATTATTTAACACTTAGTCAATATTTTTTTAGTTCTTAAAAATTATACACAATTAAATCTTTTCAATTGTACTTAACAAAGTACTCTGTCTAAAGGCGATAAGATAATGCTCACGACTCGACGTACCGAGACTACACATATAAGGGAAACATTATCTACCAATTTAAATAATACTAGTTTTTACGGATCTTATCGCATATATTTAACTTTTTATATATCCGACGTTTCGAGCACTTTACCATACCCATGGTCAAGGGGGGAGACTGAGATGTTCAACGTTACTGCATAGATCGAAACAAAAATTAATAATATTAATCTATGGTAACCACGGTTAACTAAGACATTTAGTCGTTGAACATCTCAGTCTCCCCCGTGAACATGGGTGCTGTAAAGTGCTCGAAACGTCGGGTATTTAAAAAGTAAAATATACGGGATAAAATCCGTAAAAACTAGTATTATTTAAATGTGTAGTGTTCGGGTAAATATAAGAAATAATTATCTACCAAGTATTATTTGTTCTGTGGTGATACCATCAACATATCAGTCATGCTGAAGCTATATTATGGTTGTAGCATAAACGGGTCGGCGCGGCAGAATACCAGCGTAAAATAGTACGCTTAATTCTGCTGTTTCGTATTTAGTGGATTTTTTTTTTTGCGCCCGAAGCAATTAAAGGGCTACCCTATACGTAGGGAGGCGGAAAATGCATTACGCATACCACGATAGCCGGTCTATCGTGGTTATGAGGGGCTCACTGTCCTACCGGGGACCCTAAGTGATACCCTCTAAAAACCGCCTTTGGGGACAGGCAACCGGCTGATTAAGCTCTATTGTGCCTTATCATGAGCGACCCTCTTTTGGGAAAAGAGGGCGCAGGCGGCTAAGTGCCGCTGAGGGAGTGCCTACGAAGGCAAATTAATGTTAGTTATTACAATAATTTTATTTAATTAGAGTTGGCCTGAGCTGCCAGGAGACAGTTCAGGTCGTTTGACAGTTTATTAGGCGGGTCCGAGAGAGAGTTTCTCGGCCTGCGGACACAATAGCGAGAGGGGGGTGGGGCTGCATAAGAAGCTGCCTCACGAATTAAATGGTTTGGGTGTGACTCTGAGGCTTTGAAGAAGTTCTCAGAGAGTTTTTAAAAAAATTGTTGAATTGTTGGGAGCTCTAAGTCCCGATGAAGGTCGGCATTACGGACGTACCAAGGTGCGTTCGCAGCTCGACGACAGAAGAGGTTCTGAACTATTTGGAGTTCATTTAAAATATTAGGGTTTGCGTGGGCAAAGACGGGGCCCCCGTAGGACATGACTGGTCGTATACAGACCTTGTAAAGGGTACGCTTGTTTCGAAGGGACATTTTACTGTGTCGGTCCAACATACTGTTGAGCCTACTCAGATAAAATCGTGCGTGACGGGTTACTCTTTTGACGTGGGGCTTGAAAGTGAGCCCTGTGTCTAGAGTGACACCTAAATATTTGGCGGACGTATGCCAGGGGACAGGGGTCCCTAGCATACGTATTGGTGGAGTGTTTTTGAGACGGCGTCGTTTATAATCGAAGTGAACGGCGGAGCTCTTCTCCGGGTTCACATCGATGCGCCATTTTTTGAACCAAGCTCCTAGGTCATCAACTGACTTTTGGATCTTGTTCCGTATGAAGGGTAGTGAGACACCTTTGCAGTAAATGGCAGTGTCGTCTGCGAAGAGGGAGAGTTGAACACCTTTCGACGGGATGGGAATGTCGTTGGTGAACAGGATGTACAGCAGAGGAGCAAGTACTGAGCCCTGAGGGACACCAGCCTTGATAGTTCGCTGTGAAGAAAGCGTGCCTTCGTGTCTGAAACGAAAGGTACGATGTTTTAAGTATGAGGCCACGAGACGAACTAGACGATCGGGGAGACCTATTTTATAGAGCTTGTAGATGAGGCCTGTGTGCCAGACTCTATCGAAAGCTTTAGCTATATCGAAAAAGACCGCGATGGTCTTATGACGACGAGGATAGAAACCGCTGAGGATATATTCCACAATGCGGTGGACTTGCTGGGGACATGAGTGTTTGGCTCGGAAACCGAATTGATGGGGTATGATAAGAGGGTCGCCGTCTGTGGGAAACAGATAGCGCCTCATACGAGTTTGGATGACTCTTTCGAAGAGCTTGCCCATTGCCTTGAGAAGGCTAATGGGGCGATGGCTGGAGGGGGAGGTTGAGAGGCTTGCCTGGCTTGGGAATTCCAATCACAGTTGCCTCTTTCCACGTAGTGAGAAAATAACTAAGGTTGAAGCAGGCGTTGAAGATAATAGATAAAAAGGTTAACACCTGCTCGGGAAAGTGTTTTAGGGCTTGGTTGGAGATGCCATCCGCGCCCGGAGCCTTTTTAGGCTTAAGTCCTTTGATGAGGGATGAAATCTCATCATTGGACACAGAGATAGGTTCGGAGGCCGTAGGGGGTGAGTTCCGGCGGCGGACCTCATCCTCCTCTGCCTGGACGTGTGAGGGGTCGACGGGTTGAGAACTAGGAGAGCATTGAGCGGCAATGCTATCTGCAAAGCACTCAGCCTTTTCCTCGTCCTCGAAGGCAACCGTGCCGTCGGGACGGGAGAGAGGGGGATTTAGTAGAAAGAACCAGTGACCCTTTTTACTACAAACGCGGCATTCCATCTTAGTAAAAGTAAAGTACACCCTATATACGTCCCACTGCTGGGCACAGGCCCCCTCATTTCTGAGAGGGTATTAGGTTTTATATTTCTATGGTTTAAGAGCAAGGAAATGTCCGCCGATCTACCCCAATGCGTGTTGGCGAACCTCACAAGTCTACGAAATATATTTTTTTCTTATTCCTCAGACATGCAGGTTTCCTCACGATGTTTTCTTTCACCGTCGAGAACGTGGTAAATCAGCACTTAAATTGCAATTAACAATTACATTGGTGCCGGCGGGAATCGAACCCGGGTTCACTCGCGTTCTGTTATATTTACAGCGGGCATTAACCATCTGAGCTATCACGGTTCTCCATCATAGTCCTCAGGGTTAATAACGCATTTAAATTTAGATTGTTAATCGAGGACTGATGTAGACGTGTCTATAGGCCACAGCATTCTTACTATTGTTTGTCAGCGACTGCCTCGTTGGTCTAGTGGTTGTAGTAGTGCGACTGCTGATCATGAGGTCACGGGTTCGAATTCCGGGTCGGGCAAAAAAAATCAGTTATTGAGTTTTTCCATTAAGAAACTCTCAGTAGCTGCTCGGTGTCAGGAAGTTGGCGGTGTCTCACCCCGTGCTTCGGAAAGCACGTAAAGCCGTTGGTCCTGCGCCTGATCTCTCTCCGGTCGTGTCGGTTTACCGTCCCATCGGATTATGAGAGTGAGGGAAGAGAGAGTGCACCTGCGCTTGCGTAGCTCATCATTTTGGATTGATTGATTGAATTCTCATTATTTTGGATAAGAATATAAAAAATAAATGTGTCTGTTTTCAAGCCCAGAGTTCAAACTACAATAATAAAATAGATAAAGAGTCAGTAACTGTAAGAAAAGTAAAGAATCTTCAATGGGGTTACGAAAATATCTTTAAACTGGCATAGTGTAAATTTTACAAATTTGCAGTTATGTCACTGTCGCTCCAAATGAGCGATAAGTCTAAAATTACTAGGTACTACTAGGAGTGGATGGTACAAATTGTATATAGATACAATACTACAGGCACTATAATCCTGTCCTGCGCAGATGGCTAGTCTACGTCGAAACTGGCGGCTCTGACTGAAATTCGGTCTGGAGGAGATTATTAGAGTATTATGGCTCTCTTTTGCAGAACAAAGATAGTTTCAATGTTAAACGCACTACCCCATAACAAGATCCCATATGACATAATGCTATGGAAATACAAAAACGAACTAATCAAGTGTTTCAACACATCATGTAAGGCCTCTAATCTTTTTTACAGCATTGGCACAGTTTGTACACCAATAAATATAAAATTGTAAAGTTATCCCAATCGGTAATATTTTTAATTTCTCGTTAAAATGTGCTTTGCGTTCATGTCCCTTAAAAATTACTTTGCGTTTGTAATTTTTTTTTTTTTGGATTGGAAGCCAATTCCTTTTTAAATGAATCTCAATTACCTACTTTACAACCATTAATGATAGATATACAAGCCGGCTTTTATAACTTATACGCAATTTCGCAGCAGTGGGATACCTTTTTTTATAGAATAAGGGTGATAAAGGAGCACACAGTCCGCCTGATGGTAAGTGGATGCTGTGGCTCATAGACATCTACATTTATCCTCGATTAAGAATCAAAACGTACGAAACGGAAGCGTCAGTAGCCTAATGGCAGGGCGCGGACCGCGAACTCAAAAAGGTCGTGGCGTGAACCACTCGTAACACAAGCAATTTAAGCTTACCACGAGTGGTTAAGGGGAATATTAGTAAGTTTATAGCATTGTTAATATTCTTAAAAAAAATGAAACGCAGATGCGGTGTCATCCCTGGGGAAATAGATGGAATATCTCCATGCTTTCCAGTAAAAAAAGTTCTCCGGATCTCTACACCATACGAAACATAGCAGTATTAAGCTGTTATTTTACGATGGTATTCTGTGAGAGACAACTATACTAATATAGCCGCAGCATGGCTCTACCACGTTGATAAGAAATATATATATAATTATATATATATATATATATATATATAGGGTAGGGAGGGGGAATGGCGTTCACTTAAGGGAAACATGGTGTATTTTTTAAATTATTTATTACAAATCAAAATGAAGAAAAGTAACAAAGTCTTTAATTATTGAGTAATCAACAATTTAACAACAAAAGCATGTATCTTTCACCTGCTAGTAGTAGGAAAACATTAGTAAAAAAACATGTTTGAGCGGCATTGCACCAGACTTTGGGTAATGCCGCTCTGGGTACGGGGGAATGACGCTCAAACATATTTTTTGGAATACAACATGTGAGATACATTTTAATTAAAGAAATATTAATGAGATCAACCTTATACAATAAAAGTGTAGTCTACAATCACAAATTAGCATCAATCATCCCCATTTGTACGTAAGATTAGCCTTTTTCAATTTAACAAATATAGTAAAGTCTTAGATGTCAAATCAACTTCAATTATTATAATGTAATATAAAATAATAATTATTATTAGAGGTAAGACAAATTAGAAATAGAAATATTTTATTTTTGGACACATAAATCACAGATGTATCCATCTGGCGAATCCCACCCTGAACATATAGCATGAGCCCACAGTCCGCAGATAGTGCAGCGATACCACAACTCGTTATTTTTTCCAAATTCTTCGCAAAAAATACATTTGTTATAATTTTCATCATCCACATTAATTTCGTCATTACTGTCATCGTCACAAAGGTGCTCTTCATCTTCACTCTCTGAAGAACTTTCTTGTAAAATTTTTCTCTTGTAAGACTTATGTTTTTCCATTAAGTCCCCAAGCTTATCATAGAAATGTGTTACTTCTTCTTTGTTGAAGGCAGAAATTCTATTTAAGCTTGTCGCTTCAGCTTTGCGTATAGAAACTGAAGGATTGCGTCTCATAAAGGCGTGTACCCAATCCAATCCAGCTGTTTTGCTGCTTTGATCAAAATTGTTTTTAATATTGTTGAGCTCAGCATATTTATAAACAAGTTTACGCAAATCTGCGACATTGAGTCCATAGTATAGCGAACCCAGCATCTTAACTTGTTCAGCAATTTCAGATTCTTGCTGTTGGGTGAAAACAGGCTTGCGTCCTAGTCTTGGGTTGCTCATGTTTTAATTTTTTAGTCGATCTCTCAAAGTAGTAAATGGTATGTTATATTGTTTTGCGGCTTTTCTTTTGGACTAACCTCCTTCAATCGCAGTTTTAGCAGATTGAAGGTTTTCTTCTGTCCAAGCCGCTTTAGCGGTGGTCCTTTGACGATTTCTTGGCATATCTGAAACAATAAAAAAATAGGTCACTAAGGGGGTAATGGCGCTCAGATGAGCGGTATAACCCCAAACGGTCGTTTTGTAATTAATTTGAAATTTAAAAAAAATCCTACACAATTGTTGAAAATTCATTGCATTATCACAAAATAGAATAGTTTTATTGTCAGAAAAGTAAAATTAATAATTAAATAAGTATTAAAGTTTTGGACTTACCGACAAAAAATACCTAACCAAAAATTAGATCAGCGCGGCCGTAAACGAAGAAACGCACTTCACGGTCGTATGACGCGAGCTGATTGTCCGTTTGTATCGCTGTCTGTTAGAGGCCCCCTCCCCCCGCGCTTCACGCGACGTGGCGTGTTGCTACGTTTCATTTTGACAGAGATATAGAGGTGAGCGCCTTTACACAGTGAGCGCTATTCCCCCCTCCCTACCCTACACAGAAATTATAAAAAAATTAGACTTGTTTAATACGTGAATCATATAATTTATGCAACACTAAAAATAAAAATTTAAATAACCAAATAATAAATTAAAAAATTGAAAGATTTAGTTATGTATTTGGATATTTTTACCGATTATGCGCATTAACATGAACATACATTTACGTAAATGGTTATTTTAAAACGCACGCTTGTACAAAGTTAATGCGGAATAATTATTTTGAAACGTCAAAGGGTATTTCTTAGATTTGGTGAAGTATAAACTATTAATAACGCTATATCCAGACAATTGTTTTAATAACGATCCAGTATTTGATAGAGATGTTAGGGTCAACTTTCTATGCTGAGCATACATGGATTTAAAAAAAGCCTGCTCACTTCCATATACACAGCTAAGCAACTCTGTGTGCCGGGGTCCCTGCCCAACATCTTCATTGATATAAGCTTAGCGATGTATGTTTATAAATACTCTAAGGTTATAAGCATTTAAAAAAACCCTAAGGTTTTGTGACAAACTATGATTCTAAATACATGCTAAATGTGTGCTTAGTAGTAGTT
Source organism: Parnassius apollo (assembly GCA_907164705.1). NCBI lineage: Eukaryota > Metazoa > Arthropoda > Insecta > Lepidoptera > Papilionidae > Parnassius > Parnassius apollo. The sequence continues at coordinate 5,251,293 of CAJQZP010001297.1, read as the reverse complement.
TTTATCCATCCTCGGTTATAAATCAAAGTACGGATGTGCTATCGCACTGAGGACTAAGATGGAATGCTTCGTTTCCAGTAAAAAAAGTTTTCGGTTCTTTACACTTCACCATACGGAACAAGCATTAGGCTCGAGAACGTGGTCCTTTGACGGTCGAGTCGACCCATTCCTGCCATTCTGCTACAACCATATAGCTGCAGCGTGGCTTTACCACGTATATAACGAAAATCAGCCTGTGACAAAAGAAAAGTTAGATTTTTTCGGCTGATTTACTGAGTTTATAGTTCGATAACTTTATAAACATTAGAGTTAAACTCCAAAACAAAAATAATGTTAACTGTATTACACAGTTTGAAGAGAACCCTGTTTCTTTTTTTTTTATAGGATAGGGTGACAAACGAGCACACAGTCCACCTGATGGTAAGTGGTTACTGTGGCCCATATACATCTACATCTATCCTCGATTACGAATCAAAATGCAGATGTGTTGTCACCCGTGAGGACTAAGATGGAATGCCTCGTTTCCAGTAAAAAGGGTCTCCGGTTCTCTACACTCACCATACGAAATAGAGCAGCATTAAGCTACTATTTCACGCTGGTATTCTGTGAGAGCGTGGTCCTTCCCCGGTCGAGCCGACCCATTCGTGCTACAACTATACTACTAATATAACTGCAGCATGGCTCTACCACGTATAACGTATTCTTTCTTTTAGATTTTAGCACTAGGTACTTAACTAATCAAGTCCAAAGTTTTCCTGTTTTTATTTTTCACTCTTTATTACGTGAACCTATTTAAAAAGGTTTACGACGTGCCTTTAGCATTATTTCACAGTCAACCCTAATTTTAATTTTTGAGAAATTTCATAACTTTGATATAAATAAATGTAAACTACATATCGCATGCTAATAATTTTAAACATATATGATAGAACAATTTTGTCATTAAATTCGACACGAGATAATAAAACATTGAAAGATAACAAATCCGTCCGTAAAATATATCAAGTATTCTATTTACAACTGAAAAAAAAAGACATTTTACGGCACAGTTAATAATTATACGCATTGCGTATACATGTCTGCGACACTGACGGCAAAGATCTTGAAAATTGGTTACGTACATTGACTTACATAAGAAAGGGCAGCGTCGAAATACTCTCCCGTATGAGCGCGCGCGTCGCTGGCTCCACTCCAAGAATTCTACGCACAAACTTCACGAGCGCATGCGCAAGGTCGCAGCACTAGTGTAGGTCAAATGTTTAAAATTATGAGGTTATGCAACACATTAAAAAAATCTAAATAAATGATGTTCTGTGACAGACAAGGATTGGAAATAAACTAGGAATCTTGCCATCGGGAACCGGGAAGTCTTGAGAGATCACGCGGACACTACCCAACAACTAAACTTTGGCAGGAAAATAATTATGCTTCAAACACAATACCAGAAATCTTTTCTTTTTTAAAATATGTATATTTTACAAAGGACATGTCTGCTACATGACAACACTCAGAAATTGGTAGAAGCCTGTGCCCAGCAATGTGTCGTATAAATGCTGCGACAGCGACATTACATTGGATTACATACAGACTATATCCTAAGTTGCTGTACCAGTCGGATCTTTTAGTTGGTAACGAGGCATTCTATGTTGATTATTAGAGGTAAGAACGTATCCCCATTTGAATACCCAATCGATTAAGAGGATACCTTGAAAATGAATCGTAGTTTAGGGGGCGTAGCTTATTCCTTCGTCAGTGAAGCTAACGGACGACTGCGGGAGTGTCAAAATGAAAGTGATGCAATGACTTCATAGTACGCAAATTATGAGATATCTATACCGAGAACACACTCGGAAAAAAACTAAGTAAGCGCCAAACAATATTTTTTTTTTTAACAAAACTACGATATATATTAAAAAAATTAAAGCTGCTTTTTACAATTTTTTTCTATCGAGAAAATTACATGATATCGTGTTTTCCATTTATGCAATCCAAGGTCATATAGTCAAAAATCATATACCATATATTTGGTATGTTATCTAAAAACTTAAAAAAATATGTGAAATAGAAAAACCACAAAATTTCCGAGGTATCACCATTGATTAAGGATGTAGGCGATAGAGGCCATAGAATTCACATACCACCGGGGTGCACAAAGTGCTTTTAATGCATAATGTATGACTTGCTATATACGTCGTCGTTTAGGACGGCCCTATGACCTATAAACGTGCAGAAAACATTCCTTGGGAAGCCTATGCTCAGCAGTGGTTGTTATCATCATCATCATCATTACAGCCCTTCACAAGTTCACTGCTGAACTTCAAGGCTAGGCCTCCCCTTAAAGAATGCCATAAAGCACGGTCTTGAGCCGCCTAAATCCATCCACTTCCTGCATGTCTTACCAGACTGTCACTCCATCTAGTGGGGCGGACGCCCTGCCGATAGTGCCACTCGAGAACTTTTTCCCCATCGGTTATCGGTTCTTCGAACTATATGGCCAGCCCATTGCCACTTCAGCTTACTGATCCTGCACTTGTAAAGGGCAACAATGATGACGATGATATGGATCGCTTAATTTCATCATCATCCGGCACTAGAAGCGGGTTGGTCAGCGCAGTTCAGGTTCAGCAGCATCAGGAAGATGCTGCAATTTCCCTTTGTCGCATTCGTTCTTCTCTTAAGTCGCCACTACACAACGTATTACGTTTAATATAAAAACAAAACATAACATAAACACTCACGCCTGTCACCCATCTTGATGACACCTACATCATGCTAGACAAGTCACTGACAAAGACTACTTGAAGAGAGCATCTATAAGGATATTCTACAAGTCGAAAATAACTGTGTGTGCTTGTCCCAAAAATCGTTACCCGTAATGAATTTGTTGTGAAATAATAACAATAATAATAATGTCCTCCAGACCGAATTCCGGCCACGGCGGCCTGCCTCAACGGAGGCTAGCCATCGGCGCAGGACAGGATTATAGTGCCCAAGTGTATGCGCAAGCACAGGTGCACTCTCTATTCCTTCACTCTCATAATCCGATGGGACGGTACACCGACACGACCGGAGAGAGATCAGGCGCAGGACCAAAGGCTTTACGTGCTTTACGAGGCACGCGGGTGACACACCGCCAACTTCCTGACTCCGGGCAGCTACTGAGAATTTCTCGACGGAAAAACTCAATAATTAGTTTTTTTTTTGCCCCGACCCGGGATTCGAACCCAGGACCTCATGATCAGCAGTCGTACTACTACAACCACTAGACCAGCGAGGCAGTTAATATTGTGAAATGACACAAAAACTATTTCATTTACATAAAAAATGGTGTTATTTGACGTGTTTAATGCCCCTACGCCTCTGCCATCAAAATACATTTGAGAATTAGGAAACGTGTGTTTTTCCTTCAACTTTATATTATTAGAATGTCTCTTGACACCTTTAGCTGATTCGAAGGGCTTTTTTGGCACAGTAATCTCAGTGCGGCATAAATTATTTTTGGGTGACACGAAAAATGCAATCTTAAAACTAAGTGATTATAACTCTTATTTCTACCAATGTATTCCGGATTGATAGTGTGATGATATGTGTATGTAATATATGTATAATAATATAATTAATTTCTATATAAAGTCATCTAAAAATATCTTAAAAGTAATAATTTGAACAATTAAAATGCATTAATATGCATAAGTATTACAATAGAAGGGCTGTGGCTTGAAATCCCATTTATAAAAGACATACCTGATATGATAGTTAGATCAGGACACTACTTCCTATGATATAAGTACATAATATATAATTGAGTTTATATGGCACCCGCAGCCCGCAGTACAATAAAAAGTAATACCGACTTTAATGAACTAGTATAGTTCTGATGGTAAGTGGATACTGGATACTATGGCCCATAGACATCTCCATTTATCCTCGATTAAGATTCAAAAAGCGGACGCGTTGTCACCCCTGACGGTTAAGATGGAATGTCTTGATTCCAGTTAGACATGCGTCAATCATGAATGATTCGTTCATTTGAGCTGGTACACTTAAAAGTATTGATGGTTCATTCATCTATTTTTGAATGTTCCGATACAACCAATCACATTCAATTGACGGAACCTTTTGAACTCGTGATTGGTATGAATTGTAAATCAGTCGAAAACCGACCGAATCCCGAATGAACTGAATGAATTGAATTTTAGTATAGGTACTGGAGCCCGAAATGATCCATTTGAATGATCGATCCGAAAGTACCGGTACGCGTGAGGAAATGTACTAGAATGATTCGGTCACGAGAAATGAATGATTGTCACATGTCTAATTCCAGTAAAGGGTCAAGTTCTTTACGGTCACCATACAAAACAGCATCATTAAGTAAAGTAAAAAAAGTTAAGTTGAGACATTGAGCTATTATGTATATTAATGACTTTATAATAGTAATAGTAGGTAACAATAATAGACATAATAATAGTACTACGTACGTGAAGTAATATGTATGTAAGTACATATTACTTCAATGAGTTGAGAACGTAGACAGAGAAACCTATAGACAAATTGACGCCTTCCTTCGCATTCGTACACGAAAAAGATAGATTTATGCATACGTCTTGCATAGAAATGTGACGGAGCGGTGTGATTGTTTGTCCCTTTCTCCGTGCTGGTTCTTTTTTTGTTTAGCAAACTACACTTTGCTAAACAATTTTGACAGTTTGTAGCAGTCTAAGGTGTTTACAATTTGTTTGAAATGAGAAAAAAAAGTGTTTTGTGGGCTTCAGATTGGTGAATCTTGTTCAGTTCAGTTCTTAGAACATTAAAATTTTTTATATAAATATGTTTAAAAGTCGTAAAGATTATTGTATAACCTAAAACTACGTTATCGTCCTTTCTCACTCTAGGCCACGCTAATCATTAGTCTCTGTCTAGGTTTAGAAGATATTTTATTACGTCGTTTAATTTTTTATCTTATAAAAACATCGGAGAATTCTAGCCACCGGCCAGTGTTCGCAAGTGTAGCTATGTATTTAAAGCATTGACATATATTACTAGCGCAATCTCGATTTTGAGTCTAAACTCCACAATGTCAAAATTTGTATAACATCTAAGGTAGATAGTATGTAAAATGTAGTGATTGAAAATTTGTCCAAGGATTATAATCCTCTTTGGTAGTCTACTTAATCATCTAAATATTTTAGAAATCTTGGAGTTAGACTTAGAGGTTATGATGTACACGTTGGTGCTCCCCGAGACATTCGAGGTTGGACGCAACTTGTTCTTTTTTTAACTCATTACGAGGGTGACACTGAAAGTTCTTAGAAACCAAAAACTGAACAAACTAGTAAGTTATTAATTTTATTACATCTTTTCAAAATAGTGTCCATTTACATCATTACATCGCTGCATCCGATGGAACTACGTCCATAAAACGTTTTCCTCAAAGTTTTATTTTTATTTTTGGAAATAAATAAAAATCGCAAGGTGCGACGTCGGGGCTATAGGGTGATCCAGTAATTCCACGTCTGATGTCGCCAAGTAGTCGATTGTTTGCGGTGTGCGACGAAGCGTTGTCGTGTTGAAGGAGGATCCTACTGTGAGGTCGTTTCTTCCGAACTTTTTCCAAGACTAGTGGCAAACAATTGTTAGTGTACCGCTCTACAGTAACTGTTTTTCGATCCTCGTAAGCAATTGTTGCGTAATGACCTGTCCTTCCAAAGAACGAGGCCACCTTCTTTTTTCCAACGATTTGGCCTCCCTTCACTTTAGTTGGCAACTCCTCGGAAGGAAACACCCAGACAGCAGATTGTCTCTTAGTTTCAGAATCATAACAATAAATTCAGCATTCGTTACCTGTAAGTACCTATGTCGAACACAGCATTTGAGCCACCTCCATTAAATCTTTGAACCATTTCACGACACCGATCAACACTACGGATTGAGCCTCTGTCAAATTATAAGGTATCCACCGGGCACAAAGCTTCCTGACCGCTAAATGTATGTACGCCGCATAACACTGATGTTATCTTCCGAACTTATATTGTCCGAAGGCCGTCCCTCACGCAGATCATCGGTGAGATTAGTGCGTAAACTCATTAAACCAGTTGTAAACAGTGGCAAGAGATGGGGCTTCATCGTGAAAGGCCATTCGAAGTCTGTCATAACTTTCTTGTTGACTTAAATGACATCGAGTCATAAAAAATCATTGTACGAAAATTTGCTCGTCTTAAATTCATGCTGACGTGACACAGACAATTTTCAATTTACCGCCAAATAGTAATGACAAATTAATAAAAATGTACACATTGGGTGCGTTTGGCAGAAAAAAAGCGCTTGCAAGCGCTTGTAAGCAAAATGGCGATCGTAAGCGGTAAGCGCTGTTAAATCGTAAATAGCTATTTTCCTCCAGGACACGATGTTAGTTTTAACCGGGGAATCTAACCTAATTTAAATATATGTTTGTAAAGTATTCATATTAAAAAATTACCAATCATGAGTTTTTAATAGCATGTATATGTTTATTCATGTCATATATTACTTAAAACTAATATTGCACAAAACAACTTATAAACTCTACTTCAAAACAAACAAATTAAATAAGCAAAATGGCGGATTGTGTCAGCGCTACTGAAGTAGCAATCGTGTCCTGGCCGAAAACTATTTTAGCGCTTATAAGCGCTTGCTAGCGCTTTTTTCTGCCAAACGCACCCGCCATTTTGCTTATTTAATTTATTTGTTTTGAAGTAGAGTTAATAAGTTGTTTTGTGCAATATTAGTTTTAAGTAATATAATAACATGAATAAACATATACATGCTATTAAAAATTCATGATTGGTAAGTTTTTAATGTGAATACTTTACAAACATATATTTAAATTAGCTTAGGTTCCCCGGTTAAAACTAACATCGTGTCCTGGAGAAAAAAGTGCTAGAAGAATCGTTAGTTTTAGGGGAAACTACCTAATTGAATAATTTCATATTAAAAATTTATCATGAATTTTTAATAACATGTATATGTCTATTCATGTCTTATATTACTTAAAACTATTGCACAAAACAACTTTTAACTTCTTTTGTATTGGCGAAAACTTTATTTAGTTTGCTGCGTTTTTTTCTGCCAAACGCGCCCAATAATATTGGCAAAGGGTTCCATTTTTAAAATATGAACAATTTTTTTTATTATATCGCTTACAAGTGGCCAGTTCTAAAAACTTTCAGTGTCGCCCTCGTATAAGTCAGTGCTTGACAAAGCTTGATGAAGCTATGGATGGTGTATCTCTTTGAGTAACAAACGCCTATCCACTATTGTATTGAAGACACCCAGATTGTATTCGGACGGAATGATTGACGTTGGCAAATTATTCCACTTCTTTGCTCTATTTATTATTATTTATTCTGTGATATTGCGAAAGACGAAGCAAAACGTTTGGTTATAATACCTACGCGAAATATCGACAACACAACAAAACGAACGAAGACCCGCCGACCGCCTGGTTGTCCGATGGTGAAATTAAAGCTCGTTTGTTTTATGTAAGTGACTAGTGCTTGACCATTTCGGGGACACACCTCCTTCGATATATATTATGTATAGTACGCATACTTCAAGGCGGTGTACAGACCGTGTTGAGGCGGTGTAAGAATATCTACTACCTCATATCGTTCCGAGAGTATTGTATGAGGCGACAGGGCGAAACAAATTAGATAGGTAGCAGCATGATCCAAATGACGACTAGAAAATAAATATAAAATCTTTGCTTCCAGTCCCTCCCACAAAACGTGTCATCTATTCCCATTTATAAAATTATCCGCATTATATAGATTTGTGTTATTATAAATGAAAAATCTTGTACGTTATATACGATATTTTATTTATCTACAATTTAATACAGATAATAAATACTAGCGCTTAATGTGAAAACATCAACTTGTGTAACTTTTTATTTAGAGTTTACTTGAAATGATAGAACTTTTGACGCGTTACAGAGTGCTACAGAATTACCAATCGATATACTTCGATTTTTTAATCAATGACATATTTATTAAAACAAAAATAGCACCTTTAGAATTTAACGAAAATTAATACGAAGTTATATATAAGGGCCTATTCACACTTTAATAATGACATACACTTCATGACATATATATTATTTCTTACGGAATAAATTAACAAAATGAATAATTATAATGACAATTAAAAAAGAACTAACTTTGTCTATGCTTAAGAACACAGAGCCATAAGTGTAAAATGTTATATTTTCTTAAGAACACATTATTGTTACTGTGGTGAGTTATATTTCTGAAAGTGGAGACTTGATAGTGATGAATGTAATCCGCCATCACCTGCCGTCCCGCGTTTATTTCGTACCGTTGTAGTAGGGGTTACCCTGGAATTAAAGAAAAACAAAATTTATTATACTAACTAGCATTTAAAAGAAAAAGCTATATCAATATGGTGGTGTTCAAATATTAAGCGGTAGAGTCACGCTGCAGATATATTATGATTGTAGCACGAATGGGTCGGCTCGAACAGGTCAGGAGTCAGGACCACGCTCTCACAGAATACCAGCATGCTGCTGTGTTTTTCGTATGGTGAATGTATAGAACCGGAGATCATTTTACTGGAAACGAGGCATTCTATCGCAGTCCTCAGGACTGGCAATGCATCTGCATTTTCATTCTTAATCGAGGATAAATGTAGATGTCTGTGGGCCACAAAATCCACTTATCTTCTCAGTTGGACTGTGTGCTAGTTTAACGCCCTTATTCTATATAAAAATAGTGTTTAGGTTTTTGCACCCATAGGACAAAACAGAGCCTTATTTTTTTTTTAAATTTATTAAATATTTATTATAAGACACCTTAACATCTGGATTACAAAAAATTACAAAACAAAAACAAAACATACAATGTGCGGACTGCTAATGTTACTCCGCTGTCTCTGTCGGTATTCATGGTTTTAGCTCATGAAGAGATGCTTCAACTTTATTTATTTGTATAGAGGTTATATATATTGTATGTATTAAAAAGGTCGTGTGTTCGAATCCGCCATTGTACTAAAAAACAATTACAATCATCTACATTACGATTTAATGTTTTCAGTACTATAACTACTTCAATAATTAGTTCATGGTCACGAAATTATTGTGTCGACATCGATTCTTGGTGCGTGGAAAAATTTGATATTATTCAGACGTCTGGAAGGTGAAAACTGAATTACAAAATTCCGTTACATTCATACAGGCCTATACTTATGTTCATACATGGAATACATACAGGTCAAGGTAATAAAAAGCGTGTTATAAACTTCTTTTTATATATAAAATAAGGGTGACAAACGAGCACACAGTCCACCAAATGGTACCTAAGTGGAAGCTGTGGCCCACAGACATCTACATTTAACATCGATTAGGAATTAAAATGCAGACGCGTTGTCAGCCCTGAGAACTGAGATGGAATGACTCGTTTCCAGTAAAAAGGGTCTCCGGTTCTCTACACTCACCATACGAAAAAGGATAAGCTACTATTCCTTTCTCAAGAAGTGTGATAGGAAGTGGTTCTTATTTTGAGCATTTTTGAGTTATCAATATTTCATAGTATAAATGGCTTTGATCTATGGCTTCATACAATAAATAAAATTGAAGTGTGTGTTTGTATTGTCAAAATCACAGCTTCTTACTAAATGCGTATGAAAGTACATACAGTACCCGGCGATAAATATTGCACATCGACCTTTGGAAAGAGACAATCAGCTAATTTCGGCTTCGTAGAGCGTTATCTCTGTCGCACGAAATACAGAGTCCGGTCTCTACTAGCTCGAACGTCAAAACGACACATAGGTAGTGTGCGTCTTTGTTTTGGCTAATGTCATAAATAGCTGGACCGATACTGAGGGTACTTTAACTAGCGTATAGCTGATGTTATAAGGAGTAACATAGGTTACTTTAATTTTAGAATAAGAAATAAGCGGCTTTCAGATTACGCTATAATATAATAGCATATAGTATATTAGCTCATAGCACAACAATATCGCGGAACATACATTGTTACTATCTTCATATATATAAATTACGTGTCACGTTGCTTTTCCGCGATGGACTCCTAAACTACTCAACCGATTTTAATAAAATTTGCACATTGTGTGCAGTTTAGTCCAACTTGAGAGATAGGATAGTTATTTTGCCCGTGAGTGAGCCACAATTTTTTTTTTTGCGAATTTAAGGATTTTTGACATGACAAAGGGTCGTCGAAAAGGGCAGAACAACGTCTGTATGGCAAGCTTAATTATAGTACAGTACAGTGTGAACGTGTCCATAACAATGTATGGTGTGCGATATTGTTGTGCTATGAGCTATATACTATAAGCTATTATATTATAGCGTAATCTGAGAGACGCTTTAGGGTTTTGCGCAAGAAAAAATCAAAACCCTAAGTTACACGCGGGCGAAGTCGCGGAACGTGAAACAGCTAGTAATACTAAATACCATATATTGCAAAAGAAACGTCGAAACTTCGATAGTGATATAAAATATACTTTTTCTTCGATAGTAATTGGCTTAGGTAATTAAATCAAAATTAATTTTCATCCGGACATTTTATTTTTATCCATGCGCGGGGCAAATGGCGGCGCTTGCCAGCAATCGGTCAATAAAGAGCAGCCGTCTTAATGGATTAAATTTAGAGTGGGGCTCGCGAGGATCAAGGTATCCGTGTCAAGGATGCGGTCGGACGCACTATGTGTACACGTGAACAAATAAGATGCACCTTACGCTGTGGACGCAAGATTGGTTTTCATCTGGCATAGAACAGTAGCATAAGGTGTTTCATTTGTTTTCACTAACCGAGCTCTAAAAACTAGGAGGTTCTATATTCGATACGTATGTTTTTATAGTATAAAACCACCGACTTTTTGGAAATGACCAATGAACCAATTTAAAATATCTTTTTAATAAATAGGTTATAGGTTTTCCTGTGGCATGTTGAACAGCAACACATAAGGTTTTTATTTGTTTAACCGAGCTCTAAAAACGAGGAGGTTCTATATACGTATGTTTTTTATGTATGTTTACCGACTTCTCGGAAATGACTGAACCAATTTAAACATTTTTTTGAATAAATAGGTTATACTTCAAAGGTTTTGAATGTGACCAATTTAGATACTCTAAATTCTAAACCTTGAACTTGTGATGTCAGTCCACTTAAAAGTACAAACAAACAAGGTTAAACAGTATTAACCATGCTTGTTCAAAAAATCCGATTGCGTAAACAAATTACTAATATGTAATAATACCTTTTTATATACGATTACATAAGAACTTTACCACAGCTTTGTTAAAAATTTTGAGATTTAAGTGATTTAAGCGAGAATGGTCGCTAGCCAACTTTAAATCGTTATAGATCCTAAATCGTCATTCAAAATGAAAAAAAAGCCAAGAGAAACCTTATTATGATTTTCAAAGACCTAATCAATGATATCCCACTTGGCATGGTTCGTCGACTTTATTTTTTTTCTTTTATGCAATATGGTGTATTTATATATCACATACATTATTTATCACGTGCTCGAAGGTGAAGGAAAACATCGCGAGGAAACCTGCTTGTCTGAGAAATAAGAAAAAATATTTGGAAGACATGTGAAGTTCGACAACACGCATTCGTAAATCGTGGCGGACACTTTCTTGTCTTAAAACCCTCTCAGATACGAGGGGAGACCTGTGCCCAGCAATGGAACGTACATTTGCTGTAACTTTTTTGTAACTATAAACTATTGCACAAAGAAACTATGATATTATAAATAGCAATAGTGCTATGAAAATAGATTAATTAGCACAATTATTATTGTCCACTGCTTTATATAACTTCACGACTTGCGGCCAGTACAAGCCGTTCATTGTAATGCGGTGTATTTTTGCAGCACTACAATGTCGCGATATCTTTTTTTATATAGAACAGGGTGACAATCGAGCACACAGTCCCTCTAATGGTAAATGACTGCTGTGGCCCATAGACATTTACATTTATCTTAGATTAAGGATCAAAATGCACGTGTTGTCACCCTTAAGGACTAACTATGATGGAATGCCTCGTTTCCCGTAAAAAGGGTCTCCGGTTCTCTACACTCACCATGCAAAACACATCAGCATTAAGCTTCTTCACATGTCTTCGCAATATATATTTTTTTAATTGTCATACATGCAGGTTTGCTCACAATGTTTTCCTTCACCGCCGAGCATGTGGTAAATCAGCACTTAAAATTTCAATCAACAATTTCGTTCGTGCTGGCGGGGATCGAACCCTGGTTGGTCGCGTACTGTGAAATTTACAGCGATCGTTTAGCCAATAAGCTACCGCGATCATTATCATTGTTATATTCAATAGTTTAGATCATACGAATTTCCATAAATCTTTTCTTAATTCACATAATATAATATCGATCCACCTCGGCCACACAGTCAACCTGATGTTAAGTGAATACTGTGGCTCAGACATCTACATTTATCTTCAATTAAAAATCAAAAAGATGGAATGCCTCGTTTCCAGTAAAAAGGGTCTCCGGTTCTCTACACTCACCATACGAAACACAGCAGCATTAAGCTACTATTTACGCTGGTATTCTGTGAAGGCGTGGTCCTACCCCGGTCGAGCCGATCCATTCGTGCTTCAACCACAATTTAACCAGGAGGCAAAATATCTAATTATAAAAAACTCGCGCGTGCCCCTGACATATTATGCGCAATAAAATATACGAGCCAGATCAAATGAACGAAACAATGTTATTGTTCAGTTATTTCATTTATTATTATTCATTGTGATTAAACTGTTTAAGAAATATTTAAAATTTGTATTTCTTATATTTTTTCTCTTTCTATTTATAAATTCCTAAGATTTTCAAATTTTCCCTATTTCCCTAAGAGAGGGCTAAAATTCCGGACATTTCAGGAAAATTTCATCTGGTTAACCCTATTTAGGAGTTGTGAGACAAAAACACAAACTGGAGAATTATATGTATAAAGAATAAAGATTAGAATCCTACTGGAACGTATATATAATATACCAAGGTAATAACTTCGATACACGTAATATAGAGGTAACGTGTAGGGAGACCATGAAAAGGTAAAAATGATTTTTTTTATAGATTTCCTGTCAGTTTTCTCTTGGCATATATATACAACGTCGTTATAAATTTGTTTTTACAAATACACTAGAATAGGCGCTGACAAAATCCAAATAGACTTGTCTACAACAATTTTTTACTCAGTAGTTTATGGTAACGGAAAAAATACATATAAAATATATAAACATATATTAGCGTGGTAGAGCCATGCTGCATCTATATTATGGTTGCAGCACGAATGTGTCGGCTCGACCGGGGAAGGACCACGCTCTCACAGAATACCAGCGTGAAATAGTAACTTAATGCTGCTGTGTTTCGTATGGTGAGCGTTTAATTCATTGCATTCCATCTTAGTTCTCAGGGGTCACAACGTTTCTGCGTGTTGATGCTTAATCGAGGATAAATGTAGATGTCTATGGGCCACAGCATCCACTTACCATCAGGTGGACTGTGCTCATTTGTCACCCTTATTCTATAAAAAAACTTGCCAACCCGCTTGCCAGTCGTGGCAACTATGGCGAATTTACCCCCATACGAGACAATTTATGAGAAAAACCTACGTTCAACTAAGCTGAAACGAAAATAATTTTACGAATTCGTGGCACAGTGCCTTAGCATTGAGTGGTCACGCCGAGAGCTGCAAGTTTAAATCCCGCATGGAACGTATGTTTGTACGGCCTACTAGTAATTGTTTCGATATGTCCTTGTACATTTTATGATGGTACAAATTCAAATTGTTTATTGCAGGTCACATTACAAATTTAAGATTGTACAATTTTGATATTTTTTTATTATATAACAGTATCAAATTTGACTTGCTCGTTTCCAAGCTGTTTCTAAAATAAATTTTGTAAATATTTTGTGACCCTTGACATTGTAAAATTTATTTTTAAAAAAAGTCCCGCTGTGTTTCTTGCTCGTTCTTCCCAGGACAGAGGTTTTTTTTTCGAACCAGTGGTAACGTAAAATATTGACTTTCATTAAGAATTACGTGTAATCTACTTATATTGAATAAAAAATTATTCTATTCTATTATTCTGACAGGTGCATGTACCTGCAAGGGCATAGCGATACTATAGGACTATTTTAACCTTTAAACATACATTATAAAATATCATATCATCAACATTCAATATTATTGGAGCGGAGCTCCCATGGCGCAAGAAAACGATTCTTTGAAATCTATATATCTCCGTAACTCGTAGGCCAATTTACATAACTTTTTCGGCAATATTTGTAGCTCAACGCAGACAAGGTTTGTAAACAATAAAAATCTTTCTCTTTCTTTTAATTTCTCTAAAAGCTATTAAAAATTAACCAAAAACTAAATTGTCTATGGGAAAATACATGTAAAGCAAAAGCGCGCCCTTTTGTAATAATTATCGAGAAAAGAATTAATTTAAAACAATTGTTATGTGATCAATCACATAACAATTGTTTTAAATGATCTTGATGATGAATCTTTTGTTGAAATAAAGATAGTTATGACTTTAGACTTTTACTACGCCCCTTTTATGATGCTAGTAAAAGGTTTTTTTACCTTTGCACCTACATCGGCCCTAGTTTTATATACATAAATTAAAAATTACGAGTAGTTCAGAAATACAATGTAGTCTAAGTATTCTTTCTTTATCGTTATTTATCGTCTACAAATTCATTTAAAGTATAGGTAATAACATTTATTAATAAGGATTTTTTTAATTGTTTGTTAAATTGCGCAGGGTTTTCTAAGATTGTTATAGAATGCGATAAATAGTTATAAATCTTTATTGACATAACGTGTAAGTGGTACATAAAAAGCTTCCACTAAACAAGACTAAATTCTATTATGAAAGCTAACGCTTGCCTATCTTAAAAGTTCCCGACGTGCCTAAATGAGTTTTCCCTTCAAACACCGCCGAATATAAAAGTCCGAAAAAATCCATTAATATAGTAACACGAACAATCGATGGTCACGTGCGAGGAGGATAATAATAGGCACGTCGTGTTGGCAGCACTGTCTGCCTCGAGCGAACGTGCCGTCGCACTAAATCGCTTCACACATGCGTGTTTTACTACAGATTTTCTAATAAACTTAAGATGGAATTGGACGTTGATGCAGGATTAAGAAAGGAATGATTCGATGGTATGGTCATACTTTCATTCACAAGTCCACTGCTAAACATAAGCCTTCCCCAAGGAACGTCACACAATGCACGGTACAGAGCCACCTGGATCCATCGACGTCCTGCATATCTTACCTGGTCGTCACTGCATTTTTTTATAGGATAGGGTGACAAACGAGCACACAGTTCACCTGATGGTAAGTGTTTGCTGTGGCCCATGGACATCTACATTTATCCTCCATTATGAATCAAAATGCAGATGCGTTGTCACGCGTGAGGACTAAGATGGAATGCCTCGTTTCCAGTAAAAAGGGTCTCCGGTTCTCTACACTCACCCATACGAAACACAGCAGCATTAAGCTACTATTTGACACTGGTATCCTGCGAGATCGTGCCGACCCATTCCTGCTACAACTATACTACTAATATAGCGTAGTATCGCTCTACCACCCATTTCATGTTCCAATTCAACACCGCAGGCCCTAAAGTCGACACCAAACAGCACAAGACATGGGCGTCTAAAGGTTTGATGTTCGGAAGTTGAATATTATATTCATTTACTGTCTCGTTGGTCTATTGATCGTAAACTTGACTGTTGATCATGAGGTCCTGGGTTCGAATCCCGGGTCGGGCTAAAATTAGTTATTAAGTTTTTTTTATCAAGAAATTCTCAGTATTAGACCTTATAGTCAGTAAGTAGGCTTACTTTGTTAAAGATTACATTTCTTTTTAGAGTTTCAGACTGAATGCAAAATGATATGCCTTAAGATACTTGTGTTTACTAGATCTTTAACAAGACAGAATACAAACACAATACATAATCAAAGCAATTAATTACGTGGACATCTCGTCTCGAATTGGCATCAAAATCCGTTTCTACAACACAGTTGCCAGTGTACTAAAATGTATATAAGTACATACTGTTTCTATGTACAAAAATCAATTGTCCATTAGTCATGTTAAAACTAAAAACGGCTCGACCGATTTTGATAAAAAAAATCAAAATTGTGTGTGTTACATGGGTCCGTAGATGGTTTAGATTTCAATTTGAACCCGGTAGGTGTCGCTGTTGTCAAGATAGAGAAATCACCCGGGCGAAGCCAAATAAGTAATAAATATTAATATAAAAGCCAAATAAGATTTAAGCGAAAATAGACATAATTATAAAAAATATAAAATAGATTCAAGACGTTGTGAAACGGCGAACAACGCCATCTACCGTACAGAAAGCAAAAACCACGAACGAATCTGATTATGGTAATTTAGCTTTTGTGTACTCGAAAATCTACACCGATTTACACAGAGAACCATCTCATTTTTGAAAAACAGTCAAAACAGTGAACAGGGGGGGGGGGGGGTCTCGATTTATAGAATGTCTTACTGTATATCGTAATATGACTAGATGAATAATATTTTCAATCAAAAAATTGAGGAAATTCTCACTTCGTTGAAATATTTTGTTCAGCGATTTTTCTAGACTTTCCGATTTAAAATGATTCTTTTATGTTAGAAAAGCGGTACCTCAGAGTGATCTCAAATAAATTTGACCAAAATCTAATGGTGGGATGGTGGGATCCGTAAGGCGTTCATCTTATATTTGCGAAGGTATCTGTACGACATAAGAATTATTTACCACGTCAACCGACTTCGATGATTTTATCTTTTCCGGTTCAAAAAAGAGTCTGAGTCTGAGTCAAAAAAGTGACAATAATATTGAATATTTTTTTTTATAGAATAAGGGTGACCAACGAGCACACAAGCACACAATAGCAAGGTTTATTAATTTCCCATTGGTGTTAACCAACTCTGCTCCCATTTTAAAAAAAGACAAAAACAGACACACTAAATTAAACTTCTACTTAAATATTTATATAAAAACAAAAAGAAAACTATATTATTATAAACAACAAATCAACCACAGATATTTTACAAAAACCTAAATTGTACACTAACAAAACTCAAAGAACCTAATTAATTATTTTTTCTAGGATAGTGTGACAAACGAGCACACAGTCCACCTGATAGTAAGTGGTTGCTGCGACCCGTAGACATCTACATCTATCTTCGATTAAGAATGAAAGTGCAGATGCGTTGTCACCCCTGAGGACTAGGATAAAATACCTTGGATCTAGTAAAGTGGTTCTTTCTGTCGTAGGGCCACTAACTCGCCCTATTAGCCCTAACTCCCCTTTGTCCGTAATGCCGACCTACATCGAGACTTAGAGCTCCCAACAATCCAGCAGTTCCTTAAATCACTCTCTGAGAGATTTTTCAAAGCCTCAGAGTCCCACCCAAATCATCTCATTCGTGAGACAGCTGCCTATGCAGCCCCTATCCACACTCGCTATAGTGTGCGCAGACCGGGAAACTCTGTCGGACCCCCCCCCAACAAGCTTTCGGCTGACCTGAACTGCCTCCTGGCGGCTCAGGCCGAGCCTACATAACACATCCCTTAATCTGCCTTAGTTAGGCACTCTTGTAAGCGGCTTTTCGCCGCTTGCGCCCTCCTTTCTGCCAAGGAGGGTCGCGTTCGTATACGGCTGAGAGATCTCTAGACAGATCGTTAAGCCAGTTTCTAAAAGGTTGGGTTTAGTGGGTAAAAGTCACCACATAACCACGCAGCCGGCTGCGTGGTATGCTATGAGCATTCCCAACCTCCCTCCCCCGCTTTCCGGAGGGTTGCCCATATTTGCTTCGGGCGCAAAAAAAAAAGAAAGTAAAGTGGTTCTCCGGTTTTTTACACTCATCATTCAAACACAGAAGTATTGAGCTGCTATTTTACGCTGGTATTCTGTGAGAGCGTGCGTACTTGGGTTGAGCAGACCCATTTGTGCTGCGACCATAATATAGGTGCAGCAAGATTTCACCACGTATAATAGGGCTGAGAGACAAATGAATAGTTAATACTCGCGACATAAGTAGATGCTGTACATGCCCATTGTTAATCTCTGAGAACTAAGATAAAATATTTACTTTCCGTTATCTAAAGATAGCCAGCAATATAATACTGGTATTGTGTGCAAACGTAGTCTTTCCCCGGTAGCGCCGAGACCTATTCGTGCTGCGGCAATAATATTTTCGGACAGATGTGAGTAGAACTAAACCTAAAGTAGCACCCTTAAGTACTTAATTATGAATGTAGATAGTCCATTGATCTTGGGAAGTATTTAGTTGTAAGTATTTTTTATACGTGGTAGAGCCATGCTGCAGTTATATTAGTAGTATAGTTGTAGCACGAATGGGTCGGCTCGACCGGAGGACCACGCTCTCACAGAATACCAGCTTAAAATAGTAGCTTAATGCTGCTGTGTTTCGTATGATGAGTGTAGAGAACCGGAGTCTCCTTTTACTGGAAACGATGCTCTCCTACTTAGTCCTCACGGGTGACAACGCATCTGCATTTTGATTTGCAATCAAGGATAGATGTAGATGTCTGTGGGCCACAGCAACCACTTACCATCAGGTGGACTGTGTGCTCGTTTGTCACCATGTCCTCCTATAAAAAAAGTAATAATATGACAGTCTCATAGACCAAATTTCTGTCACGGTGACCAGTCTCTTGCGACTAGCAATCTATACAGGATAGGATTATAGTGCACGAGAGTGTGCGCAAGAACACGTGCACTCTCCATTCCCTCACACTGACCACTTGAGTATATTATATTCACACAACATATTATTCGCTTTTTCAAGAAGATGGTACATAGCTATGATAGGATCCCATAGGTGGTGCTGTAGTATAGTTATCAACAAATTCAAATACATACATACATATATATAAACACTCACACGCCTGTCACCCAGAGGGGTAGGCAGAGACTACGGACTTCCATTTGGCACGATCCTGACATACCTCTTTCGCCTCCTTTACATTCATATATCTACGCATACATGCTCGTCGGTTAAGGGTACTTTTAATGTGGCCCATTTTCAAAATATCGCCAATTTGGTCGGTAAACATTCTTCTAGGGCATCCCTTCCCGACTCTGCCGTTCACATATGCCATATAAATTTGCTTTGTCACTCTTTCCTCGTTCATTCTTTCTACATGACCAAACCACCGAAGCACTCCTTTCTTAATCCTGGTCACAACATCATCTTGCATACCACATTTATCTCTTATCACGCAATTTATCACCCTGTCATTCAGATTCAACCCTAGCATACTCCTTAAAGACCGCATTTCTACAGCATTTATTCTACTTTCGTACTTCTTCTGCCACATCCAACTTTCACCCACCATACATTAAAGTAGGGATTAACACAGCATTATGAATTACCATACGTGCTTTTTTTGACACATTCTGATTATTTATAGAGTGCAGTGCCCCATTCACTCTATTCTAAATTCAAATACAGCTTATTATTTTTAGTATCAAATCACCAAGGGTGGTACCATAGTAGCCACGCCTGGCACGGGTTTGCAACCACAGTTTTTAATTTGCTAGTTGTTAACCATTTGAACGACGCTACTGCTTATTCAACGAAACAAAAACGTTTTTATTCCATATTGGTTTATAAACAATACTAATTGAAAGTCACTTTATTTTTCATTACCACCACTGGTTCGAAAAAAAAAACCTATGTCGTGGGAAGAACCAGCAAGAAACCTAGCGGGACTATTTTTTTATTAAAATAACAGCTTACAATCATATGTTATGTAATGAAACAGAAACTTTTTATTCCATATTGGTTTATAAACAATACTAACTGAAAGTCACTTTATTTTTCATTACCACTGGTTCGCAAAAAAAAACCTCTGTCGTGGGAAGAACCTGCAAGAAACCTAGCGGTACTATTTTTTTAATTAAAATAACAGCTTACAATCATATGTTATGTAATGAAACAGAAACTTTTTATTCCATATTGGTTTATAAATAATACTAATTGAAAGTCACTTTATTTTTCATTACCACTGGTTCGCAAAAAAAAAACTCTGTCGTGGGAAGAACCTGCAAGAAACCTAGAGGGACTATTTTTTTATTAAAATAACAGCTTACAATCATATGTTATGTAATGAAACAGAAACTTTTTATTCCATATTGGTTTATAAACAATACTAACTGAAAGTCACTTTATTTTTCATTACCACTGGTTCGCAAAAAAAAACCTCTGTCGTGGGAAGAACCAGCTAGAAACCCAGCGGGACTATTTTTTTTAAATAATAGCTTACAATCATGTATATTACAATTAACAACACAAAACAAATTAGAAATAGCTTGGTAGCGATCACCCTTCCCAGGTGTTATTATCATCCATAAATTCCTTAATATTATAATAACCCTTTTTATACAAACTTAGTTTAATAAAGTTTTTGAACTGTGTGTATTGTAAATTTTGTATGTTTTCTGGGATTTTGTTGTAAAAGCGTCCATCATCGCATCATCGCTTCAAGAATGAATTAGTGACTCGGTGGAGTCGAGTAACTGGTACCACTAGCTTGTGTCTGTTCCTAGTATTTATGGAATGAATATCACTTATTTTCGCAAAACTACTTTTATTTTTGTGTACGTAGGTACCTTACATTTTCATAAATGTATTGAGAGGCCAGAGTTAATATATTAATTTCCTTAAATTTTTGTCTGAGCGACTCTCTATGTTTTAAATCATATATTGCTCTAATGTCCCTCTTCTTAATTTCCGTGTCGGTCACGTGTATTCGGACTAATGCAGTACATTCTGGGTATGTTACAAATTAGAACCCAGTGTACTGGGCAATGAAAATGACATCATAAATCGATGCCATACTGATGATTCGTTTCAAAACATTGGGCAGTATATGACATGATACATTTGCGTCATATTGGAAAAGTGTTGGCGATTATTGTGTCATTTTGTGCTCCAAAAGTCATTATATCCTTCTAGTGGAAGATAGCAGCAATTGTTCTATAATTTTTTGTATTTGAATAAATAAAAACAAATTCCGGCTTGCTTCATTCAGCGTACACACAATTAAAAATTGTTTTAATATGGCCGGACATCCGACACAATATGGCGGCGGCACGCCAGTACAATATGGCCTCAATTAATGACGTCATTTGTATTCGGCAGTATACTGGAAACGTTTCCGAACATACCCTCTGTATCAACCATCCATCTGCGTCATCCACCATCAAAAATGCAACTAACTTCAAATACAAAAAGATTAAAGACGCCTTGTCACCTCTGAGGACTAAAATGGAACGCCTCACGGCCTGTTATTATAACATTTTTTTTAATTATATATTTATTTATAGAATAAGGTCGACAAACAAGCACAAAGTCCACCGGATGGTAAGTGGATGTTGTGGCTCATAGACATCATCTACATTCATCCTTGATTAAGAATCGAAATGCAGATGCGTTGTCACCCGTGAAGAATAAGATGGAATGACTCGTTTCCAGTAAAAAGGGTCTCCAGTTTTTTTTTACACTCACCATATGGAACACAGCAGCTTTAAGCTGATGTGTTATTCTGGTATTCTGTGAGAGCGTGGTCCTACCCCGGTCGAGCCGACCCATTCGTGCTGCGACCACAATATAGCTGCAGCTTGGCTCTACACACTGCTATTTATGTGCAGAAATAGCTCAGAAAGTATTTATTCAGACGTGCTCATAGGCAGAAGAGGGGTCCTACCATTTATTTCAGAGATTTTCAAATATTCTAGAATTTTCGTGGTACTAGGGAATGCAAAAAGATCTAAAACGATGCATGCAAGCATATTCTTGCAAATAGTTATGTATACTTTTGTTATTATCTTCTGTTGTTTTTTGAGGGTAAAGTAAAGTAAAAGTAAAGTTACAGCCTACATACGTCCCACTGCTGGGCACAGGCCTCCCCTCATTTCTGAGAGGGTTTTAGGACAAGGAAGTGTCCGTCGCGCTGCCCCAATGGGTGTAGGGTGTTGGCGAACTTCACATGTCTTCGAAATATTTTTTTTATTCCACAGACATGCAGGTTTCCTCACGATGTTTTCCTTCACCGCCGAGCACGTGGTTCATTACTTAAAATTGCAACTAACAATTTCATTGGTGCCAGCGGGGATCGAACCCGGGTTACTCGCGTTCTGTTATATTTACAGCGAGCGTTAACCATCTGAGTTACCACGGCTCTTTTGAGAGGTAAAAAAATATATTTAGTGTGCAGACCGTGGATGTAGTAGTACCAACAGGCAAAAATTGAGACAATTAGCTGATATACAGGATTTATGAATTTTATTTTGGCTTTAACTTTAGATCCTATTAAAGTCCACCCCTGATCGTAGGCCTCCCTCATAGATTGCCTCATTGGGGGGACATTTGCCATAGTTGCCAAGCTTGCCAAGCGGGTTGGCAAATGGAGTTTTTCATTCTTAGTCATTATTAGGAAGACGCTGCTGCCTATCTCCTGATTTGTTTCCTTTTATTACCTCTCACGACACCCACGGGATGACATGGGTTAGTAGATAGTCCGTAAAAGTAAAGTAAAGTAAAATATACTTTATTGTACACCAAGGAACATATTACATTATTTATATATTTAAAGGGACATTGGTACAACAGGCGGCCTTATCGCTAAAACAGCGATCTCTTCCAGGCAACCTTAGGGCAGAGGATACTATTTTAAAAGATAGCGGAAGGGGTGTACAGAATATGATAAAGAAAGATAAATAGAAGAACATAAATGATTAAAAATGAATGACGACAGGTAGTAACTTAAGAGGAAAGGTAATAAAGTTTTAATTTATTTTTAAATATAGGAAGAGATTTAGATTTTTTGATATGTAAGGGGAGAGAATTCCATAGTCGTATAGCGGTAACCGTAAAAGAATTAGAATAGAAGGAAGAGGAATGTCTAGGGGTACTTAGAAGGAGATTATTTTGAGATCGTAAACTACTTAAATATATAAATCGGTCTTTCAAATAAGAAGGAGTGGTCGGATTGAACAGAATGCAGTAAAGAAGATGAAGAATGTGAGTATTCCTGCGAAGACGAATCGGGAGCCACTTGAGCTTATGGCGGAATTCGGATATGTGGTCATACTTTCGTAACCCAAATATAAACCTTATGCAATAATTTTGAAGCCGCTCAAGTTTATTAAGTTGCTCGTATGTTAGGTCAAGATAACAAGTGTCCGCGTAGTCAAGGATCGGTAAAAGAAGAGACTGAGCCAGTCCGTAGCGCAGTGGCTTAGCAATGAGTTACATCGCTAAGGGCCACGGGTTCGAATCCCGCATTTTTTTTATATTATAAGGGGACAAACGAGCAGTCGCAGCCATTTTCATGATTACCGACGCCCATAGACATCTGTCTGGATGTTATACAGATGCGTTGCCCTCCTTTCCCCTCCCCACCCCAAGGGCCACCGGATACTTACACACCGCACGAAACGCGACAGCTCAGCTGCCACTTTACGCCGGTATCGTGTAAGCGGGAGGTACTTCCCCGGTCGTGCCGGCCCAATTCGTCTACATGCATGCATGCAGCGTGGCACTACCTCTTTCAAAATATGTATGGCCGCATGGAGCAAATATTTGTATGGCTTACAATTGTTCCGGGTTTAAATGTTTGTCCTTGTGCAATTTATGTTTGTGAACTGCCCCCACGATACAGGAGAAAAACCTTGTGTGGAGTACCGTTTTATAATAAAATAAACCAGACCTTAAGATATTTTTACACCTCCCCTACCTACTACCCCTACTTAGTAAAATTTTATTTTATAAGACATTTATTACTCATTTTATACGCGGTAGAGCTATGCTGCAGTTATATTTGTAGTATGGTTGTAGCACGAATGGATTAACCGGGGAAGGACTACGCTCTCACAGAATACCAGCGTAAAATAGCAGCTTACTGCTGCTGTGTTTCATATGGTGAGTGTAAAGAACCGGAGATCCTTATTACTGGAAACGAGGCATTCCATCTTAGTCCTCACGGATGACAACGCATCTGCATTTTGATTTGTAATCGAGAGATGTAGATGTAGATGTCTATGGGCCGCAGCAACCACTTACCATCAGGTGGACTGTGTGCACGTTTGTCAGCCTATCCTATAAAAAAATGACTAGGTGTTTTGACTTATTACGTTACTAGGTATATTCATAATGCTAAAAGAAAAGTGGGGCAGAGTTATTTATTATGTAGTTAACAAGCCACTAGGCTTTACTTGGGTAGGATCTATTGAAGTGGTGTTATATACTGGAGACTATTTTTACTGTCTGGAAAAAAAATTAGGAGTAATAGGTAAAGGAGCGTGGTAGCTCAGATGGTTAGCGCTCGCTGTAAATTTCACAGTTCGCGAGAAAATCGGGTTCGATCCCCGCCGGCACCAAAGAAATTGTTAATTGCAATTTTAAGTGATTATTTACCACCACATGCTTTGCGGTGAAGGAAAACATCGTGAGGAAACCTACATGTCTGATAAATGAAAAAAATATATTTTTACAAATATATTTACCAACACGCATTGGGGCAGCGCGACGAACAATTCCTTGCGCTAAAACCCGGTGCCTAGCAGTGGGACGTATGTAGACTGTAACTCACAGGTGAACGGAATAGAAGCCTATGGCACTGACATTTTATAATTTTATTTTTATTTTACATTAACATATTATGAAATACGTATTATTTTAATTTCGATAGTTTTTGATTGATTTATTTATTTACTTCAAATATTTTGTAGTTATTTTTTTAGTTTCGAAAGTTTATTTCAAATTAGTAATATTGTTACGAGCTTAGGGTTCGTGACAATAAAAACTGCCGATTGAAATACCAAAATTGACACTTTAATTACTGAACACCAATTAAAACTTAAATCACACTAATAATTATTCACACTTAACACTTTAGTTCACTTTAATTCACTCCGAAAGCTTCGCTCGTATCGCCAATTCAATACTGCCCCCGACCCCGCCCCCAAACGGCCTTATATAGGCCTTTTCCACCGAAACATCTTATGACACTTTAATTACCAAACACCAATTAGAACTTAAAACACACTAATAGTTAATCACACCTAAAACTTTAGTTCAGTTTATTTCGCTTCACAGCTTCGCTTGTATCTCCTATTCAATACTGCTTCGGTCGCGGCGCAAACGGCTTTATGTAGGGCTTTTCCACCGAAACATCTAGAATGTTCCAGCAAATACCGGTCCCGTCCGACTAGATGTAGATAATTCGAGTGTGGAGTTATTTAGAAAGCTTAGTTCCTCTATTCGATAACAAATGGCGCTAGTGCCATCAACTGTGGAGCGCAACAATATTTATTGATAGATCAATTTCATAATATATTAATGTAAAATTAAAATTAAAATTGTATAATTTACCCTTATGGGACTGATATTAAAAAAAATAAAAACAAAAATTTTGAATTAAATAAATAAATTAAAATCTATCGAAATTCAAATAATATTCCACCCTACTTTACGAACGACAATAAAACAATAAATTTAATAGATATCTTTGACCTTGTCACTTCGCAGGGTCACAGGTTCAAGGGCGAATTGTTCAAAAAAATTTTTTTGAAACGTTTAATTCAAAATTTTGTATTTATTTTTTGTACAATATCAGAGCCATAGGCTTCTACTCTGTTCACCTGTTACACCCTATTTTTTCCAAACGGTAAAAAGCCATACAGTATATATAGTATAATTATCAAAGATCGTTTTATTTTATAAATTTTTCAAATTAAAAAAAAATATCTCCAAGTTTTTTCTTATATAGATAGAATATACCTTTGATCACTATTTACATTGCTATCTATTCTGAAGTTTCATCATTCCGGATAATTTATACCTTGGTTGTTTAGAGTTAATGGCTTACAGATAACCCCCCTCAATAAAAATCAGTGGTTTCAATATTAAAGGCAGATACTCCAATTTTATATAATATAGATTAAGTATTTAACTATTAATTATTTCTAAATAATGTTGCG
Source organism: Parnassius apollo (assembly GCA_907164705.1). NCBI lineage: Eukaryota > Metazoa > Arthropoda > Insecta > Lepidoptera > Papilionidae > Parnassius > Parnassius apollo. The sequence goes on along the minus strand of CAJQZP010001297.1, from coordinate 5,225,198 downwards.
CGTCTAAGTTGATGTCTGGTACCTGGCACTAGCGCCATCTTGTGTCGGGGAACAGAGCGAGGAGGGCTTCCTAGAAAATGACAATCTTAAACTTTCTACCAACAGCGCCATCTAGTATCGAACAGAAGAATTAAGCTTTCTAGAAAAGTCCACGCTCGAACTTTCCGCACTTAGTCGGTCGGGACCGGTATTTACTGGAACATTCTGGATGTTTCGGTGCAAAAGGTGTGTTTAAAGCTGCTTCAAGCCGCGATCGGAGCAGTATTAAATTTGGCGATACAAGCGAAGCTTCGGAGCGAAATAAAGTGAATCAGTGTGATTAATTATTAGTGGCTTTTAAGTTTTGAACGGTGTTCAGTAATTAAAGTGTTAATTTTGGTAATTCAATCGGCAATTTTTAATGTCACGAACCCTAAGCTCGTAACAATAATATCAATTTTCAAGTTAAATTTTTTTTTTTCAAGAATAAGGAATATTCTTGATATGTATTTAATTAAAGGGCAAAGACTTTTTCAAATAACAAGGTCGACCAAATAATGGTAAGTGAATGCTGTGGCCCACTGTTATCTGTATCAACATTTATCAACAAAAAGGTTTTGAGTATATTATTTAATTTTCTATTTCATTTCATTCAATAATACAGTTTAATACAAGTAGTATATTATTTTCACTTTTATGCAGTATTTACATATCTTATCCAACAACATCTATTCACGATTAGAAATCACAATACAGATGCATTGCCATTGTCAAGGTTGCCTTTTTTGGGAGCCATAAGAGCAATTAAACTAATTTTAACGTAGGTCCGAAAAACTCTTAGAGAAAATTTTAAATAAATAAATATATTAATTTTGGCTTCCCAATATATTTACGAAAATTTAATGTATGTATACAAAAACAAAAATAACTTTATTAAAATAGTAATTTACATTCTGTAAATACTAAGAACAAGCACAAGCTAGTTATACCAGTTACTCGACTCCAAAGGGTCAGTAATTCCTTCATGAGGCAATGTAGTATACGCTTTTACAACAATGTCTCAGAAAATTTGCAGACCTTATCTATCAAAAGGTTTAAAATATTTATTAAGCAAAAATTGTTTAGTAAGGCTTATTATACTACTAAAGAGTACATGGTTGATAATAACCCTTGGAAATGAGGTGGTCGCTATCATGTTTTTTCATAACAAAAGTCCCGCTGGGTTTCTTGCTGGTTCTTCCCAGGACAGAGGTTTTTTTCCAAACCAGTGGTAAAAGTAAAAAATTACTTTCGAAAATATTACATATAATCTATATTGAACAAAAATTATTCTATTCCATATTATTTTGGCTCTCTACACTCAAAATTTGAATTAACGCTAAGCAGCTATTTTATGCTGGTATTCTCTTACAGCAAGGTACTTCCCCTATAGCACAATATAGCTACAGCGTGGCTCTACCGCATATCAAAACCGACTGAAAAGCTAAAACTTCAATTTTTATACCATATGTCACTTCTACAACTTATATATCTGACAACACCTGTATGTATAAATCCATCAAGCCATTTAGGCTACAGATTGCATCAAAAAATAGACATATATACACTAGTATTGGCACTGGTACAGGTAAAAACAAAATATTATATGAACACAGAGTTAAAAAAAAGACATGGGAATAAAAAATAAAAATTAGGAAATATTATTACAACTCTTATTTTACATTGGGCGATGCTTGTGTATTTTTTGACATGAAAATATTGTTTTACATATAATGAAAACAGCTTGAGATATGAAATTGAGTTTATACAATGTTCATACTATGTGGATTGTATGTGCTAAGTTTCATCAAAATCAGATAAATAGTTTCAGTAGTTTCTAGTGATGGGTCAACTCGACTTACTAATTTGAGTTAACTGAAGTTAACTCGAAGTGGATAGTCACTAACTCGAGTGCAGTCTGGCAGTAATTGAACGAAACATGCAAGCATACGAGAGCAGATTTCGTTCATCATGCATATATTAAAAAATATCATTAAATTGATTAATTTGTGATACTTAAATTATCATGTCAAAAAGTTAGTGATATTATTTTACGAGGATTGTCTATACTACTTGTACTATTAAATTTAACTACTATTACTATATCTACGACATAAATAAAAATACATAAAGTACTATACACATTTTTTATTTCAATCCTACCTACTGAGTTTAGAAATGACAATTGTCCAAACACATATGCTAGCAACTTAGAAGTTTGTGCCCAACACGAAGTTGGATGGAAGAACAAATATATAAATAATTTGTAACTAATTGACTCCGATTTGTGCCACCAATTCAAGTTGCGTAACTCAAGTTCAATTTGAGCTTGAGAATTTTTACTTGAGTCGAGTTTCCTTCTAATTGGAACATCACTAGAAGTTTCTAATGACTTTACCAAGCCCACAATGGTTAGCCTAGGCTGGGCTGCTTAATGAGGATATCCACATGGTCTAAAATACTTTTGACTTTCAAAACTCGAGAAGTAAATGTAAAATAAAATGACATAATTATACCTATTTATTGTTTTAATTTACCTCACATGCTCCTCTGCACATTTCCAGTAATTTTGGTGCAAACCTCTTAAATCTATGGGAATCATCCAAAGGATTTGTAAAGCTTCAACCTAAATTACTCAATTGGTCATAAGGTAATTTTATACTCTCGCGGTCCTCGTTTTTTGGCTATAGAAAATCGGAAAATTATCCGATTTCGATGATTTTTTAAATTTTCGTTTTTATGGCGGATTTATGAAAAAAAAAAATAGAAAATATCTCATCTGAAGATTTCATATACAACGCGGTCACATTAATTATACTGACGAATGCCGGGCGAGCTAAGGGAGTGCGGGGGCTAGCGGGCGGGGCCTCGCATTCCAGCGATGCGTTAAGTTAATGTGACCGCAATGTAGTTTTATGGCTTCAAATGTGTTCATAAACGCACTTCGAATATAATCGTTCCTGCGCCCTCCTTTCTGCCAAGGAGGGTCCCGTTCGTATACGGCTTGAGATCTCTAGTCAGATCGTTAAGCCAATTCCTAAAAGGTTGAGTTTAGTGGGTAAAAGTCACCACATAACCACGCAGCCGGCTGCGTGGTATGCTATGAGCATTCTCAACCTCTCTCCCCCCGCTTTCCGGAGGGTTGCCCATATTTGCTTCGGGCGCAAAAAAAAAAATCGTTCATAACTTTTGTGCAAAGTACGAAGTTTATATATTTTTTTATTAATCTACACAAAAAAAGGAACCCTAAAGAAAACATTGAAAAATGTTTATTATTTTTTATTTCGATTAAAGTTTTTAGAAGTTTAGTAGTGCGGTGCTTCCCTCCCCCCAACTCTCCCCCGTAGGCCAGTCGAGGGAAGCCCGGTCGACGGAGCCCTGCTTCGCCACCACCACTTCTAAGAGGTTTATAAAAAAATAACCACGAAGGAGTTGGGAGGGGTCTATTCGCTTTTCACTTAACCCCGCCATCTCCTTCTAACCTAACCTGTCCGAGTCGGGATGCCCTAAGTTCCGAGCTCGCTTCGCTCGATGTTTAACACTCAATAAAACACCAAATAAAAAATTGATAAACAAATGTTTCAAAAAATTTATCAATGTTTTTTTTTAAATGTTCGTTTTTTTGTGTAGATTATGAAAAAAAATTTAACAACTTCATTAGATTATTTGTAAAAAAAGTTACCAAGAATTATACATGAATGAGTGCCTTTTCATAAACATTAAAAGCCCTGAAACCAATATAAGTTTTCATTTTGTTTTATTCCTGTCATTGTTTTCATAAATCCGCCGTAAAAACGAATATTGTAAAAGAAAAAATCATCAAAACCGATTGTTTTTCGATTTCTAGAGCTAAAAAACGAAGGAACCGCGGTAGTATAAAATTACCAGTCATAAATAAAAAGTTTACAAGTTACAGAATATAAAAATGAGATTTGAAAGTCACACAAAGAAAAGTTTTACATCGGTATCCTCTGTAGTGATAGTAGTATGCGCTCATAGACACAAATTTCTTTTATTTTAGTATAGATAGTTTGCTTCTTTCGGTAGCGAGTAATGGTGTTCCATGAGAAGGCCTATGTTCAATAGTGGATTTTTCAAAGGCTGTAATGAATGAATGGATGAAAATTAAAAATAAATATTGTGCAAGCAAATGCAGGCATTTGCATAAACTTACCCATGTGTGAGCAATCCAGATTAGAGTCTCATTGTCCAGTCTGGGGCCAATGAGAGGGTTCATTTGCGCCATATATGCACAGAGCCAGCTGAAAATGCAGAACATGATTTTATTATTTAACATAACATAAACACTCACGCCTGTCACCTGAGTGGTACGCAGAGACTACAGACTTCCACTTCCTCCACATACATATACCTGCGCATACATGCTTGTCAATTAAGGGTACTCCTAATTTGGCCCATTTTCAATATATGGCCAATTTAGTTAAAATTTTGCTTAGGATGTCCCTTTCGGACTCTTCCTTTCACTTCTGCAACATAAATTTGCTTTGTCACTCTTTCCTCATTCATTCTTTCTACATGATTTTATTATTTATTAAATAATTTACTATATTGATGTGCATATTACTCCTTGAAAAAACTTATGCCATCAAAAACATAACTTGTAAAAAAAACCAAGTCTCGCAACTTATTTCTTCTACCGTAAAAAGTGATGAGATCCATGTAATACCAAGTCGGTTAATTTATTCAGTCCCTACTTAATGGTCCTTCTTTTTTAAGCTATTACGAAATTAGCTAACTCAACAACATCTTATAGTGACCATATTAATGTTAAAAATCTTTTATGTTTTCAATAAATGGATTGACTTGGCCATTGCATGAAAACACAATGTATCTCACAAGTAATACATATTATATTAAATTAGATTGCTTATTTTTTTAAGTAATATATTTTTATTGTGTCAAGGCCACAGCATCAATCTACCACATGGTAGTAGTTAAATAGATGATGCAGCCCATAAATCCTACACCTTTTGATTAAGAATTAAAATGTAGATACATTATCAATCACCCTTTAGAAGTAAGATGGAATGCCTCACTGCCAGTAAAAAGATTAGTCAAGTGGTCTTTACTCACCATACGAAATACAGTAATATTATGTTGCTATTTCAGTCTCATTGCACAACCACATAAAAAAGTATGAGATATCAAGATATCAAATATGTCAGTTCCTTTATTTTATTAAAGCCCAACTTATACTTACTTATATACTATAAAGCCCAATTTTCACTATGGGATATAATATAATTTATATTACATCTTGAGATATAATTTAATATCGCTCACCGAACTGTTAAATGGAACTGTTTACACTGAGATGTAATATATATTACATCCCAAACCAAAATATTTTTTCGATCGACCGAGCGATAGTTTCAGATTATATTTCGCCTCCTGTAGCCCGCACACTTCTGCGCCTCTGCTACATCCTCAGATCGTCCAATAATGAACACACACTGGTTAAAATATATATCTCACAGTCTGAAGGGCAATCGCAGGATTTAATTTATATCTCAAGATATAATTTATATTGTATCCCATAGTGAAAGGCCAGCTTCAGAATAGTAGCTATAAAGCACTCAAAGCATTGAAATTTCCAAATAACTGCAATGAAATCTGTAAAATTAGCTTCATACTAAATGGTAAAAGTGAAACTTTCACAGAACTAAACATAGAGAGTATGAGTCGAATGTGGAGTATCAGGCGTAGGATTATAACATTGTTACCAAGTAAGAAAATTATTTTATATTCTATTCTACATATATTACATTAAATATTATACAGACTCAAGTTTTCAGTTTTATCATCGTAAGTACTTATAGATTTTTCTAATCAACAAATTTCGTCCTTAATCCTTAGTTTTCATACATCACATGCATAATCTTCATACATAATAGGAAACACAGTATACTGTATTCTATCTCATTCTCTCGCAGACTAAATCCTATAGGTAAATATGTTTGTCTTAATCTTTATGAGTGCATCAGTATTTAAGAATACTTGTGAAATTACAATATCTACCACAGTGCAGTAAATAGCTTCCAATAATTCCGAAGTAAACTCAATGGTCAAACTGTCCAGGTGGACAATTTCCTGTTTACTATATGGTTTCGAATCTAATAACTTTGAAAGATTTATTTATCTCCATATAAATAGTATTAACAAAAGACCTTTGTATAAGCATCCTTCATTAAATCTAAAATGCAGATTAGTACAAACTTGTGTTGACTTGATTATTTTATTGTGCTGTAGTAATACATTAAGATATTGAACAGTTCATAATTTGTGGCACTGATCCAAGCCCTAATAAATAGAAAATTAATAGATAGGTGAAACAACCAAAGTTTGCCATTCAACAATCACCATGATCCCCTTGAGAATTTAATAAAGATAGTTATATTTATAATAAGATTAGTATTTATAAAGATATAAAGATTTGAACAGATTTGACCACTGCACTAATTTTCTTAGCAGTTGCATGTTGTAAATAATATAGTAAACACAAAGGTAGTTAGTACATTTCCTTCCTTTCAATATCAATTATAATAATAAGGTCACAAGATTAGAAGCGTTAGATGCAGTGTTAACACGCTTGATTATTTATGACAAACTAAGTCTTATATTTATCAAATTTAAAATTAATTTAAGAAGATACACATCCCAGTAATAGAAATCAGAAACTTGAATTACTATTAAATGAAGCCATTTAAGTTATTAAAAATATACTTACAATAACCAGCACGTCGCTGCCGTTAACATTAATACCACTTGGATTATTCTGAAATTTAAAACGTTAAGATGAGGAAAAACTTTGGAAAATCTCCTATACTTGTAAGTGAAACCAACTTACCCTCGGTTAGGTCCCTTTGGAGCAAAAATAGGGCAAACAATGCCCACAACGCCCCATAGGACGGTGAAAATGGTGATGGGAACAAATGAAGCACCCATATTTGAAAATTAGAGACTTTATTTTGTTGAAATCAACTTTGATACAATTATCAGCTGCCTCAAAAATGGAGGACTTTTCATAAAGTTGGTAGTATTGTACGTCTTTAGTCATATGACAATTACGTTCGGATTCCTGTACGTACATATACCTTTATCATTTTTAGTTCGGATACTCCATTGAAGTTTAAAAAATATTTTAGTGTCAATAGGACAGTGTGAGTCGGTTTTATAAAAATAACTCTTTGGATTAAATGTTTCAGTGAAGTACACAGGTCAAAAAGATCATATAAAAAGATATTACTACATTTTGGAAGAATAAATAGATATATATAAAAAATATTAGAATAAAACAGACAAAAATTACATTGTTGTTTTAACTTTGACTTTCTTGCGTATTACGAGACAATCCAGACGGAAAGGGCGGAAATTAAAGTGAGCAGAGAAATTTAATTAATAGGTATCTCCATAAATTTTGATAAATCCAATTAGGCAAATAATTATAAAAATTAAAAAAAAAATAAATATAAAAAAAAATAATTTTAAAATAAATAGAAACAATTACAATACTAAAATTTGAATAAACTTAAGTTATACCTTAAGTTATACCTTATCCACAGAAATTATCGTATTTTTGTATGCGATCATTGAATCAAGATGATGAGATATAGTACTGAATAATAAATAATGATGAATACGATAATTATAGTACGTATTTTGACAATAATCGGTAAGCTTTTGTTTAGGGCGACCCTTACTGATTCCGCCTTTCACAAAATCTCTTTGTTAAATTTTCTCATTCATTCTTTCTACATGACCAAACTACATTTCTTTCTTAATCCTGGTCAGAACATCTTCTTGCAAACCACACCTTAATTTTACTACACAATTTCTCACCATGTCATTGAAACACACTCCCAATGGTGACCTCACACGGTAAGTTAGTCATCAGTCGAACTGATATCAGTTCGAACGGATTTAAGCCAAAGAAATTTCCACACAGGGTCAGTTCAATTATTTTTTTAAATATCGCATTTTTGATATATCGATAATTATAAATATATCAATGTTGGAAATTTATATATCGTAAGTTAATATACAGTAATACATCTATTACACCACCCTGAATCAGGGTCATGAATGAAGGGTGGGCGTGGCCCCTAGTTAGGGACGTCAGTTATTACACTACCCTGATTTTGCGCCCTTACTCAGTCATAGGGACGGACAAGTGAAAAAAGTATATATATTTATTGGATCGATATTTTTAAAGTAATTGTAACAAATCATTTATTGTCTTTCGTCCTGCTAACTCTAGTTGCGTAACATGAAAGGGTTATTTCCCGAGCTTTATAGCCTAGGTAAGATCTATTTGCCTATTGTGGCAACTTTTGTATCCCGTGAGAACTATAGTACTTTTTTTTTTCGATTTAAAATTTTTTTTTTAGATTATTTATCCCTTATGTATACATTTAAATGATGATAAAAAATGTCGAAAATATCGATATATCTTACATAAGCTTTAACGTTTTTAATGAGCGATGTTGCATCCTATAGATATGCTTACTTGGAAAAATTACGACTCGAGTAAACTCAAGTTCAAATTCACACAACTCGAATTAAACTCATTTTTTTCTCTCAAGTTTAATTTTCGGGGGGGAGTACGCCGTCGACCATCCCGCGGTGTGAGTGCTCCATGCCGGAAGTGCAGTTTACACAGCGCTCGGTTCGCAAAGCACTCCTCTCCCTGGACATCCACAAGTCAAATGGGCCTGACGGAATCCCCCCCAATTGTGCTGAGGACGTGTGTCGCGTTAAAACGCGTTAATAAAAACTCTGGAGAGTTGGCACCGGTTTTAACGCATCTTTTCCGGTACTCCTACTCTCTATGCGTAGTCCCAAAATCATGGAAGACGGCTTTCGTCCACCCGATCCTTAAAAATAGCGATCGCTCAGACCCGTCAAACTACCGGCCTATCGTCATCACCTCCTTGTTCTCCAAAACAGTGGAGTCTATTGTTAACTGCCAGCTCATGAGGTACCTTGAGGATCACCAGCTGATTAGTGACCGCCAATACGGTTTTCGCCGTGGTCGATCAGCTGGTGATCTTCTGGTCTACCTAACGCGCAGGCAGTAGAGTTCAATGGGGAGGCATTGGCCGTTAGTATGGACATTAATAATAATAATAATAATAATAATATGGCGAGATCGGATGATCCATTCTATAAGGACGTCATTTTTTTTTTTTATAGAAGAGGGGGCAAACGAGCATGTGGCTCACCTGATGTTAAGTGACTACCGCCGCCCATGATCAACCGCAACACCAGGGGAATTGCAGGTGCGTTGCCGGCCCTTTAGAAAGGAGTAAGCTCTTTTCTTGAAGGTCCCCAGGTCGTATCGGTCCGGAAAAATCACCGGTGGTAAATTATTCCACACAGAGGTTGTACGCGGAAGAAAACTCCTTTTGAAACGTACAGTGGTGGACCGCCAAGCATCCAGATGGTGTGGATGGTATCGGGACGTTTGCCGTGTAGTGCGTTCACGAAATTTGGCGGCTGGGATTAATCCGAACAATTCCTCAGAGCACTCCCCCGTGATAGATGCGATAAAATACGCAAAGAGATGCAACATCTCTTCGCAGCGCCAGTGAATCGAGCCGATCGGAAAGCACTCGGTCGTCGACGATTCGAGCCGCTCTGCGCTGGATGCGGTCAAGTGGAAGGAGCTGGTACTGGGGAGCCCCAGCCCAGAGATGGGAACAGTATTCCATGAGCGGCCGAACCTGCGCCTTGTAAAGTTGCAGGCGGTGTGCCGGCATGAAATACTGTCCCGCTCTGCTGAGCACGCCAAGCTTTTTTAGAGGCCAATTTGGCCTTCCCTTCCAAGTGACCACGAAACTGCACGTCACTCGATACGTCGGCGCCGAGGATTCCGATACTGGCTGAGGCAACAAGGGGAGTGCCTTGAAACTGAGGGGATACGACAAAGGGGTTCTTTTTAGCGGTTAACGCGCAAACTTGTGTCTTCTGGGGGTTAAACTGGACTAGATTTAGTCGCCCCCAATCCGAGACTCTGTCCAGCAGAGACTCGACTTCAGACACAAGTTTGTCCCGGCACTCAGAGACGTTTTCCCGAGAAATATTGGCTCGGCCGGTGTAAAGAGGGGTAAGTCCTTTATCATTTCTTGTGATAAAGGACTTACCCCTCTATCCTTAGCCAACGAGCAATGGCAAGACCCGGCAGTGCAGAGCATTTCCAACCGGGAGACCGTATGGAAGGAGAAGGAGCTCCACGGGAGGTTCTACAAGGCTCTACATGAGCCTTTCGTAGACACAGTAGCCTCCCTCCACTGGCTACGCTTTGGTGATCTCTTCGGGGGAGGGTTTTGTCTGTGCAATACAGGATCAGGTTATTAAGACCAACAACTATCGGAGATACATCCTAAAGGATGACACCGTCGACATCTGTCGAGCTTGTCGCCATCCCGGTGAGTCACTTAGGCATGTTATCTCCGGTTGTTCGGCGCTTTCTAACTCTGAGTACTTGCACAGGCACAACCTAGTAGCCAGAATTCTACACCAGGAGCTCGCTCTGAAATACGGTCTCGTGGATCGGAAATTGCCGTATTACAAATACTTGCCGGAAGCCGTGCTCGAAAATGATCGCGAGGCTCTATTGGGACCGGGCCATCATCACAGACTGGACTATTCTTGCGAATAAGCCTGATATTGTGCTGATGGACCGGGCACAGGCAAAGGATATTTTTGGTCGACATTACCATTCCGTATGACGAGAACCTCGTGAAAGCCGAAACAGACAAGCAAACAAAATATCTGGACCTGGCTCACGAGGTGACCGACATGTGGGGTGGTCTGCCGACCGAAATTATTCCTGTAGTCGTCTCTGCAAACGGGCTAATCCCAGTCAGCCTCTCGGGTCATCTGAGGCGGCTGGGACTACGTGGCGGACCGCTCCAGGTTCAAATGCAGAAGGCGGTGCTCCTCGATACCGCCCGATGTCCGTTTCTTTCCCTTTCCCCCTAACCCTCGGCCGTTTGGTCTCCCCTGCCGAGGGCCTCCATCTGGTTGGGCTTTTATTTATTTATGTATTTTTATATTTATTTTATGTTATTGATATTTATGTATATTTATCTTTTCATTTTCATTTATAATTCTAATTGATAGATGAGAAAACTATATAGATACCCCACAATAATAATAAATTTATTGACATACAGATTTAACAAATGTAAGCAAGAACAGTAAGCTAAACATCTAAACAATGTTGAAGGTGAGATATACAAATATTTTCCGTTGGACCCCAAACTAGGATAATCCTGTATCTTGGGGTCAAAAGTATATTCATTGCGAAGGCCTTCGATCGGGTTTGGCACAAAGCGCTTCTTTCGAAGCTCTCTTCCTATGGGCCTTCCCGAGAAATTGTGCGATTGGATCACCAGTTTTCTTGCAGATCGGTGCATCAAGGTCGTTGTAGACGGTGCGAGCTCCGATTACAAGCCTATTAATGCTGGTGTTCCACAAGGCTGCGTGCAATCGCCAACGCTGTTTCTTCTGCATATCAATGATATGTTGCAAACCCGTAACATTTATTGCTACGCAGATGACAGCACTGGTGATGCTCTGTACACCGGCCGTGCCAATACTTCGCGGGAAAACGTCTCCGAGTACCGGGACAAACTTGTATCTGAAGTCGAATCTTTGCCAAACAGAGTCTCGGATTGGGGGCAACTAAAAATAGTCCAGTTTAACCCCCAGAAGACACAAGTTTGCGCATTAACCGCTAAAAAGAACCCCTTTGTCGTATCTCCTCTATTTCAAGGCACTCCCCTTGTTGCCTCAGCCAGTATCGGTATCCTCGGCGTCGACATATCGAGTGACGTGCGGTTTCGTGGTTACTTGGGAGAGAAGGCCAAATTAGCCTCTAAAAGCTTGGCATGCTAACGGACAGTATTTCATGCCGGTACACCGGCTGCAACTTTACAAGGCGCAGGTTCGGCCGCACATGGAATACTGTTCCCATCTCTGGGCTGGGGCTCCTCAGTACTAGCTCCTTCCACTTGAACGTATCCAACGCAGAGTGGCTCGAATCGTCGACGACCGAGTGCTTTCCGATCGGCTCGATTCACTGACGCTGCGAAGAGATGTTGCATCTCTTTGCATTTTCTTTCGCATATACCATGGGGAGTGTTCTGAGGAATTGTTTGGATTAATCCCAGCCGCCAAATTTCGTGAACGCACTACGCGGCAAACGTCCCGATACCATCCACACCATCTGGATGCCTGGCGGTCCACATACGACCTGGGGACCTTCAAGAAAAGAGCTTACTCCTTTCTAAAAGGCCGACAACGCACCTGCAATTCCCCTGATGTTGCGGTTGATCATGGGCGGCGGTAGTCACTTAACATCAGGTGAGCCGCATGCTCGTTTGCCCCCTCTTATATAAAAAAAATATCCCACATGTATAAAACTCGTCTTCTGCTTTAGTTTTATTTCTTATGATGTGGTGCCTTAATTTTTTATGGTAGTTCCATATGTTACCTTCAGTATTATCGCATTTTCTGAATACATGTACGAAACTATACCGAAATACAAACAGGTGAATAACCGTTCATTCATAAAAATCAATATTTCAGAAAAGTGATTGTAAAGAATTTTGACACAATAACTATTAACTTATAACACTGTACATAAGCTATTCATTAAGTTAAAGCTCATATAATATAATTATTAACAAGAAAATGAACAAAGCAATTTCACTCCATTGTGAATTTATTTTAATTAATTATCACAATAAAAATAACTATAAGTTTGCATCGAAAATGGAATTACCGATTGAAGACAATTGTACTTCTGAAGTTCAAGTATATTTATTTTCAGCCGAAAGACCATTCGCCTGTTTGCTGATTCGTAATTAAGATTTTCGGGATTGAGTTATTTCTGCTAAATACTCGTAAACCCTCTAACTTTAAAAATTTAGACGTTATGTAACTTTGACATAATTTATTTCGAATATTTATTTTTGGCGACATAAAATTCGTGATGATCATCGTTTGCAACTTTTAACATACGGAATTTTATACCTTTGAATAGTAGGTCAAAACATCGTTCATAAAACATAGCTCATGAAGAACCATGTTTATGAATGATATATCGATGTTTGAAAGAATTGATGTATCATTTGTATCCCTAGTCGCGCATTGAATAAGTACCCTAACTTCCTTATAGTGTTATTGCACTGCACGGTGGAAGGGCACTGCAGACCGGGTTCACTTTGACGCCCTAATTAGGGACCCTTAGTCCCTTTCTCTTATTACACCACCCTGGATCAGGGCGTAGGGAGCCTGATTCAGGGTAGTATAATGGGGGTATAATTCAACGTCGGAGTTATATAAATCGAAAAAAATATCGATATATCGGCTTTAATTAAAAAAAACAACCGTAAGTCATTTTAGTTTAGTAAATTTATAATTTTTATTAAGCAAATTAAATTGTAAAAGTATGAAAATGTTAGATTATAGTTCCTATTAATTAATGATTAATTTAAATAAGACAATTATGTGTACTAATATTTTTCTGTAAAAGTTTTCAAAAATACTTGTTGTGTTCTGTTAAATATGTTTAGAAACACAGGTGCTACAGATGTAGCTGAAGAAATCAAATAATTAACAGCTATTTAGATAGAACGGGAGTAAACTGTTTACCCAGCAGACAGTCGATGACGACAGTAGCTCAAGTTCATAAAACGCCCAACCGATCAAAATAACTGGAGGCTTATATTAACATCGAAGCACTTGTTTCGTCGTTTTCTATAATAGTTTACACGCGCAGACACTGAAATTACAAAATCGCATCACTTTCACGAATCAAAATCCACTTCAAATCATTGTTTAAGCGATAAAAAAGAAGCAAAAATCCGTCGACGGTCAAGTTCCTGCCAAAACACACAGTTAGTAAAGTAGTGATAAGTTTAGAAGATTATAGTAATTTTAATACCTTAGATATATACTATACAAAATTACATTTTTTAAGATAATAAGCAAATAAATAAACTGAGCAAAAATTAATAGAATAAAATAAAGTACATAAGATTGGGTAGTAGTTGATTAAATGATTTACGAGATAAAATAAAAAATTTAAACTTTTTATTGAAAAAAATATCCGATATTCATATTTTAACGCTTAGCCGATCGCGCATCGAGCGAACGCGCTAATGCTGGTGCTACACTAACGGGAAACGTCAATTACGTTAGTACTCCTATTAGTTTGTGGTCAATGCCAATAAACGCAGGAATTATTGCCTTAGATTTAATGCGATAAAGTTGGCTACACTTGAACGCTCCACGGCATTAAATTTCAATGCCACTGAACGGCGTTAAAGTTGGCGTTAATGTTCCTTGAAGACTTTTTATATTTGTTAAAAATGGTTCTATAAAAACCCATTAGGTTTACTTCGCCTTTCGAATTCTTCGATAGTTGTATTAAAAGATAATAATTGGATAGTTCGTCGCAAAGCATCATTATGCACTGTACGATTCTTAAAACTTATGAGTCTCGGATCCCACGAACATGGCTCTGTTTGCAGAATCTTAAGAAACGTTATAACTTTTTTATTATTGCGCTCCACCATAGCTATACGTGCGGAACAAGTATTTGTATTTTTTACAAATAATTATTCCGGGTCTGGATGTTTTTCCTTGTGCAAATTATGTTTGTAAACTGCCTCCACGATACAGGAGAAAATTGTGAAAAAATGATTTTTTTTAAAATAGGAAAAATTCTAGAATTAATAAAATAACTATTTGATTTGTTTGATGATGATTAAGATTTCACACTCATGGTCAGTTTTTGGATGTACATCAGTTCAACTGATCATTTTAGCTGACCGTGTGTGGCATCCATAATATTTACACATACACGTTCCTTCCAATCTTAGATAGCTCAAGATTATTATCTAAACTAGATATTCTCACCCTACCATGAATTATGTTTAATAATAATGTCATACCATTCTCTACTAATGTAAAAAGACCTGGTCTGTATATTGACGGTTGCTTAACATGGAACTAACATATACAGGAGGTGAGTTGTAAAACTACTGGAACTCTGGCATCTCTATATTGGTTTAAAAACTTTCTTCCCACCAATACCAAAATTTTACTTTTCCAGGCACTTATTTACCGATTATTGATTATGTCTTATGACTGCCTCTTTGGTCTAGTGGTTGTAGCAGTGCGACTGCTGATCATGAGGTCCTGGGTTCAAATACCGGGTCGGGTCAAAAAATCAAATTATTGAGTTTTTCTGTCAATAAATTCTCAGTAGCTGCCCGGAGTCAGGAAGTTGGCGGTGTCTCACCCCCGTGCCTCGGAAAGCACGTAAAACCGTTAGTCCTGAGAATCATCGTTTAAATATCTATCTGTCTCACCACCATCCTTCACAGTTAGCTACCGTGGGTAAATCTTTGTTTCAGAGAGCACGAGGGATCTGTGACAGTAAACACCTGGCTGCCGAGATTTGATAGACCACAAATCCTCGCTAAAGAACACCGATTCCTTCCAAGGATGATTCGCGAGGCTATTGAAATCAAAAAACATCCTAATTTCAATAGAGAAGATGGCTGGGTGCTATGGGTACCATCTGCTTGGGATCCTATAATAAATAAAATTAAATCCCAACCCAAGCATACAACTGCAAGACCTCAAATTACCATAAGTTCATAATGTTTAGATCGGAACAAAAGTTAAATTTTAATCTATGGTAACCGCGGTTAACTATGACATCTGGACGTTGAACATCTCAGTCCCGCCCGTGACTATGAGTGCTGTAAAGCGTTCGAAACGTCGGGTATTTAAAAAGTTAAATATACGCGATAAATTCAGTAAAAACTAGTATTATTTCAATGTGTAGTGTTCGCGTAAAAATAAATCATTACGACCATGTATCTTATTTTCGTACTCAGCTAAACTGGCTGCCTATCCGTCAGCGCAGATATGTTAGAATACTCTGCACCCTTTTCACAATTCTGAACGATCCATTTGCTTCCAAGTATCTGAAACCCAAATTTCAATACCTGGGAGATTCTCATAATTGTTCTCTCCGTACTTCGGCTAATCTTAAGTTGCTTACTCCTTTACACCGTACTGGTTATTTATCTCACTCTTTCGCCTTCACGGCATCAGACTCTGGAACAACATTTCTCTGGCATTAAAAAGCTCCCAACAAGTTCGCTTTTAAAAATCAACTCCGTAAGCATGTGAAAAAATCCTTGCAAGTTTGAACTAACACAGCTCTTATTTTCGTATATATTTAATATTTGTTCTGGCTTAGATAATATTTATACGTACCCGTAAGTATTAATAATATTAAAATATTTTTTACCCTTTCTATTTTGATATTGCTGCACCGCTTCCTAAATGTCTATCTCTGTTTAGCCTAATGGTTGACTGGTAGAGAATGCGCTATGGCATTAAGTCCGCCATATGTACTACTTTATGCATAAAAGTGTAAATAAATAAATAATTCCTTTTTGACACATTCTGACTTCGCCCAATAGAGTGAAGCTGCATTTACTTTTTGTTCTGTATTCACTCGTCGTTTATATATCCTTGTCATGTCTACCCATCATCCCTGCTAAACGTACAACTTACACTGCTTAATATACTTGTTTATAAGTGAATAACACTGAAAAAACGCTGCATGTATATTTACATATTTCAGTGCCCTCAATCCCACGTCAGTCGTCTTTCGAAAAAAGACGATGGTTGACCGTGGAAGGAAAAGGATCACGTCGGGGTTTCCACTTTGGATGTGGAAAGAAAATGGCATATTTCTCACCAGACAAGGTGTTCACCCCAAGGAGTGACCAACTCTCCATATATCATTTCGGAGCAGTTCTATATATAGCGCATTAGTTTCAGAACGTTGATAGCGCGATTTAGGCTTCGGTGCGTTTCGCTTTATTGGCGCGACGACAGTGCCGCGGAATATGAATAAAGTCTTCTAAAACATATAACGAATTCTGATTTTCTGATTATCCTCATTGTAATTACACGTGTATTAATTTACTCTGTGTCAAAAAGTAAAATAAATGCCTCTGTGAAGAAATTCTATATTTGAAATTCTCTAATATATATACAATCTATGTTTGAAATTGAGTAAAATGAAGCATGAAAGAACATGAAAGATTTATAAAAAAAATAAAAAACATTGAAAATTGTTAATAAGTTTGACATTTAATAATATCTCATGCGGTATTCAAGAGAATCAGAATGTACTACCAAGTGTAAAACAGCTAAAAATAGAATTAAAAAAAAGAAAAAGGTATAAATTTTGTATTTAAAATAAAGCATTATGTATATTTTCCGTGAAGTAACAGCCTAAAAGAATTTATCTCCCTATATCTGCCTACGCGTGTCGTAGAAGCTGACGAGCGAAAATCCAAAAAGATCTACAAGGGCAATTGAGGCAATGTAAAAATCAAGTGAGCAGCATGGAGATACAAAAGTAGGATGTGCGTAGCCATTACAACGTATAAAATTCCATTGCTGAACATGGGCCTCCCTCATATATTGCCTCTTGGTAGGAGTTTTTGCCATAGTTGCCAGGCTTGGCAGGTAGATTGGCAACATTTTTTTTTATTATTTTGATTAGTTATCAGGGTGATTGTAGTAAGAGGTTGGTACTTGGCCGAATTCACGTCATTATTGGGGGGGAGGGTTATTTGTTATAGTTACTACGCCTGGCAGGCGAGTTTTTAAAATTTTTCTGTTGTTAATGGAAATACGCTGCTGCCCATCCCATGGTGTTTGTTTCCCTCTTATGAAATCAACGGTTATGATAATTAAGTCGTAAATATTCTTGCACCGCCATATACGGTCAACACGTATACTGCACATTAATTCATAACAGGTTTTATGAAATATTTTCAGAAATACCAGCCTGCTGAAAAGGATAAAACCTGGAAAGTTATTCCGAGAGACTCTTGCGAAGTATACAGAGAACGGCGTAGGCGTCGTTTGGAGGAGGATGAGGATGATGGAAAAGAAGCATTTGAAGAAAACGCAATGAATGATACAAATAAAGGAAAACAAAATACCAGAAGAAAGAGAAGTTGTGGTAAAAGTTGTGAAGAAAGAGAAGTGAGAAAAACAAGAAGACAAAGAAATAATCGTCAAAGGTTTATTACAAAGTATATTTACATTTAACATAAAGCAACGCCTGGTCACACGCAATGACGGTTGTATGTTGTGTAACTTCTGAACGACTTGACCGAATGAAGTCACTTAAACATAAGAAAACTTGTTTTTTTTTTTGGTCAAGACGATGATTACGAAAGAGTATAATTACGAAATTATCCAATAGCTGTAGTCAAGAAACAAATTTAATTTTATGGACTAAAATGATTTAATAATACAAAAACAAATTCTAATATTGTTTACATAATTGTGGATGCCAGTAACTTTGGGGATCAGTTAAAGACCGATTCTAATTTACGGGATGGCTAAGAATTTGGAATATATACTGGAATAACGACTGACTCAAATGCATCTAAGTTTCTATTTGTTTTCTGGACTTATTTGATTGTGACAATATGATATTGCGTTCAAATTTCAACTCGATCTAATTACCTCAGTACTAGCTTGGGTTGGGATAGAGAGAGAAGGTGAAAGGGCCAGGACTTATTGTTGCCTATTTACCTAAGCAATGATTATTATCTTCATCTGAAGTTCTCTTCTCTGAAGTTTTTTTAAAGTGTAGATATAATTAGACATGAAATTCCAAAAAAATTTATAAGTATCAGCTTACATTAATTTCTTTCAACAATGTTCCCTTTTCATCACGTCTGGAGCTGTAAAAGCCGATACCCTCGTACAAGTAATGCTGCTCTCTATTACCAGTCTATGGCATCAGTCCTATGGCGGTTTTGAATTACTCTTGTTATGGGCTAATAATAGCTATGAGTATAACTACGCATGTTATGACATTAATTCTTATTTATTTATTTTCACCCTGTTATTTTTTTCCTGTATGTAGTGTAAAACAAAAGCTGCTGATGATTGAGCCATGCTAACGCTACTAACATTTGTTTCAGACGATGTGCCACCGATTGTGAGTCAGTTTCGAGTACCGTGTCGTCTTATTACTCTGAGCCTTCTTGTACCACTAGTGTGACAACGTCCTATGTTTCGGAAATGGATAGCGAATAAAAATTATATTGTTCTTCCTACTGCTTAGAAATATTGTTTTTTTTTTTCAATTTAATGTAATCCGAGTAGCTTGTTATAAGCTGGAAGCTAAATATAATTATACCTGAGACTTGACGTTATATTAGTGATACTAGCCGGGAGACCTTCCGGTCACGAGCCGTACCCTTGGAATACCCTAATCTCATGGAAATATTTTCCATGAGATATCGAAAAAAGACAAAAGATACAAAATAAATGACGTACCTACATGTATCGAATAATAAGTATTTACAATCGGGCATCTATCATTTGTTTAGCACAGCCACCTTTAGATGCTTAAATCTTTTTAGGGTTCCGTAGTCAACTAGGAACATTTATAGTTTCGCCATGTCTGTCTGTCCGTCTGTCCGTCCTCGCTTAATCTATGTGACAGTTAGCACTAGAAAGCTGAAATTTGGTACCAATATGTGTATCAATCACGCCGACAAAGTGGTAAAATAAAAATTGGAAAAAAATGTTTCATTAGGGTAGCCCCCCTATATGTAAAGTGGGAAGTGATTTTCTTTTTAATTTCAACTCTAACGTGTGATATATTGTCGGAAAGGTATTTAAAAATGAATAGGGGTTTACAATAATCATTTTTTGATAATGTCAATAATTTCGGAAATAATCGCTCCAAAATTAAAAAAACAATGTGTCCCCCCCCCCTCTAACTTTTGAACCATAAGTTTAGAAAATATGAAAAAAAATTGAAAAGTAGAACTTTATAAGGACTTTCTAAGAAAATCATTTTGAACTTAAATGGAAACAATATTACCCACTACCGGGAGCAGTTGCGGGAGCGCGGAGCGCTGCTGGAGCGCGAACATAATGGATACCCACCTTTAAAACTCATAAGAGGGAACACTTATTGTGACGGACGGGAAACTACGGAACCACACAATACACTGAGCGTGGCCCGACACGCTCTTGGCCGGTTTTTTATATAAAGTGTATGGTAGGTATATTCCATAGAAACAAGAAATTTTTTTATACTTAAGTCGACTTCATACATAGACTGCGGAGCGCAGGAAACACACACGCTCCAAAGTGTATGTGTAAAAACAAGAGCGCGCGGTCAGAAAGTCAGAGGATAGAGTGTAATAAGGTTCTGTGATCAGAAGACGCACACAGATACACAGAGTACATTTATAAAATAAGCAAACGACCGCTTTGGTGTGTGTTCATATGCGCGGTTCAGCAGTCCAGTACGTCACGGCATGAAGTACGCTGCGATATCCACGTGTATAGACCGCCATACTATATTTTTGTAAAGTTAAACGGGTGCTGTGTTGAAAGAATTATTTAGCACGGCCACTACAGACTAATAGTTGCATCTTACGCGGCCACTTCAGTGAATCAGTGTGCCTCGTTTGCTGTCGAGTGCTGCCATCACAAATTTCCATGATATTAGGCCTTTTTTTATTCATTCATTAATCACCACAGGCTATCAAAATCTACTTTTAAACTTCTCCATAGATTGCCTTAAGTACGTTTGCACTGAAAAAGATCCAACACGTAATGTTTTGAAACAAATCCCATAAAATAAATCATACAACATATTTTGTTGATCATGGCGTTCGCACGATATTCAAACTTACCTTTCAACATGACAATATTTCTACAAATTTGTTTTCAAACATTTTGTTTCTGTATTTATAAAGATATAATATAATTAAAATATGTAATGTAAAATAAATTGTCAAATATTGACAGAAAACAGTGTTTAAAACATGTTTTTCGTGAAAATCGCGTCAGTGCAAACTCACGGTCATAAGGAGGATATTGCCGTAGTTGGAGTATGTTGCCACGCTTGAAAGACGGATTGGCATCCGCAGTTATTTTCTAGTTGTTATTAAGAAGATGCTGCTGACCATTCCCTGCTTTGTTTCCCTTTACAGCCTCTTATAACACTCATGAGATGATATGGGATATATAATATTCTTACACCGCCACTATAGTCCGTTCGCGTTAAGAAAATAGTGAGTCATCAGTGCAACTACAGGGTAAAGGTGTATTCACAGTGGAGTAAAAATTGTTTTTTTTTTTCAAACATTTAATTACGGACGGACTATACATCGTTAACATAGGGGTTAATTCAGTCATATGTAGAAGATTTGTCTATTGACAAAAACACAGAGTTTTCAATAATTAAACACTAAACAATAATTAACTCAGGTTTTGAATTGCGTATATTTTTAACAAATACATGTAATTATTAACAAAAAAGAAATCAAAATATTACAATCAACAATCACAGTGAAATTAATTTTGTATAATTTACATTCATTGCATATTTGAATAATACTTTGAGTATTAAACCAACTGGAGAGGCATGGAAAGGCCATGCCTGTTAATTCTTAAACAAAAAGTGTGTCACTTTCAGGGGGAGGCACAAACTAAAGGCGGCTACTCACTTGCCTGCCGCATGGGAAATCTAGGGTGTAGAAATGAGGTTGACCTTAAATTGCCTCCTTAATTGTGGTTTGTGTATGCAAGCAGGGGCAATATCCTAAGTCTTCCTGGGGCAATATCCTGCGGCAGGGCGGCAGAATTTCCTTGCTTCCTAGATCAAAGCTGTCGCTGCCGCGTGTGTAGCGCAATTGGGGCAATTTCAATCAGTTCGTTGGTGACTTTTGCGCGGAGCACACGTGTGAGTACAAAGCACAATGGATACAAATAAAGGGTTGAAATTTGGACATGGGTGATAGAAGTGTATAAAGAGCGGGTTCTTCACCCAATATCTCTTTCTTCTCCTATTTTGCGGTGACATCGTAGGAAGCTTATTTGAAGGCATCGGTTTGGTTGCCTAATTTTTCACTACCTCTCAATGGCATACCACGGTTATCAATATTTTTAAATATATTGTTATATTTATACGACAACAGCGGACGTGCGTAAAGTTGTACACGGGTGCTCTCTACGCTGAGCTGCGGACGACTGGGAGGACTGTTTGGTCGACCCGCGCGCTATTTAATCGCACAATATTTATTTGATATTTCTTTTTAAAATGATATATACCCTTTTATTGGAAAATAACCCCATAATTCACTCACGTATTTACTGGTGAACACATAGCCTGAATTTAATTGAAATTAATTTCATTATAAATGCTAATGAAACTGCTTTTTCACTTAGTGGACGTACCTAATATTGTAGATTTTGCGGAAACTTTGCGATCTTTTTCTATCATGACAAAATTTGTCGTGTTTTGGCCACCATAATTCACTAAGAAAAATCTTCAACTTTCTTAATGAATTAAAAAAATACGAATTCGTAGTTTTTATTGGCAAAAAGTTGACCTATAAAACGTGAAAAATCTACTTTTGGCGCCCACTTCACCTGAAGGTATAGAGAGTGCACCTGTACTTGCGCATACACTCGTGTACTATAATCCTGTCCCGCGCCGATGGCTCGTCTCCGTTGAGGCAGGCCGCCGTGACCGAATTCGGTTTGGAGGACATTATTCGTGTTTGTGTTCATTACATTTACGCAAACCATCTAATTACACTTGTGTCGATACACTGATGCCACTGTCTGCATGCATAAGCACCATACAGCCACAGTATAAATATGTAGGTACAGTAACGAAACTAAACCTAGTTATCATTTTTAATGTTTTTGATATATTTTTACATTTTTGTTCTGTAGTGATCAATCAAAGGAATTTAAATTATGTATTCACAATACACATTATATTTCCGGTATAATTAAATTTTAAGTGAGTCTGTGCTTGTTACGGATCGCCGTAACGCCGTTCGAAAAATGAATAAAACGCGTTGTTCTTATATAGGAGGCAAGCGGCGGTGAGGAGGAACTTGTACTTTTATTCTTCTTGCAGTGCCTTTTCGGTGGCTGGAGAGTGACGACGGACCCTACCGGTCGGTTCGTTTTTTATATGATTCGGCCACGGCTGGCCAGCGGACCCTTGCCTCACCCCCCGCGCCTTTCTTTATTTATTTAAAATTTTTATTTATTAACAATCATATTTACTTATATAATATTTTTACATCTAATTCTTATACTATTATGTACACAATAATTATCTTACATTCTAAAAGGTTTTAAACCTTGTAATTTACAATTTTTAAGCTGAGAACCCTGCCCCGCACCTCAGCACTATAAATATAAAACGTTGTGACGCCCTACGCGTAGCTTCATTAATTCCGCGGCCGCATTACAATAACATGCCCTGATAAAGTTATAATTATTTTAAGAAAGGTAATTTATATGAATGGTAATATGTATACAATAAAGATGATATGCAACAAAGGTAAATTAACTATAAGAGTACAATTTATATTTTTAAAATCTATGCTAACTCTCGTTATTTATTTGATGCCTTTATTGGGAGAGTTATTTGCATAGTTACAACATCATTCTTTCTTTATTATCTTATTCTAAATCTTATATTAATATAAGTTATACATATTTAACAAATTAAATACAATAACCAAGACTACGGCTGTTTTTCTGTGTTGTTGTATGCACCCTCGCTAGTTGTCGAACCTCGCTGGTCGCGACCCCCGTGGCTCCGCCCACCGCCCCTGAGTTGCTCAACCAGTGCTGGTTACACTAAGCAGGTATCTCGTCGCTTGCGTCGTGCATATTCTCCCGCCGTCGCCACGCTGCGATCCCTCTGGTAGCACGACGATCTTCTTTGTTGGTCTGCGTAGTACATGCCCACTGCTAGTGGTTACGTCCACTACTCGTACCTCTCCGTCGACGCCGGGATACACGTTGCTTATTTTTCCCCTGGGCCAGATGTTGCGCGGTAGATTGGAGTCACAAATGATGACCAGGTCTCCAATCTTTGGTGATGCGCCTATGCTGCTGGGCTCCCGCCGGTGTTGGAGTAGGGGCAAGTATTCCTTCACCCATCTTCGCCAAAATACGTCTGCTAGGGCTTGAGCTCGTTTCCACTGCTGGCGGGCCGTCACGTCGCTCTTGCTGAAGTGTCCCGGTGCAGGTACATGTGAGTTGGGACCGATGAGGATGTGATTCGGCGTGATGGCTTCCGGGTCTCCTGGGTCAACTGAGACGTGTGTAAGAGGTCTTGAATTGACCGTGTTTTCGACCTCGGCGAGCAGGGTCACCAGTGTCTCGTCACTGGGATAGCGTTTGTTGAGGGTGACGCGTAGGGCTTCTTTCACGGAGCGAACCATTCGCTCCCAGGCGCCGCCCATGAATGGTGCTGATGGTGGTATGTACTTCCACACAATTTGTCGACATGTGGTTTCGTTCTCGAGGGCTGCGAGTGCTGCTTCGGCCAGCTCTTTGTCGGCTGCCTTAAAACACGTAGCGTTGTCACTCCAGATTTCTTTTGGGCATCCTCTTCTGCTCATGAAACGCCTAAGCGCTGACACAGCTGAGTCGGCGCTTAACGAATGGGCCACCTCTATATGTATTGCTCGTGACGTCATGCAGGTAAATAACGCGCCATAGCGTTTTTCACGATGTCGTCCCACTGTGACTTCTATTGGCCCGAAGTAGTCCAGTCCGGTGTATGTAAACGGACGTGCGTGATGAGCGAGACGCGCGGACGGCAAGTTTCCTGTAGACGGTGATGCAGGTTTGGCTTTTCTTAGACGACACGGTAGGCAGCCTTTGATAACAGTTTTTACTACTGGACGTATTTTTCTTATGTACAATCTCTGTCTTAATTCGTTCACGACTGTTTCCACGCCTCCGTGATGTAATCTCTCGTGTACGTGTGCTATGTACAGACGAGTGTATGCGTGCTTCCCGTCTAGTATGGGAGGGTCATACGTGTCCTCCTCTACCTCTGATGCTGCTTTTATTCGACCTCTGAGGCGTAGGGTCCCCTCTTCGTCGATATATGTGCTCAGGTGGCCTAGTTTGTCATCACCTCCTGGAACACTTCTGTTGGCGATCCTCTTGAGCTCCTTCGCGAAGCTTTCCCGCTGACTGGCTTGCACCCACAGTTGTTCGGCTCTTGTATGATAAGCGGCTGGTATTCCTACAAGTGATGAGACAGTAGGTGTTGCCCTTTTCTCCTTGGTGGGGTTGTTGCGTCGGTTTGTTTTTTGCCAGCCGGAGTCGCTATCTTGTCTTGCTTTGTTGCGTTTGCGCCCAGCCTTCACCACGTGCTTGTTTGGTCTGCACATGTCGATGAATAGGAGGACTCTCGCTGTCGTCCTTATGAGGCGAATCCATTTTGAAAATCTTTCTATTTGTGGCAGATGTGTTGTTGGCGAGTCTTCATTTTTAACCGTGATGTTACATATTTCTCGTTCTTCTCCGGTGTCGTATTGTGTCGTTTTTTCTTCCTGCGGCCATTCGGCCGGTGGACGTTGTAGAAACGAGGGCCCTCGGAACCACCGGTGCGACTCGTCGAACCTTTCTGGCGTGGTTCGGGTCGCGTCGTCTGCCACGTTTTCTTTGGACGGTAGCCAACGCCATTCGTTCTTTTTGGTCGTATCTTCTATCTCCGCCAGGCGATGAGCGACGAAAGCTTTGTACGCGCGGGGCTCCGACCTTATCCACACTAGTGCAGTGCGAGAGTCGCACCAGTATGTCTTGCCCGCTATATCGTCATCGTGCTCACTAATCACGGTCTGCGCAAGACGAGCTCCCAGTAGTGCTGCTTGTAACTCGAGCCGTGGTATGGAGACTGGTTTCAGTGGTGTCACGCGGCTCTTGGCGGCGGCCAATGATACGTTGACGCTGCCGTCCGCTCGCTCCGTTCTCCAATACACGGCGGCTGCGTAGGCCTCCTCGCTTGCGTCGACGAATGTGTGTAGTTGCCGCGTTGACACTGGGTTGTAATCGTAGCATCGCGGTATTCTCAGTTGTTCTAGGGCGTGAAGTGAAGTAATCCAGTCTTCCCATTTTTCTTTTAACTCTATTGGCAGAGGGTCGTCCCATTCCGCCTTGTAACGCCATGTGTCTTGGAATATTCTCTTCGCTGGGGTAGTCACTGGTGATATTAACCCCAGCGGGTCAAATAATGCCATTATTATGCTCAGCGCTTCACGTTTAGTTGGCAAGCGTTGTTTCTCTTTTACGTCGATCGGCATCTTCATATTGTTTGTATTAAATCCAATATGATCGCTTTGTACATGCCAGAGCAGGCCGAGCGTTTTCTCAGTTTCTTTTCCGCCCAGGCGCACGGTCGCGTCGTTTTGTTTATGCTCTGTCGTTATCTCTTCTATTGTTTTTTCTTCGTTTGATGTCCACCCGCTGAGTACGAATCCCGCTTGTTTGTGGACGTGATCGACTGCTTTTACAGTTTGTTGAGCTTCCGTGATAGAGTGGAAGCTCTGCAAGTAGTCGTCCATATAGTGATTTCTTTTTATGGCGACCGCAGCTTCGGGGTATGTCTCTGAATGTTCTTCAGCATTTTTATTTTTGATGTATAGTGCTGTGCATGGTGATGATGTCGCTCCAAAGATGATCGACGTCATCCTATATTCCTCCGGTTGGCCCTCCCGCCGCTTGCCTCTCCACAAGAAACGTAAAACGTCTCTATCTTCTTTGCGCACTTTGATCTGCATAAACATTTCTTTTATGTCGGCGCTCACTGCATACGGATACTGTCGGAACCTCATGATTACTCCGGGCAATGATTGTAATAAGTCCGGCCCCGAGTGAAGCATATCGTTGAGACATATTCCTGCTGTCTTTGCGGCGGCGTCGTGTACCAATCTCGGCGGCTTGTTAGGTTTCGCAGGGTTGATGACTGGGAAGTGTGGCAGATACCATGTCTTTCCTTGTGGTGGTGGCATGGGTGCGCGTTCTGCGTAACCCGAGTTGAAGAGGTTCTGTATGCGTTCTTCGTATTGTAGCTTGAGATTGCTGTCTCGGTCGAGCCTCTTCTCTAAAGTGTGCAGACGTCTTTCCGCGTCTTTGTAATTATTTGGTATTTGGAGATCCTTTTCTTTCCACAGCAACCCTGTCTCGAATCTGCCATCCGCCGACCTTCTGCTGGTTTCCCTCAATATTTGCATAGCTCGCTGCTCGGGATCTTCTTTAGGTCTTCTTGGCTCGATGCACAGTGATTCTAATTTGAAATAATTTTTTATTTCTTCTTCTATTGGCTGTGCTTCTTCTCCTTTGATGTAGTCTGCCGCAGAAGGTGACCGTCGATGTCAATGAGCTATGACAGCCATGTAGAACCCAGCCCAGGTTGGTGTATGAGGCGACTGGTTGATCTCGACGACCGACGCGCAGTTTTCTAGACACTATGAGGTGCCAGTTATCTTGCCCGATTAGTATTTTCGGTGAGGCGCGTTCGTAGGTGATATCCTCTTTGATATCTAGCAGATGTTGGCAATTCTTCAAGTGATTTTCATTCACGGATTCTGGCGCGAAGTCCAAACGCTCTACAGTACGCGCTGCTTCTATGTTGTGTTCCTCTTGCGCGTGCTTTCCTCTTATTTTAAGGCTGACGATCTTGCTCTTCTCATGCTTCACCTCCGAGCCAACCCCTTGTATCCACATTGTGTGGGCTGGGCCGTCGGCGCCGATGACGTCAGCTATCGAGGCGTCGACTAAGGTGACCGTGCTTCCTTCATCCAATAATGCATATGTTTCGACGCAGCTTAGCGGTCCCTTTATTGTTACGGGCGCAATCTTTAAGTAGGCGCGGCGGTGTTTGTATGGTTGAGTCGTTGTGATGACCTCCCTTGCCGATGTTGCAGTTTCCATAGCGGGTTCTTTTTCGGTTTCTGCTTTTTTGTCGTGATGCAGCAATTTATGGTGTTTCATCATGCATCCGCCTTTTCCGCACGGTGGAGCTTTACACAGCAATCGGCGATGTTTGCCTCGCAGACAACGATAGCAGATATTATACTTCTTCGCCACTTCCCATCTGTCATTTGTGGACAGAGCGGCGTACGACTTGCAATCGGGCAGTTTGTGTTCTTGTTTGCATTGAGGGCAGCGTTCTTCATATTGTTTCTTGCTTGTGGTGAAGGCGCGTTCTATTTTTCTCGGCCTTCGCTCTCTCGGTTCGTTGTCCTCCGTGATGAATTCCGGCAAGGCATACGCGCTGCATTTATCCGCTTCTTCGTTTAGGAAGATTGATATTTTCTTAAGCTCTGGGATATCTTCTTTTTTTCTGGCTGCATAGTCGTACCATTTGCTTTTCAATATGGGCGTGAGTTTGTCTGTGATAACTCGCGTCATCTCCGGATTATGTAGATAGTGTGCTTTCTTGAGTGCTTCCACGGTGCCCACTACGTTTGCTATGCGATTGGCGAATATGCATAACTCCCTGGGATTGTCCGTAACTTTGTTCAGCAGCTTCAGCTTCTCTATTTCTAAGTGAATTAATGCTTCTGGCCGTCCGAATCTCCTTTCCAAAGCTTCTATTATTATTTTGGGGTCTGATTGGCTTATAAGTAGGCAGCTTGCGGCCTCTTTTGCTATCCCTTTTAAGCTTCGGCGTATTCTTGCTATGTTTTCGTTCATCGTGAAGTACTTTGAAGATTCTTCGTACGTTGTTTTGAAGCTGAGCCATTCTTTGCTGCTACCATTGAATGTGGGCAGCTCTTGCAAATATTTCGGCGGTTCCCTTGTGCTTCGTACTGCTTGTGATAGAGCAGCGGCTAAGGTAGCGACGTCGATTTGTTGCTGCGCCTGTCCATAGTCTTCTTTCTGCGGCGCGGTATGTTGTGGAACGTATTGCGGTGCATATTGTTGAAGTACGGGTGGTGCGATCTGCGGTGCTGGTTGCGACGTGAAGTACGACGTGGGTTGCGGCGCGGGTTGTGTTGCAGACTGCGGAGCGGGTTGTGATGCGGAGTGTGACGGGGGTTGTGGTGCAGGTTGCGGCGCGGGTTGTGACGTGGGTTGCGGCGCGGGTTGTGATGTGGGTTTTTCTTGTAACCATGTACTAATGCGTACTGATGCTAAGTCGTCCTCTATTTCTTCCTCTTCGTCCTCGGTTGATCCGGCTTCTGCTTGTAGTCGCTGCACGTGTATTTCTTGTAGTTCCGTTCTTGCTTGCAATCGGGCCTGCTCGAGCTTGAGTTCGGCTAGCCGCTCTTTCGCCTCTAACTCCGCGAGGAGTCTCTTGCGTGAGACTACGGAGCGGCGTGACCTAGTCTCGCCCGGCTTTAATGTACGCTGTGATCTTTGATCACTTTCTTGCTGGGTTTCTTCCGTTGCAGTTGTTTTATCGGTCGCAGAGGTAGCAGTTGTATCGCTGCCCGTTGTGGTTTCGCTAGTGGTGTTTGATGAGCCACTTGTGGCTGATTCGCCCCCGGAGGTCTCTTCCGTGGCCACCTGGGTCGTCTGTTCCTCCTTACGACGCTTCGATGATTCTCCGCTGTTACTACGCGTAATCACCATTTTTCTTCAAAATAATATTTTTTTCGTTCTTGCGGTTTGCTTCTTAATTCGGCTCTTCGAAGGACCATTAATGTTACGGATCGCCGTAACGCCGTTCGAAAAATGAATAAAACGCGTTGTTCTTATATAGGAGGCAAGCGGCGGTGAGGAGGAACTTGTACTTTTATTCTTCTTGCAGTGCCTTTTCGGTGGCTGGAGAGTGACGACGGACCCTACCGGTCGGTCCGTTTTTTATATGATTCGGCCACGGCTGGCCAGCGGACCCTTGCCTCACCCCCGCGCCTTTCTTTATTTATTTAAAATTTTTATTTATTAACAATCATATTTACTTATATAATATTTTTACATCTAATTCTTATACTATTATGTACACAATAATTATCTTACATTCTAAAAGGTTTTAAACCTTGTAATTTACAATTTTTAAGCTGAGAACCCTGCCCCGCACCTCAGCACTATAAATATAAAACGTTGTGACGCCCTACGCGTAGCTTCATTAATTCCGCAGCCGCATTACAATAACATGCCCTGATAAAGTTATAATTATTTTAAGAAAGGTAATTTATATGAATGGTAATATGTATACAATAAAGATGATATGCAACAAAGGTAAATTAACTATAAGAGTACAATTTATATTTTTAAAATCTATGCTAACTCTCGTTATTTATTTGATGCCTTTATTGGGAGAGTTATTTGCATAGTTACAACATCATTCTTTCTTTATTATCTTATTCTAAATCTTATATTAATATAAGTTATACATATTTAACAAATTAAATACAATAACCAAGACTACGGCTGTTTTTCTGTGTTGTTGTATGCACCCTCGCTAGTTGTCGAACCTCGCTGGTCGCGACCCCCGTGGCTCCGCCCACCGCCCCTGAGTTGCTCAACCAGTGCTGGTTACACTAAGCAGGTATCTCGTCGCTTGCGTCGTGCATAGTGCTTTTACCAGCACAGCTAGCTTTTTTCGTCAGAAATTTGTCACAGAGTTTATGGAATTTATCTCTTTGATATTTTCCCTTTTTATTATCAATTTCACGTATTAAGAGATCGGAATTTAGTTTTCTTTTCCGCGGCGTGTCCAATGAAAGAGATCTGGAAGTTTGACTAACGTCACTCGCTGAAAGTATCACATTTTCTTCTGTCTGTGCACAGATTTCAACCAACTTTGGAGCTTCGGTTAACGTTCCTACATCTTTTTTTGTAAATCTGGTAGATGAAGAGATGGTAAGGAAATGGTTTTAAGCCTTTTCGATGTGTTCCCGTAAGAATATCCATAGCATTAAAATGTTTTTCACAGTGTGGTTTTGTGGCGGTTTTTTTTATCAAATCTTCTCGAACAATCAAACGAAGCCATTGAGAACGTTTGAAAAAGGTAACAAAATATTATCTTTGTGATTTTCATCAGAGATGGTGTAGATGTACCAGTACTAGTAGTACCAGTTACTCGACTCCACCGAGTCAGTAATTCATTCTTGGGGCGATGTTATATGCTTTTACTACAACCAAATCCCAGAAAATATACAAAATTTGTTTTTGCGTATAACTTTTAAATTTTTTTATTAAACTAAGTTTGTTAAAAAGGGTTATTATAATATTAAGGAATTTATGGATGGATAATAACCCCTGGGAAGGGTGATCGCTACCAAGCTATTTCTAATTTGTCTTGTGTTGTTTTGTAAACATGATTGTAAGCTATTATTTGAAAAAAATAGTCCCGCTAGTTCTTGCTGGTTCTTCCCAGGATATAGGTTTTTTTGCGAACCAGTGGTAAATGAAAAAAATGACTTTCAATAAGTATGATTTATAATCTACATTGAATAAAAAAGTTTCTGTTTCTGGTTTAGTAATCCGTTTCATTAATGTTGTTGTATCAGTTGATAATTACTGCACCCACCATCTTGGATTTACTTTTTCTTACCTACCACTATTGCATGAGTTCACGAATTCATTATATCGATCACACGTACTTATAATTCGATAAGGATTATTACAATAACAATAAATAACTTTTATCTTTCAAACTGAGCAGGAAGTTTATAATACTATATAACCACTAATAAGTGGTAGAGCTAGAGCGAGGACTGTGTCAATATTTTGAATGTGTGAACTTATGCGTACTATGTGAATGAAATCATCATAGTACGCATAAGTTAGGGTTGGTAAAAGTGTTTTTTTCATTCATTACAGCCCTTCACAAATTCACTGCGGAACATAGTCCTCAAAGCATGGTTCTAAGCCACCTGCATCCATCGACTTCCTGTATGTTTTACCAGGTCGTCATTCCATCTAGGGCGGGGGGTCGCCCTACACTTCACCCATCGGCACGTGACTGCCACTCGAGAATCTTTTTTCCCCATCGGTTGTCGGTTCTTCGAGCTCTATGGCACGCCCATTTCTACTTCAGCTTACTAATCCGTTGGGCTATGTCGGTCACTCTGGTTCTACTGCTGATATCCTTATTTTTAAGTTTATCAAGCAGAGAAACCCCGAGCGTAGCCATCTTCATAACTCGCTGAGTGACTTTGAGCTTTCTCATACGGCCAGCAGTGAAGGAATTTTTAGTGTAATATAAAGTTATGATTTTATTACTTACTACAATTATATAAATAAAATATATCCCTAGCTCAAAACATAGAAATCATGACATAATAACAACGGCAAAACAAGGGTGTTTTAGATAACGTCATTAATAAAATGTACTGTGTGTAAATGGCAGCTAACAGAAATGATTCTTCTTCTCATTCAATCACAATGACGTTAAATGACATTGTAGGCTAGTAAATTTCAATGGTGTAAAAATTGAAAATGGTAAAAATTTAAAGTGATTTTAGCAATGTAGAATCAAATTGATCTAAGTGGTTCAGCTATCAATGACTGGATCACTGGATTTAACCTGTACTAACATTTACACCTGGATTACAAAATGTACAATTTATTTCCTGCTTCTTACGGCTAGCACACTGATTACCGGCTATGTTCTGTAAGTATTTTTTGTTTTGTATTTTGCATCCTCTATACATTCACGTGTATAAACTGTGGTTTATTCCTAGACGCATTTTACACGATTCTATTTAAAGGGCCCTCATGTTGCACTTTACTATATATAGGATAATAAATAACATAGGATATGTTGAGCTTTATATCTTCTATTAAGTATATGTAAATACTAACTGGTACAGGGCGCAAGACTGCTGAGAAGTAATAACTGTGAAAATATCGCTTTAAATTTAGTAGAGTTATATTTTTTAATTGGGAATGGTAGTACATTCATTGTGATTTATTGATAAATGTCTTCAAAATAAATTTGTTGGTACGATACGCGCGCCACAACTGTAGATAATTCTAGGTAGGTACTATGCCTATAACCTTCGCGCAAGTTCAAGCAATAGGTTAACGAAATTTTAGCGCGATTTGATGAACGGTATTGAATCAAACATTAATTTTAAAATTCTTAGTAGATTTCTCTCATAAGTTCACATTAATATTTCTTCTGGCTGACGCGCTACCAACAAAGGAACTTATATGATTTTATCTTTATTTAATTTACAAACAGTTTCATTTTACTCAATGGTAATGTCAAGTCGCTGGCTGCAGTAAAACTGCATCCGACGATGTGATACAGAAATATTATTGCATATGTAATCTTACTATAGTTCATAAAAGATAGCTTGATCTCTGCGACAGCTGTCAGTAAAAATCACGCTTATGAAGTCCTGAATTTCTTAGTACTACAGACAGTACCTGTCAATGTCATACTTTATGGGCATGCACTAATTAGGTCGGCATGCCCATAAAGTATGACTAAGAAATGCAGGACTTCATAGGCGTGATTTTTACTGACAGCTGTCGCAGAGATCAAGCTATCTTTCATGAACTATAGTCCTAGTAAAGTAAGTAGCTAAAGAAAAAAACTGTACAGATGCAAAGCTTCTAAGCAGTTGTCAAAATTTTTACCTATTTTGGTAGGGTTGATACAGGAGTATAATATTAAATAAGCAAAACGTTTATCAGCTTCTTACTATGTACCAATGATCGAATATTTTTTTAATAAACTGCTTACTTTAAATATTTAATTTTCATTTTTTTGTTTTAGAATAATTTGTTGTACCTTTTGTTGTAGCGTTGAATGGTAAATTTTAAATGTAATATATAGTTTCTTTCTTAAATAATCTAATGGAAAGCACTCACATTGCCATATACAAGCTTGCACACGTTTCAATATATAACTATCATTATTAAAAATTATTATTTCGAAATCAAAATATTATAAGAGATGGCGAGATGAACCGGACTTCTTCATGTAGGACAGCTGTGGAGAGAGAGAGGTGAAAAGAGAGTGAGGAGGCATTTTCCCTGCAGTGATACATTTCAGACATAATAATAATAAATAATTATTATACATTGTAATATAAGTTCCAATATTGTTCATACACACAGAACAGTATATTATATATTAACTATATTTACCCTTATTTCTATTATAACACTATTATTCTTTACTCATTTGTTATTATTAAATCAAAATGTGAATCAAAAACAAACACGATGCGCGACGTGTACACCCTGAGTTTTATTCTCTTAAATATTACCATACTCTTTGGTTAGAGCCGGTATAGCAGTTATTGTCCGTACTACGTGACGAGCCGCTAGCACATGAGTAAATAAACCGACCGAGACAAAGCTTCTAAGGAGCATTCAAAGTTTTATCTATTTTTGTAGGGTTGAAATTAAGGGATAATATTGTTACGAGCTTATTTATTTATATTTTAAAAACAGTATGCCCAAAACGTCAGCATGCTAATTAACAAATTACAGTTTTAAATAAAAGTAATAATATAAGATACATGTCAAAAGGTCAAAAAAATTAAAGAATTCATGTCCAATAGATCAAATAAATACCAAAAAAAAAAAAAACATGCCAAATAGATTAAAAGTCAAATAGATGTCAAATAAATTAAGCATAATAATTAATATATTACAATATGTCAAAATTGGATGTCAAAAATAGAAGGGCTTTATTACACAGTTGTCCTAAGCTAACAGCAAATAAATCAGTCTCGTTATCATCTGCGAGCATGTCTCCGATAAGCCGTATAGCACGAGAAGTGGGCGCGTGAACGCCGTACCTGGTGCGCGCCAGTGGCCGCCAGAGAAGGCGCGGCCGCCGCCGTGGTGCCACCGTCCCCTCCACATCACAGCACAGCCGCTTCGGAGCCAACAACCCTACTCTACTTATTATCATCGGACTATCTATACGATTATAGATGATTGCTAGGTAGTATGTTATCAACTGCATAGTTCGCCTAAGTTTAAGCGTGTCCAAACCCACCATACCAGTAAAAAATAAGGACGGATATAGATAGGGGAAGTAACCGTATTTCTGTTTATATAGCCATCGTGCAAATTTGCGCTGTATTATCTCTATCATCAAAATATATTTTTTTCTCATAGGGACTCCATACAATGGCACCGTATTCAAGCTTACTACGAACATATGCATTGTAAAGTACTGTTACGCGCCTAAGTTGACGTCATGTACCCGGCACTAGCGCCATCTAGTGTTGGGGACGAGAGCGAGGGGAGCTTTCCCGAAAAGACATCACTAATCTTTCAACCGACAGCGCCATCTAGTCTCGAAACGAAGAACTAAGCTTCTAGAAGCTGACACTCGAACTCTCGTCCCCTTGCGCGTTTTTACTTGAATATTCTGGATGTTTCGGTGGTAATTTGTATTTATAGGCGCTGCAAGATGCGATCGGGGAAGTATTGAATTTGGCGACACGAGCGAAGCTTCGGAGCGAAATAAAGTGAATCAGTGTGATTAATTATTAGTGTTTTAAGTTTGAGTTGGTGTAAAGAAAATTAAAGTGTTAATTTTGGTAATTCAATCGGCAGTTTTTATTGTCACGAACCTCAAGCTCGTAACAGTACCAAAGCGACCTCTAATCTATCAAACTGTGAAGAAGTGCGAATAGCGAAACCAAGCAATTTACTGGCCTTTGTACATAGAGTAGTCACATGGTTATGAAAGTCAAGTTTAGCGTCTAGCAATAATCCTAAGTCACGAATTTCACTTACCCTTACTAAGGGCGTGTCAGATAAATTATATTCTTTTTTTAGTTGACAGCGTTTGCGCGTGAATGTTATTATTTTACATTTATTACTATTAAACGGAAGATGATTTAATACACTCCAATCCATAACCGCATCGATGTCCCTTTGCAATGCCTCGCAGTCCGACGGGTCATCTACACCTAGGCTTAACTTGAGATCATCCGTGTACAACAGACATTTGGAGGCAGTCACGCTATTCGGTAAGTTATTAATGAAAATAAGAAAGAGCAAAGGCCCCAACGTACTTTCCTGGCTCACTCCAGATCTTGTGTAATAGTCACTAGACTCAGATGCACCCACTTTAACAAACTGACGTCGATCGCGTAAGTAATTTGAAAAAAAAAATTGAGGAGTGCCGGGGCAAAGCCCATCACCGTCAATTTACGCAACAAGATATCGTGGTCGACCAGGTCAAATGCTTTCTTAAAATCGAAGTACGCAGCGTCCACCTGCCTACCAGCATCCAATTCAGCATTTGTATAGTCAAGATGAGACACAAGATTGGTAGTTGTAGAACGGGCAGTTCGAAAACCGTGTTGACTATATTGCAATAAATTCTGAGTTTGCTTATTAATTTGCTGACATAAGACAATTTCAAATAATTTTGCAAAGACTGATAAGACTGCGATCGGTCTAAAAGACGAAACATCATTTTCACCATCAGTTTTTGGAACCGGAGTAACCCTAGAAACTTTCCAAATTTCTGGATACTTAGAGTGAGTCAGTGACAAGTTAAAGAGGTACAGGAGCGGACTCTCAAAAGCGGATATGCAGTCCTTTGCTAAAAAAAAACAGGGATACCATCAGGGCCACACGTTGACCTCGGTTTTAGCCGCCTTACTGCTTCCTTAAGCTTGGTATTGTCAACAGTATTTATGGTGATACAGGTGGAGTGATATTGACTATCTGCGGCACGTACCGCGTCAACATGATCCAGTTCAGGAACTTCGTTCTGATATACCGAACCAAAATATTTCGCAAAGGTTGGCCCAGCAAGGGTTGTTATTCTTAACGTACTCCCAGAATTTGGCCGGGTCGTCAATTGTATTTTGTTGAGTCAGTTGTAAGTGCTGCTTATATGCATTGTCAATCAAGTTTTTAATATGCCATCTATAGTATTTAAATAATTCCTTGTTGAACTCTTTACCTTCAGCCTTATACCGTTTCAAATGATAATATTTTTTACGTATATTACATATAATATCAGCATTAAACCATTTTGGATATACTTACTTATAATTCGGCATGTAAGGGCATTTAGTTGGAACATATTGACTGATACAATTATAAAGACGGTGATACGTAGAATAACGCAACTGCGTCGTCAACGTCTGCAATCACAAACATGTCCGACCAATCTATACTTTTTAATGCTATGTATAGGCCCAGAAAGTCTGCTTTACGCCAATTCCAGTTTGGAGCAGCTCCCGGGCGCTGAGCTAGCGATGGAGAGGATGGTGACTGGACCTGCGCGTCGCACTGTAACCTAAGCGTCACCTCCAGCGGGGGGTGATACTTATCAATTGGTACTAAGGGTTCTGAACCCTCGGACACTAAGACCAGCTCCGGGTTAAAATTGCTCAACACGAGATCTAACATGCCATCACATTTGTTATACACAACATTATGTTGCTGAAGCCCACAATAGTCACAAAATGAATTTAAATTATCCTTAACATTAACACTACAAGAATTCAAATTAAAATCTCCTATTATTGGGACATTAAGAGAGTAATATGCAATGATAGCATTTTCAATGCACGGCAATTCGTTGAGATATAGATTATCACTACATTTAGGAGGCAAATAAACGACACAACATAAAAACTTTCCAACACGTTTTCCACCAATAATGGCGAAAAGCAGTTCCATATCAGACGTATAGGCATCTACATTAGTTACTTGTTGCACCGTGTAGCAGTTTCATATAGCAAGGAGCATTCCCTCCACCCAGCATCCCCTGTGCGGTCTTTACGTACGACTAAATACTCCGAAGTAAATAATTCACCATCAAATACGGAACTGTTCAAAAAGGTTTCAGTCAAGGCTATAACATCAAAGTTGCATTGAGTCATATTATTCCTAAAAGTATCCGATTTTGTACGTAGATAACGTTTTGATAACAGAAATATAGGTTACGAACTTTCTTTCTTGGCACGAAAGTTCTGCCGCTACGGTTTTATACGTATGTCTTCAGCCCAATTATTTGGTGACATAACACTCTCGCTAATCCTCGACGGGACTCCAAGCTTGAACGATGAGTAACGTCCCCTTGCTTTCAGTTCTTCCACTGTGCAATCATTATTTCCACTAATAGAGTAGAGATTAGCACGCACCTCTCTATTGTGGTACCCTCTTGAACATAATAGAGATGCAAGTACTTCCATCTCTCAGATGCACGCAGTTTCGTCACACCCAGCGCTGCAGTACCGCGAAGTACGCCGGGCAGCGATGCGCGTCCAGTTTTACGTCTCACCTGTATCCATTCTTCCGGGTCTTTTTGCTCCACGCCATCCCGGGGAGCAACAGTTGTCTCACGGCTTACACTCGAAATCGAAGTGTTGGAATCAGAGACTAAAGTTGAATCTGGCGCTAAAGAAGAGATGGGTGTGTTTACTTTTGCGGGTGGATTAGGTTTGCTCGAAGCTCCCTTATTTTTCTCCTGAGGGCCAGATTTTACTTTCGGCTTAGTCTTCCCATTATTTAGGTTCAATAGGTGCTGTACCACCTTAGGGTTCGTGACAATAAAACCTGCCGATTGAATTACCAAAATTGACACTTTAATTACTGAACACCAATTAAAACTTAAATCACACTAATAATTATTCAGACTCAACATTTTAGTAACTCCGAAGGCTTCGCTCGTATCGCCAATTTAATACTGACCCGATTGCGGCCCTGAACGTCTTTAAATACGCCTATTCCACTGAAACATCCGGAATATTCCAGCAAATACCAGCCCCCCGACCGACCAGGTGCAGAAAGTTCGAGTGTGGAGCCTTCTAGAAAGCTTAGCTCCTCCATCTTCATCTCCATCTTCTAGAAAGCTTAGCTCTCCAGCTTAGCGTCACAAAATGGCGCTAGTGGGAGAGTTCTAGAAAGATCTTGACGCTCCTATTTCTGCTGCTTGATACCAGATGGCACTAATAATCAGCCGCCACATACCAGGCGCTAATTATAGCGCGCTACAATATTAAATAAACAAAACTATCATAAAATATATTTTTTTACAAACTTCTTGATCTTAATATCCTATTTCTATATTCTTAGTGTATTAGATGGAATAATAGTTTATAAGGAAAACACTAAATACATTTTTAGTTGAATAAAACTATTATTTACGGATTTTATCGCGTTTAATTACTTTAATTTATTTTTATTATTATCCCGACGTTTCGGGTGCTTTACAGCACCCATGGTCACGGGGGGGGGACATGGGGGTATATACTTAGTTGAGTTACAACTAGAGGACGTTAGTTCCTTATTCGTGACAAATTACCGTGTTCAGTTGTAGTAGCCCTTTGCGCTCCTGCACGTGTTAATTTGGTTTGAATTGTTTCACCATGCCCAGTTGTAGCCTTAGCTACCTAGTTCTGCGCTCTTGCACGTGTTCGTTTTGACTGTAAAATTTTTGTTTTGATTCGCTTCTACGCCGTTTTGTATTTGATAAGTGACTGTTTTCATTTCAGTGAAAAATATTAAAACATTGTTGATAACAACATGTGCTTGTGCTGATATATTGGTGCTGTAGATGTCAGATGCTGCAGGATTGTGCTAGAGGCTGAAATAAACTCGCGAGATAATGGGTGCACTCAATTTAAAACAGTAATAGGCTAATTTACAAAGAGCTGTGTGCGATAAAATATGGGCGTGCGCATCGACTCACGTATAGTGGCAAACTGCCGGGGGTACTCACTAGGGGTGGGCGTTGAATGAACGAACAGTTTTTCGACAGTTTATTCACAGAGTAGACTGTGACTTATTTCTTGAACGAGGAATATGATGACATTGTTTTTATGTTTGGCAGAGCAGATGGCAATGGATCTTTAGCACGACGGATGTACCAAGAACGCTATACTAATCGCAGAGTACCAAATGTGAGAGTATTTTATAACACATTTCGTCGGCTTGCTGAAGATGGGATACACCATGTGAAACATGGAGTCAATCCGAGTAGACATGATACTCACATCGAGGAAGATATCTTGGCGGCATTTCAAGCTGATCCACATGCCAGCACTAGAAAAATAGCTCGTAATTTTAATATTTCTCATTGGAAGGTGTGGAATACAATGCACCAAAATAACAAGTACCCGTTTCATGGCACTGGTGTTCAGTCTTGAAGAGCGAGATCCTCAGAGAAGGATTCAGTTTTGTCGTTTTCTTCTCAACACAGATATTGAAGATGCATGGTTCCTGAAATCAATCTTGTGGAAAGATGAAAGAAAATTTTCCAGGGAAGGCATTACTAACTTCCATAACCTTCATTAATGGGCTAAGAAATCTAATAATCCACATTGGAAAAGCGGAAGTCTTTTCAAAGGAAATTCTCAGTCAACGTGTGGGCTGGAGTAATTGGCAGAACACTTGATTGGGCCCCATATCTTACCGGATAATTTGGATGGCAACAATTATTTGAAATTCTTCCAAAATAATCTTCCAGAGCTTGTAGAAGACTCCGGGGCCCCGATATTCGCTACAGACTGAGAAATCATTTTTCAAAAACATAGTTGTCCAGCGCATTGGACATTATATACGAGAGCACTTAAATAATTGCTTCCCTAACAGCTGGATAGACAGAGATGGGCCTATCCTTTGGCCCGCCCGGTCTCCCGACCTGACTTCACTTGACTTTTTTGTGTGGGGTCGTGCCAAAGAACTAGTCTATACGAATGTGGAAATAAACACAAAAGAAGAATTGATTGAGAGAATTAATTCAGCGTTTGAAACGATGAAACTGGAGATGAAGTTAAAAATAATAACAACAGAAGTGAGAAGACGGGCTTGTGATTGTGTTAGGAGCCGCACCGAAAATTTTGAACACGAATAATAAATGATTTTAAACAAAATTTTGTTTTAATTATTTCGTCAATAAATTATAATTTTCACCCTCTATTTGGTTTGTAGGCCCTAATTTCCTTAATTTGTGAGCTATTCGCGTAGTTGATGCCTCAAAAGAAAGAACAATGACCAGGCTTGTTTTTAAAAATGTTTGAACGAAAACAGCTTTCTTCAATCTTTAAATAAATCATTAACTTCAAATATCTATAAAAAACTTATTTCATGACACAGTGCCTGAATCATGTTACATTGACTGTTTACACATTACTTTAATAAAATAAAATAAATGATTTGTCTTTCAAACTGGCCACAATTTACAACTAACTCCAAAATTTTGGGTTTTGTCATCAAAAATCATTAAAGCTTGATAAAAATAAAATAGTCTCACTTCGTCTGAGACAAGTTGGGTTCAAATGTTTCTGAATAGCCTATACTAGCTGCGCTTTACGGCTTTGCATCGACCTTCCAAACAACCTGTATATCATAGATAGAGAATTTTATTCTCTGTCTACGACATGAAGGTTAGAGAACAGGAGAACGATCACTACGTAAGTACTAAAGCATAGCCCACCTGTCCTTGAAAATTGTAGAATATATGGCGGCGCTGACGTCGGTGAGTAGTGACTGCGAAGTTAGCTGTTTATGAGTACAAGTAGATGAAGTAAGTTGAATAATGTACAAATTTTTATTTCATTTTTAATGAGAAAATTTTCATGCTCCGTAATTTTGTAAGTTTTGACAAAAAGAAACATTAAAAAACGGAGAAATATTTTATTGTGCGTGGATGTGCAAGTGGTTTAGCATCTGATCGGAAAAATAGACTCAAAATATCTTTTATTGACTGGACCTCGCAGCGCCTCACTTATGGTGTCCATATTTCTGGAACACTATTTTCTACGGCGATCGTTCTCCTGTTCTCTAACCTTCATGGTCTACGATATATATCTAGTTTGTGGATATATTACTCTACTCTATGATATCTAGCTAATCTAGCTGCTAAACTGTCAACTCAATGTTTTTGGGGGATTTATTATATAAAAAAAAAAATAAAAATATTTTTATTAAAATTGTTTTTTTTTAAGTATTTTTTTTTTTTTTATTTTATTTTTTTTATTAAAATTATATATAAAAAAAAAAATTAAATAAAAAAAAATAAATTAAAAGTGTGGGTTTTTGTGTTGTGTCTTTTTTTTTTTTCAAATTTGATTTGAAAATAGTCGTTAGGTACTTATAGCGTCTTGTTTGATTTCTACATTGATATAGATCAATAACAATTCGTAACTCGCTAACTCGCTGTTACTATAAGTGCAGTAAGAAAACTTGATTTATAGTGTATATTATGGAATACAAATAGCTATGAAATAAAATCTTCCCGGTATATATTAAAAAGATGGACGACACACAAGGTAGCCGATTATCTGACGCTGCAGCAACGTAAGTTTTTGCTAATATGCAAATAATAAGCTAAATAAACTAGAAAGTGTACGTCGTCAATTTTATAAATATGTAATATAAAAATTTAATACAACATAGTTATGAAAATTTCATTTTCTAAATTCGTATCCGCGACTTGTCGCCGCGGGTGTTAAGAGAGCTAGTCCTTTTCTCGTTAAAAGGCACTTTACCTTGGGAAATAGAACTGTATAATAATTTTTAAGTATTTTATTATTAATTTTAAACTTTATGGTTCTAAGAAGTCTAAAAAATTATCTTAAATTTAAATTTTCTTTTTAATATTTACAAAAACATTATTGCCGCCTGTACTGCTATGCGAACACAACTTATCTTCCAAATTTTAAGAACTATTTTAACTTGCTATTAATTGCACAAAACATACAACAATTTGATTCACAGGTCTATTTGAGAGACTTTTATGAAGTATATATTTTATTTATTTAGTCCAGTATAAATATTTTATTGCGAAGTTTATGAGATATTAATATTGGCAATTATTTTTTTTTACTCATATATGTAAAATTTTTCAACAACACCTTATTACTTTGTCCATCACTATTCTGAGAGAATAATTATCAGATATTAAATTCTTTCTGGCATTTATAATATTCAACATATATATTATGGCTCTGGAAGATTGAGATATAATCATAAGTACCCGGTTGACCGAGCTTTGCTCGGTATTTTTCGCTCGATTTTATTTAATTCGTGTGTTTTGGAAATTATATTTAGATACAAATTACATACTGATAAAATATAAATAATATTTTTTGACCTTAGCGACATAACAGAAAAAACGGAACTGGTTATTTGAATAAAAAATCATGAGTGCAATTATTTTAATGTAAATTTTCGTGTTTTTAAAAAATACTAAAAAAGGGCTCGAAAAAATAGATTTTCTCAAAAAAAGAAAGAAACTTGAAAAAAAAATAAAAAAAGTCGGTCGGTTATTCTGGGCTCGAACCGGGGTTTTACGATTCTGTGACCGCCCATTATACCAATTAAGCTATTTATAATCATCAACAATCTGTCAAAATTTACCTTCTTATTTTAACGATATTGTAGCAATTTTTCATTGCCTAAAAACACGGACAAAAAGACATTTTCTAAAAATAAAACCTAGCTAGATCGATTTTTTATCCCCAAAACTCCCTGGACACTAAATTTTATGAAAATCGTTGGAGCCGTTTCCGAGATCCCGATTATATATATATTTTTTTTTTTTTTTTTCAACTATAATTAACGCATTGAAGGGTGCTCGTTTAATAGTATAGGTTCTATCTGTACTTAATGCGACTTTTAGTGCAGTTTGTAACTTTTGTCATAATTCTGTTAGGTTAATCCAAATGTTTAATTCAGTGTATGTATTTTATAT
Source organism: Parnassius apollo (assembly GCA_907164705.1). Classification (NCBI taxonomy): domain Eukaryota; kingdom Metazoa; phylum Arthropoda; class Insecta; order Lepidoptera; family Papilionidae; genus Parnassius; species Parnassius apollo. The sequence goes on along the minus strand of CAJQZP010001297.1, from coordinate 5,181,643 downwards.
ATCAATGTGTCTGAGCTTATATTGGTTGCTGCCTCTGTTAGTGACTGTATGTGTAGTTTTTTCATTTTTTTTTAATCAATCTATTCTTTAATTAATGATATGTGGACATCAATACATTTCCATAGACATTTAACAAACAACTAAATGGTTGCTTGATAAAAATAATTGTTTATGTGTACCTAGCATAGTTACTTAGAAGATTCATAGCAACTTGACCAATTGAAATCATACACAGACCCATTGGTCTAGTGGTCCTAACCATGGCTGCTGATCATGAGATCCTGTGTTCGATTCCTGGGTCGGGACAAAATCATTTGTTGTGTTTTACTGTCAAAAATTCTCAGTAGCAGCCCAGAGTTAGGATGTTGGCAGTGTTTCACCCACATATATCAGAAAAAGCATGTAAAGTTGGTGGTCCTGCGCCTGATCTCTCTCCAGTTGTGTCAGATAATTGGTCCATCAGACTATGAAAGTCAGAGAATAGAGAGTGCACCTGTGTTTGCGCCACATACTGGTGCTCTATAATCCTGTCCTGCTCAGATGGCTAGTCTCTTGAGCCTGAGCACCATGACTGATATTCAGTTTCTAGGATATTCATTATTATTATCATCATTATCATTACGGCCGTTCACTATCATATATCAAACTAACAAGCAGACTTAGTTCTGCAGCATATGCTGTTAAATAGATTAGACAGTGTTGTAACAACCAGACTAGTTAACTTTAGTTATTTCTATAGAATAATGTTGTTATGGTATTTTGCTTAGAGTTGCTGCTTGTTAAGAGGAGCATAAAAGCAATCTATGATTTAAAACCTAAAGAGTCGCTCAAACAAAAGTTTAACAAAATTAATGTATATATAATTTGGGGGTATGTTCCGAAATACAATGCAGTGTACTGTCCAATTCAAATGACGTCATGAATCGACGCTATACTGGTGATTCGTTCCAAAACATTGGACAGTATATGACGTCATACTTTTGCGCCATTTGGAAAAGTGTTGGCGATTATTTTGTCATTTTGTGCTCCAAAAATCATTATATCCTCTTAATAGAAACAAATTCTGGCATGCTTCATTCGGCAAACACACAATTTAAAATTGTTTTATTATGGCCGGATATCCGACACAATATGGCGGCGGCACGCTAGTACAATAAAGTGTCAAATGATACGTCATTTGCATTGGACAGTACACTGCGTTGTATTTCGGAACATACCCTGGGTCTCTCAATAATTAAAAATCAAATAATTTACGAAATCGTAATACCTATATGTACACTAAAATAAAAATAGTTAAAACAAGTGGTAAAATTAAAAATTTTGTTCAACCAACTTCAATATAAATAAAATGAGAATGTCATCAATGTAGTCGAAGTCAAATATGTATTATTAAGGATAACTCAAAAACTACTGGTCTGATCTTTATCTAATTTATAGGGGACCATATTTGAAGCATCAGCTTTCAAGTAAAAAAAGAATCATCGAAATTGGTTCACCTCAAAAAAGTTCTGAGATAACACACATAAAAAAAGACAGTCGAATTGAGTACCTCCTACTTTTTGAAGTCGGTTAAGAAATAAGGGTACAGACAACCAAAAAAATCTAGTCAGTAATTCATTCTTGGGGTGATGTATATACTTTTACACAACAAAATCCCAGAAAATGTACTAAATTAGACCTCAAAATTTAAAAACTTAGTTTGTATAAAAAGAGTTATTATAATATTAAGGAATTTATGGATAATAATAACACCTGGAAATGAGGTGATCACTACCAAGCTATTTATAATTTGTTTGTGTTGTTAATTGTGTAACAAACATTTAATTTTCATTGTAAGATGTTTTTTTTTTTCAAAATATTCCTCCTGGGTTACTTGCTGGTTCTGCCCAGGACAGAGGTTTTTTCTGAACCCAGTGGCAAATTACACAAATGAGTGACTTTCAATAAGTATTTTTAATGGTCTACATTGAATAAAACTGTTTCTGTTTTACAAGTCCACTGTAAAATTAAGCCAATATATAAATATATCAGATGAATGAAAATGTTTATGGTGTCTTTGTTTTTATAACATTGGGTGACAAACGAGCACACAGTCCACCTGATGGTAAGTGGATGCCGTGGCCCATAGACATCCACATTTACCCTCAACTAAGGATCAAAATGCAAATGCGTGGTCACCCCTGAGAACTGAGATGGAATGTCTCGATATCCAGTAAAAAGGGTCTCCGGTTCTCTAAACTCACCATACAAAACATAACAGCTGTAAGGTGGTATTCTGTGAGAGCATAGTCCTGTCCAGGTCAAGGTGACTCATTCGTGCTACAACTATAATATAGCTGCAGCGTGGCTTTACCACGTAAAACACGTACAATATAGAAACCACGCTTAGTAGTCTGAAAATTCCACTTCATCCATTCCATTACAGCCTATAAGTTCAAACTATAAGTCCCACTGTTTGCAACCCTACCCATAGATTGCCTCATATGTGGGATTTTGTGATAGTTGCCAAGTATGACTGGCAGTTTGGCAAATGCAGATTATTGTTATTTCGAGTTGCTATCAGAAAGATGTTCCTGCCCATCTCCTGATACAGTTTCCCTCTGTTGCTTATGATATACACAGAATACTAATAAGTGGCTGTTTTTACATGGACACTAAACAATGGGTCTGAATATAAGGTGAGCCATATACTCGTTTGTCCCTTTCCTTTAAAAAAAAACAATCAAACATTCCACTAGGGACATACATACATGAGCACTCACGCCGGTCAACCATAGGGGTAGACAGAGACTACAGCCTTCCATTTGGCACGATCCTGACACACCTCTCTCGCCTCTCCCACATCCATATACCTACACATACATGCTCGTCGGATAAGGGTACTCTTAATTTGGCCTATTTTCAATAGGTCGACAAACTTTTGCCTAGGGCGTCCCTTATCGACTCTGTTGTTCACTTCAGCTACATAAATTTGCTTTCCTGTTGGCACTATAGTATGGCTGCCTCATTGATTTAGTGGGTTCAATCCTGGTTGGGCTAAAAATCAGTTACTAATACTTTTTCTGTCAAGAAATTCCCAGTAGCAGGCCAGAGTCAGATAGTTGGCAGTGTTACACACCATGCCTCAGAATGCATGTAAAGTCCTGTGCCTGATTTCTCTTTGGCATGTTGGATTACAGTCCCATCGGACTATGAGGGTGAGGGAATAGAAAGTGCACATTGGGCACTGTAATCCCGTCCTGGGCTTATGGCTAGTCTTCGTTTAGCCACCGTGAACGAAATTCGGACATTATTAGTATGAATATTGCAGTTGTTAACTTCTGTCTGCCAAGAATTATCTGACAGTGTTCAAAAGTGATGTAAAAAATGATGAGAATTTCCTATAAAATTAGTCTATTGTACAGGGTTATTTTGCAATAACCGGCCAAATTTGCGGAGAATGTTTAGAATAAGTAATAGAGGCTAATTGTGAAGAAAAATTTATTAAAAATAATATCACACATTCTGTACTTTTTATCTTTCAAGTTCAAAATGCGCAGTAATGCATTATTTTAACTGATTTTACGGTGTACGCAACCATTCATAAGGGTCGATCGGTTTGCAAAAATGTTGCGCATAAATCCCATTCAATTTGGGATAATTTTAAATAAAAGTACAAGTCTTATTTACACTCGTATTTTCAAAAAGTGCGAAGTGTAACAGTATATCGTTATTTATATTTTAGAACTTTAGTTTAAGATTGGGCTATTCTTTGAAATATAACCTTCTATAGTGAAATTTTATATTTATTCATACCCCATAAGCTTGACACACTTATTAGGCAGCAGTTAAGTAGAAAAGGTATGACTTCGGGCATTTTGGGAATGCTAGTCATTCCCTGCCTTATCTTAATCAATGAAGCCAGTAAAAACCTCAAAAAGCTGTTATTAATTACTTTTGATTAAAATAGGAATACTTCATTTGTCAAATATTGCACTTGCCAAAAGTAGGAACGATTATAAAAAATACATTATAAATTGTTTCGTTAGTTTGTAAATAATATACAAAGGTTTTTTATGTGGGACCCTGCATGACAACATCCCATGTTGTGCAACTGTCAAGCAAGCGGATATGTATTGTAATGCTATGCTATCATCAGTCTGAGTATTTTTTAATGCCCAAGCTGGCCTGGCATCTGCCAAGTCAGCTTGTGCATCACTTTCTGCCTCACTCTTCTACCCGATCCATTAGGTGGCATGATGTATTTCACTCTGAATTCACTCTACACTTTTTATTGGGCAAATATAAAATTTATTCATAACTTAACAACCAGCAAAACCTATCTAGTGCAGATTTTTTTAAACTTTTTTGGCATTAAATCAACATAATATTGTAAATATGAGTCATATAATAAGATGTTGACCTTCAGTAGTAGATAGCCCATGGGTCAAGTTGATTATTATTTTATATGTGGTGGAACCAAGCTGCAGCTATATTATGGTTGTAGCAGGAGTGGGTCAGCTCGACCGGGGAGGGACCATGCTCTCGCAGAATACCAGCGTAAAATAGCAACTTAATACTGCTATGTTTCATATGGTGAGTGTAGAGATCCAAAGACCCTTTTTTACTGGAAACAAGGCATCCCATCTTAGTCCTCAGGGGTGACAACGCATCTGCGTTTTGATTCTTAATCTAGGATAAATGTAGATGTCTATGAGCCACAGCATTTAGCATCAGGTGGACTGTGTGCTCATTTGTAACCCTTATTGTATAAAAAAATAAAAGTGTTGGGTTTTAGATTGTCTTACACTGTCACAATACTAAATTGTCTCTCTGTAATTAACGAACTTGTGTATTTTAAATATTTTCTTATTGTACATTTATACTTTGTAGGAGAAAGCGAAGATCGTCAATTCTAAAAAGCCAGCGTCCACCGCGCACGCCTTTCTCAGAACTCGAGTTTAATGTTGCTACGCCCACTGATACGGGGAAAAGCCGTCGAGTCAGCTTCTCACGGCGCACTGGTGTTGCGTAAGTTTGTTATTGACATATTATATAAAGTATCAAAAAATATTTCTCATTTACGATAATGGACTGCATAATAAGTCCACTGCTGAACAAAAGCCTCCTCCATAGATGGCATAATAGAGAGATGTTTGCCATAGTTGCCACATTTGGCAAGTAGGTTGACAACAGTCTTTTCTCAGTGTCTTTCTGTCACCTCTCATATCAACAATGGGATGATATGTGTAGTAAATACATGGTCAAAAACTTGTTTAATCAAATTCACTATTTAGACAACCATATGTCACATACTTTTTGAAAACGAGGCTTTTATGGCAAACAAGCTAGCAATCCCCTGATACTAAGTGACCACTGCAGCCCTAGTTAAAAAGCTTAGTTATACCTGAGGATGGAATGTCTTTTCGCCTGGAGTTATACCGGCTCCCTTTAACATTTACTGGAACACAAGCCCAAGCGTTGGTTACTGGTTAAGAGACTGCAGAGAGGCATAAAAAGTGATACTTACAGCTTAGGATCCAGCTTGTTGAAATATTCAATAGGCATTTTCCTGTACTTTATGATACAAGTTACTTTTTTTAAACTAAATCTTCAATATATGCATCCATACAATACATGTCTTATGTCGCCGTCATTGCATCTGGTATCTTACTGTGAAGTACTCTTGGTGTTATGCTGAATATGGACCTGTCTATAGGGAGGGGGAAACTTAAGAACGTATCTTTGACGCTGTCGCCCTTTGCCGGTCTGGATATTTTTCTTGGTTTTAGGTATTAATATAAGTATAATATTTGACAAAGTTACACCAACATCTTTCTGAAGCCATTAGTTTTTTGTGACGTTTCCCACAGTCGCCGTTTATGACATCAACTAGATGAAATGGGGTTTAGTTTAGTTTAGTTTACGACGGGTTGACGCAACTCCACGTCTAAGCGCGTATTTTGCGTGTGGGCAGGAATAATATGCTTATTCAAGCCATGATATCTCCCCGAAGAAGCTCAGCAGTCCCTTGATGTTGCAAGCAACTTCGGGGGAGCGATCCCGGCGTGCCGAGATGTTTAGCCCTGTATGAAGCGACTTCTGGACATGTCAGCAACACGTGAGCCGCCGTTTCTTCCTCTCCCATGCATGCCCTGCACAGGGGGCTGTCAGTAACACCTATGGTGAACAAATGTTTGTTAGCCATGTCCTGTAATAGCTACTGGTTACTATCCTGATCTGACCGAACAAGCCCAGTCTCATTAGAACCTTGGTTAGACGACTGTTTATTTCAGGTAGGGCCTCCCTAGCTTGTCTACATTCTACAAAATATTTCCAAAGCTGAGCGTGTAAATTATTGAAGTATCTACGTACCAGTGAACGAACGTAGCCAAAGGGGATTGGTATTATTGGTTCCGGCCCTATAGTTGCTAGGGCCGATCCCCTTCTGGCCAGTTCATCTGCTGCATCATTGCCTCTAGATCCAATGTGTCCCTTGATCCATTGCAGAGTCACATTGTTGTACTTACATTTTCAATCGTTGATGGCACTCGTGTATCAGTCCCGAGTTCGTCACATTGCAACTCAGAGCTTGTAGTACCGCCATACTGTTGGTCAGTATTCTGATGGAGAAGTCTTTTACCTTCCTAGCATCTATTGCTATGGCCGCTTGGATGATACCCATGCATTCAGCCTGGAAGACTGTGTTGTGGGTACCCAGTGGTGTGCATATATGTATATTAAGGTCTTCAGAGAAAGCCCCAGACCCCACACCTTCATTTGTCTTAGAGCCATCCGTGAAAACTTTGAGCTCTCTTGGACCCAATCCTTCCAGATGGTCAGTTTCCTTCAATTGTATCCTGTACTTCTTATCGAATACAAATTGTTTTGGGATCCTATCATACTTGGCTTGTAAGATAGGAATTTTTGAGTAAATTCTATCGATTATATCTGTATGGGGGACTCTACTCTTACTTAAAAGATTTAGGGTCTTGAGTCTAATGGCATAATGGCAGCTAAAGTTGCTTCTTGTTGTATATGTAGATCAAGCGGTGTTAGCTCCAGCATAGCCTCCAAACCTGCTGTTGGTGTTGTCCTTATGCAGCCTGTGGCAGCCATACAAGCTAATCTCTGGTAATGCTGAAGCTTTTGTATAGTGGTGGCTTCATTGGTTTTGGTCCACCATACCAGAGAGCCGTATGTGATTATGGGCCGAATTACAGTTGTGTACAGCCACAGTATAATTTTTGGCGTTAAACCACATCGTTTGCCGATCATGTTTCTGCACTGCCAGAAAGTTAAACTAGCTTTGGTGATTTTGTTTTCTATGTGTTTGTTCCAGTTAAGTTAATGTCCAAGGTAAGACCTAGGTATTTTACCTCGGAAGAAAGTTGGAGTTTTGTGCTGAAAAGACTTGGAAGATGATTGTTATTCAGCATTCGTTTTTGTGTGAATATTACTATAACCGTTTTATTTAGATTAACGGTTAGGTCATATTCCCTGCACCATCTCTCCACAATACGGAGAGCCGCTTAGGTCAGGTCGCACACAATGCTTGCTGTCTTACCAGAGACCAGTATTGTCAGATCATCTGCATAACCGACTGTGTAGAAATGATTAGCGTTTAATTTGCTGATGAGTGCATTAATGACCATATTCCACAGGAGAGGTGAAAGAACCCCACCCTGCGGGCATCCTTTCATGATCTGAATTGTCTGAGATTCACCAGCAATCTTTATTGTTCGTGTACTGAGCATGTTTACTATCCAGTTAATCAGTGCCGGTTCAACATTATGTCTACTTAGGGCACCGTTTATGCTGCAGAAATTTGTTCTGTCAAAAGCACCTTCTATGTCTATGAAGGAGCCTAGACATATTGATTTGTTTTGGATGGCCTCTTCAATCTTTGTTATTACCTGGTGAAGTGCCGATTCTGTTGATTTACCTAAGCTATAGGCGTGTTGTTTTTCGTGTAGCGGTAAGTTAATTAGCGCCGACCCTCAACTCCCGTTCACACATCCTCTCCATCGTCTTTAGGAGAAAGGATGTGAGGCTAATAGGTCTGTAGGATTTAGGGTCTGTATAGTCGTTCTTACCTGGTTTGGGTATGAACGTGACTTTCACTTCCCTCCATCCCCTAGGAACATATTTAAGAGCCAGACATGCTCTCATTATGGCAACAAGTCTGACTATTAGGACTTTACCCCCCCCACTGAAGAAGTGCCGGGAATAAGCCGTCAGGTCCTGCTGCCTTATAGGGTTGGAAACTATGAATGGCCCAATGGATTTTGTCCACGTCACCACTCTTTGTGCTAATTCCCAGTCTTCTTTTGTTGGTGTCAGTGCATCTTCATGCCAGTTCACCCTTTCAACTACACAGCAACCTGGGAAGTGAGTATCAATTAGGATGTGTTGGGTTTCATCCGGCGATGTTGAGTAGCTTCCGTCGGGTTTCTTTAAAGAGATAGATCCCGGCGTGTTCTGTTTAGCTAGGATTATCCAATTTGCTTGTTCACAGGTTTCTATGCTACCACAGAATTTGCGCCACCCTGTTGAGCGTCGATACCTGATACATTTTTTGTATTCAGACTTAGCTTTCTTATATAGAAGCCAGTCTTCATCCTTTGAGGTATTCATTGCCCTATTTAGGGCTTTTCTTACCTTCTTACGTTTCCTGTCTAGTTCTTTACCCCACCACTGTTGCTTTTGCTCAGCATGTTTTGGTGGAGTGATTACTGGACATGATTCATGGTAGCTATCGATCATGGCTTTAGTGACAGCTGCTACTGTTCTTCTAGGAGCGATTGATCTGTTATGGTATTAGTTCCCCCAACACCCGCGAGCGAAGACGTCAGCCTATTGAGGTATTTTGTTTTATCCGTCTTGCGGGGATTTCTCCTTGGTGGTATAGCGGGGATATCAACCTGTAGTTCGCAGCAGATCCATCTGTGGTCTGAGCATGAGGCCTCTTTCGACACATGCCATCCCGTTATTAACTTAGCTGCTCCTTCTGTTGTAAGTGTGAGGTCGATTATTGTGCGACAGCGTTTATTTATGAAGGTTGGTTCAGAACCAGTGTTTAATATGGTTAGGTTAGTGCTAAATAAATATTCAACTAAAACCTTACCTCGTTCATTAGGTTTTTCCATTCCCCAAAGGGGATGATGCGCGTTGGAGTCCGTCCCGATCACAACCTCTAGTCCGGCCCTCTCACAGAAATTCACGAGGTCGTGAGGGAGAGGGCTGTCTTCCTCAGGCATGTAGACCGAGGCGACGACTAACCTTTCCTCCTGTGTGTTTTGTAATGCTACGGCATACATGTCTCTGGAACAGAAATCTGTTAGTGGTTTTGCACAGATATCTTTAGTAGTATAAATACACGCTCTAGGCTTGTCGTGCTCAGAGTTGTAGAATAACTTACCTCTTAGGTTGTTTAGGTCTTTAATTTTACCGGCCCCAACCCATGCTCTTGGATTAGGGCTATGGCCGTCCTTTGTGCCTCTAACCACTTGCGTAATTGAGCCGACGCTGTCTCACTGTGGTGGAGGTTGGCCTGCACTAGGCTAGTTTTGGACGAAGGGCACGCCATCATCGATCGCGTCATCCCCGTCCCCGCCTAAAAATAAGCCTGCCAGCAGATCTCGGGTTTCATCGTCAGCCACCGAGTCGGAATTGGACGGCAAAATGCAGTTCTCTTCGATGCTCAGTGAGCTGCCGCTGAGCTCAGTTTCCACTGGGGGCTTCGGCTCGGTTGTGCAGGCAGTTTTTTCACTGGACTTGACATCCAGTGATTTCGATGTACCGGCAACCATGGCCACGGTATCCATGACTTCCGGGTTCTTTTCTGCCTCTTTGCTAGGTGGGGAATCAACGAATTTTCCTCCACGACCCTGGAATTTAACGTATACCGCCCCACATACACATGCGAGACGGCGCCCGGCTTTCATCAGGGTCGGGATATGATCCTCCGGCACCGAAACAACGAGGAACCACCCGTCCGTCTGTTTGTCCGCTTTGAGTATTAGCCAGTCCTTGATGTTTACCCAGCGGTTCTGGTACGCAAACACACGACCAATGTCGCGTGAGTCCTTCCAGGCACCTTGGGCATCAGGGATGAGGATACCACATTTGATTCTTTGTGGTATCTGACTGTTTCTTAATAGTCAGCGAGGTGTTGGATTTGAGGTCGAGGGTATTAATATTCCCCTTCAACCAGTCCAGAGCCTTCTGGTCATCGCACCACAGCTTTAGGACACCCTCCGTGTAAACGGGTTTGCCTCTAAAAACCGGGCCCGACGCATCAGGGTCCTGGTTACTCCAGGCCTCGCTGATCAACTTCCTCTGTATGGCCACGAGGATGTCATCAGCTATCTCCTTAGTTATGTGACCTGAACGAGCACACGTTAGGGCCACACCCAAATCTGCTTTAGCAAAAGAAGTGTAGCTTGTTCTTGCAGCCTTTGTTTGCTGTTCAAGTCGCACTTTTTTGTGCTCTCCTCGCGAGGTGGACTCCTCCAGCAATCTTTTGGCTGCTGTTTCCTTCTTTCCAGGACGCTTGGCTGCTCTCTGGTTCCCGGCGGATTTCTTAGAGCTGCTTCCGGCGGCCGTGCCTACTGCTCGGGCTGGATTTTCATCCTTCCCAGTTTCAGCACGACTACTGGTTCCAGCCCCAAGCACCGCAGTAGCAGTAGCTTGCCCAGCTCCCTGAGTCTTGCTCTTGGAAACCGCGAACGCGGCTCTTTCTCTGCGGCCTTTTTCTCGCTGCTTCTTATTCTTCTTTTTGACCTTTGCGCTACTGCCTGCTGGGATAGACCCACCTGATGGTGCGTCGGGTCGGCAAGTCACAATTTTGGGTGCCTTGCGCTTCCCCTTACGGCTCACCACTTGCCAGGCAGCGGAGAAAAAGTCTTCGGTCCTTTGGGGCTCCGCAGCAGTTTTGCTACTCGCGGCCCCTTGCTCATTTTTCTCGTCCAACTCCTTGGATTTGGAACTGGATTTAGAGACATCCAGAGCGGAAATTGCCCCCTTGGTGGGGCCACCTACGCTGGGTGGTGGTTTAACGGCGGTTCCTTCTGGTTTATCAGTGTCTAAGGTAAACACCTCTGACACTTCTCCTTCTCTACTAATGGGCCTTGTGTTGTCCATAGTTTTTGACATGTGTAATAATTCGTCCTCCCGGCTTCCCACCTTCCATGTAGCCCGCACCTTTGGGAACGCCCTACTTTATTAAAAGAATTTCAGGCGTTAGGATTACCGGGGGAATATAGGGACGCAGAGTTGGTTCACAGCGCGACACGAGCTCCCGGCTCGATCCAGCTGGCAGATAGGGCTGAAAAGGCCCATCCCCACTGCCCGAGCTGACTTTCACTTGCCCCGTCAGCATGGCCTTTACCACCACCTAGCCCTTTTCAGGGAGACTAGGCAGCCCCCACATCCCTCGCCTGCGACCCTCTGACGGGACGCTTGGCTATTTCCTTATCTGTGGTTAGCATATAAGGCCACCGTTTAGCTTGAAATCCGGAACAAAGAGGGCGTGTTGCCTCTCGACACTATATACCCCAGTGACGATCGGCTCAACCCTCCAGGACTCCTTCATCCCCGCATACGGCGCTCAACTGCGCAGGTCCTAGCGCAGGTTAGTCCACCGGATACACCCACTCTCTCCGGCGGAACCGTTCCCTCCTCTTTTCCGGGCTTGGGACCGGCAGCAACAAAAAGCATTGACAAAGTTAGTTGCCCGTGCTTCCTGTTGCAGGCAGAGTTGAAATGGGGTTATAATTTGATTATACTTACGGTACAATAATATCCTGCGTAATTGTAAACTTTTATTTAGTAATCTATTAGTTTAGTACTAGTCTTTTATTTATGTTGCTATAGTCGAGTACAAGTCGATCATCAAACATATTTAATGACTGGTAGGAACAAAAATTAAGGCTTGAAGGTAAAGTCATGTAAGAGAAAATCTGCACATAGCAACATAAAATATTTTATAAAATTCAGTAATTCAAAAAAAAATTATTAAAAAAACATATATTTTACGTAATAGAGCCACGCTACAGCTATATTATAATTGTAGCACGAATGGGTTGGCTTGACCGGGGCAGGCCCACCTTCTCGCAGAATACCGGTGTAAAATAGCAGCGTAATGCTGCTGTGTTTCGTATGGTGAGTGTAGAGAACTGGTGACCTTTTTACTGGAATCGAGGCATTCCATCTTAGACCTCAGGGGTGACAACGCATTTGCCTTTTTATCCTCAGTTGAAGATAAATGTGGATGTCTATGGGCCACAGCATTCACTCACCATCGGACTGTATGCTCGTTTGTCACTCAATGCTATTAAAAAAAAGTAATGTATAGATTATAATTGTTTTAAAATTTTAACCTTTTAATTTCAGTGAATTTATAACAAATGAAGCTACTACTACATGGAAGAATTTTTATGAAGAACAAAATAAATCAATTGAGTCCTCTGGAAATGATTCTGCATTGAATCCACCTCGACAGATTATAGGTCACTTAGGCAAGAGAATTTTCGATCAACAATTCCAAGAAGTTGTAGCTATTGACTTTGAAGGTAATATGCCTTCAAGCAACCCAAGGGTACAAGAAATGAATATGTCCATGAACGTCAACTTCACACAACAGATTGCAGCGCTTGAAAGTGAAGATGAGAGGAAACTCATTGCACCACAACAAAATTTTGAACTAAGTTCCTTTACAGACCACAGAAGTAAACTGTTCGGAGATGAGCATACAATTGCGACTTTCGGGGATATGTCTAACAACATCAATATAAACTTTTCAGCTATACAGCCTGTTGGTTCTAATAATGACAAATGTGATGATTTAGACGAAATTCAAAGGGATCTGGAAAGGTCTCAACCAAATGTAGTTTGTCAAGGACCCTTTCAGGGTAGAAACAATTCAGAGTACATTGAAGTGGATTTACTTATGACTCATATAGGATTGAAGAATGAAGATTCAAATATGTCAATAACTGACACTATTCATAGTCCGAAAGTACAAGAAGTACCAAAGAGTAATATATCTGTTAAAAATGGTACCAATTCAAACGTAAATAAAGACTGGACACTTGATAAAGAAAACATTGCGATAAATCCTTACGTAGCACCAAAAGAATCCTCGAACTTTGCAATAAATGAGGTACCAGATCAAGTATTGATATTTGATGGTCGCAAATTAACAATTCAACCTGAAAATAATGATATCTTCAATAAAGATAATGAAGAACAACATTTCCGTAAAACACTTTTGCCCAGCAATTCTTCTGAGCGTCCTACACAAAGAAAAACGATTATCCTCAATGTTAACGATGACTTACCTAATTTTATTGATGATGTGTCTTTGCATGGACAAGTTCATGGTTTACCTATCAGTAGAGATGTTATTGAACAGAAAAATAGTAATAATAATCAAGCCAAGAACACAATTACAAGGACGGTTATTTATGACAACGATGAAATAGCTAACATTTCGTTTACTCAAGCAATACCGACAGACATTCTTCTGGAAAAACTGAAGAAAAACGATGAGAAAAGGCAAACAATTGTCTTCGAAAATGATAATGGAAATCTATCTATGACACAATTAGTACCTACAAATTTTGACGTATGTACTAAAGAAACGACTAATAATAAAACCGTGGTTTACGATGGCGATAGTATTTCTTTTACTCAAGCATTGCCATCAAATATGTTATTATCTGAAAATACAAAACATTTTCGTCAAAATTCTACATTATCTACTCAAAACAATTTTGATATGTCTTTCACTCAAGCTGTTCCTAATAATATACTGCCATCAAGTAAATTCACTCAAACAAATAAAAGTAATACTATTTTATATAGAGATGATACAGGAGATATTTCAATGACCCGTGTTCTACCAACAAATATACTAATGGTTGAGAATCAAAACTACAACGATTCCGCAGATATAGCAACGGAAGATCAAAGTTTTGAAAAGAAAAAATCAAAAAACACGATAATTTATGATAAAGATAGTTGTAATTTATCTATGACTGAAGCTATACCGAAAAATATTATCATATCAAATATTAATACCGCCGATAAAACAAAAACAACATATTATGATAAAGATCCAACAACTATGATAGATCTTGAAAAAGTAATCAAAAATAATTGTGTGAATCAATTAGAGGATAATCAGTCATTTAACAAAAGTAAATTTAAGCATAATGAGAAGCATACAACTAATATGTCGATGACTGAAGTAGTTTCAGAAAATACTTTGATAGATATAAAAAAAAGGAAAACTTTAAATAATACAAGGAATGTGTGTGACTTTTCTATAACACAAGCCCTTACGTCAAACATTGTTATATCTGGTCAAGAAAAAGATTGCAATCAGGAGAAATCGGCGGAGATAAAAAATACAATTGTGGAAGACAATAATGATATTTCTCTTACTCAGACAGTTCCAGAAAATATTATTTTACCGAATGATATGCTGGGTTCAAATACAAATGAAGCAATTCGCGGAACAGAGTCAGGAAATATTTTGCATTTAAATTCTTTAGGCTTAAATATATCAAACACAGAAAGAACAGAGCCTAAAGAACGTAAAAGTTTTGAAAATAATCTAATCGAAACTACGCATGAGGTAATGCCTAAAGATTCATTTATGTCAGAAAGTTATAAAACTAATTTACATATGTCACTAACTCAAATATTACATCAAAATGATGTTTCTCTAAGAACTAACATAGTTTCCCATAAAAGAAAAAGCATAATTCATGGTGACGACTTGAATAACATATCAGTAACTCAAGCTATTCCAAGTAATATTGTGCAGCATGAAATAGAATTTAAATCGAGCAATGCAACACAAACTGAAAACGGCAGAAACACTAAAGTGCTTAAAAACCAGTTCACAGAGTCTGCTAATATGGTGACAGAGTATACACAACAAAATCAACATAATATTTCTTCATGCAAAGCAAGTATTAACCCTCATCATAACATTGCAGTGTACAAAGATAAGGCTCATAATTTCACGAACCAAGACGATATTGTTACCAATAATCAGCTTTATAATCATTCTGTTGTTTCAAAAACAAAACAAGATATATTAGAATTATCTGAAGTCATATCTGAGAAGAATGAAATAGAATTTAAATCAGGCAATGCATCACAAATTGAAGACGCCAGAAACACTGAAGTGCTTAAAAACGAGTTTACTGAGTCTGCTAATATGGTGACAGAGTATACACAACAAAATCAACATAATATTTCTTCTAAAGTAAAGCAAGTATTAACCCTCATCCTAACATTTCAGTGTACAAAGATAAGGCTCATAATTTCACGAACCAAGACGATATTGTTACCAATAATCAGCTTTATAATCAATCTGTTGTTTCAAAAACAAAACAAGATATATTAGAACTATCTGAAGTCATATCTGAGAAGAATGGAATAGAATTTAAATCAGGTAATGCATCACAAATTGAAGACGCCAGAAACACTGAAGTGCTTAAAAACGAGTTTACTGAGTCTGCTAATATGTTGACAAAGTATACACAACAAAATCAACATAATATTTCTTCGTGCAAAGCAAGTATTAACCCTCATCCTAACATTTCAGTGTACAAAGATAAGGCTCATAATTTCACGAACCAAGACGATATTGTTACCAATAATCAGCTTTATAATCAATCTGTTGTTTCAAAAACAAAACAAGATATATTAGAACTATCTGAAGTCATATCTGAGAAGAATGAAATAGAATTTAAATCAGGCAATGCATCACAAATTGAAGACGCCAGAAACACTGAAGTGCTTAAAAACGAGTTTACTGAGTCTGCTAATATGGTGACAGAGTATACACAACAAAATCAACATAATATTTCTTCGTGCAAAGCAAGTATTAACCCTCATCCTAACATTTCAGTGTACAAAGATAAGGCTCATAATTTCACGAACCACGACGATATTGTTACCAATAATCAGCTTTATAATCAATCTGTTGTTTCAAAAACAAAACAAGATATATTAGAACTCTCTGAAGTCATATCTGAGGAGAATGAATTAGAATCAGATGGTAATAATATAGGTAATGATACAATTAAAAAGAGTTCTGCACCTCTTCTCAAGCGAAAAGAAATATCTCAAGAATCTAGCAATGCTGTAAAAAGTTTGTCCTATATTGAACAAAAATTCGAAACAAAAATCAACAGATCTGCAACGGAACATAATCATCAAGACCTCTTTGTGTACCAAGCTGTCACCACTCACAACGTATCCAGGCATCAACATATGGAAGTTGAACAGAATGATTCAAAAATGGATGAAACTTCAGATGAAGGTATTGATAGACGATCAAGAATTTCTAACAATCCCAATCAAAGTGTTGGAAATGTGTTAAACATAACTAAACCAAAATTTACAGAATTAGAAAATAAGGAAATGTCGTTAGCTATGTCAGTAAACGCAGTCTCAAAAAATGACACATTGCAAAAAACAGAAAAACCAAGAAATTCAATACTGAATGAACTTTTAAATATGTCTAAGAAATCGTTAAATGAATCTACTCATGGAATTGGTGACAAACATTTAATGGTCAAAGAGAAATCTCAAATTGATCAAATCCCGAAATATTGTCATAAAACTCAAGAAATAGACCTTGAATTATCAGAGTCGATTGAATGTGAAGAAAACAAACCAAAGGATTCTTTATTGAAAGAAAATGTTCTTAAACCAAAGAATCCGATTTATGAACCTGAACAGCAGAATAGTACACAAATGAAAAGTCATTCTGAAAAGATTTTAAGTTCGAATGCCGAGCAAGAAAACTTTGAGGAAAATAAAAATTATACCATTGATGAGAGCATGAATGAAATTCAGAGTAAACAACTGCAAAACTCGTATAGAAATAAAACCTTCAAAACCGCAGATGATACAAATGAATTATTAGAAATGCTTTCAGATTTTACTGACAGAACAATAGCTAAAGACACCAAAGGAGATGAAGATAGACAATCATCAGTTAATGTTAAGAACAATATTGCACAAGAAGATAGAACTGACTCTAATGAATTGAAACGCACCAGCCTTGCCAAAAGCAGAATGTCTATCATGCTTAGTCGAGAAGATTTACTTAACAATATATCAATGGCACATGCAGCACTACAACAGGCAAGGATAGATATGGATGAAAGCGAATGTATCGATGACACCCAATGTGAAACACCAGAAGAACAATCTGACGAAATTATGGACGATGCCAACACGGCACGAAAGTTTGTGCGTGTGAGTACGGAAGTAGTGAAAACATTACAATTCGATGATTCTGTTAATGAAATAAAGTCAAAATCGGATATAAACTTATCGCCATTAAAAAAGACTCCATTTAATGACACTTCAGATTTAATTGAGAGCAAAGCAAAAGTGATTCCATCTTACTTGTCAGAAGTCTCTGATGGCATTAAATCACTTATGAATGACTTAGTTAAACCTATGGCTGACGGGATACCATTCGAGATGTCTCGTGTAGATGAGGTGAATAAAAACGATTCTTCGACTTGTAGCACACAAATACAAGCGAACATTATCACATCTAGCCAAATTGACATCGATATAGAATCGTACCCAGATTCGGAATGTGATGTAGCTAAAACTCAAGCAGACGAAGGATTTGATAACAATCTTAAAGATTTTAATCCTACAGCTGCGGGTTTATTAGCAGATTCGCTGAAAAGCGAGCCTTTTATTGATGATAATAAACAAACATTCATTCATAATTTACAAAAACAAACAGTGCCAGAACAAGTATTGGTCTTTGATCAAACAAATCCTTTAAATAATGTTTTATTATTACCTGACGGCAAAACCAATATTCATAAGTATAGCCCATCAAAATCATTACAGTTAATTCACGACGTTGAAACAAATAAAAATCTCCAAAATACCACTATAGGAAATAATGTGGAAGATGAAATTAAAAGTCGGAGAATTTCGACGCATTACAATATTATTACAAGTGAAACTGATGATCGCAAACCAGTATTAACTGGCTCAGGTTTGCAATCAGATGATTTGAGTCATGAAAAAGTTGAAAATAACAGTATAATTTTAATGAATAGTAAGCCAGCCTCTGCAGATAACTCTACAAATAATCTAGAAACACACATTAAAAACACTGAAGTAAATACTTTAATAACCATGAAGGGAAACAAAGAGCTCTTAGAGGCAAGTTCGGCATTAACTTTAGTCGATGATGACGAGCAAAGCATTATAGAAATAGAAGAAGATATATGCGCAAATAATTCAGATCTTAAAAATGAACAAAATTTGCCCGTTAAGATGATATTCAAAATAAACGATCAAGACATTCAAAATTTCCCTTCCAATGTAGATTTAGGTGACGCCGAAAACAATACTAAAGCTAAGAAACGAATTTACAGTCCCGCGAAACGTGATCAGGTCAAAAAAGTAACATTGTTAAGTCCTGAAGTAACTCCTAAACCTCTAAGTAAAATGCAAAAACTGTCTAATAGTCCCGGTCGGCTTAAAGATGCGTCCGACCGTTCTACCACTGCCAAAATTAGCAAAGCCGAAATCGGAAATGCTTCAAAACATTCTGAAAAATCTCTTAATATTTCGACTACCAAAAAACAAACGAAATCCCCACAGAAATCTATAAGCAGTTCTAAACCTAAATTGGAAGCTAATATAATTGTTCAACACTTGACAGTGGAGTGTAAAATAAACGCAGAATCAAAGTTAAAAGAAACCGCAGAGAACATGGCCTCTGAATCAAATTTATCTAGCACATTAAAGACTGAAACTGTATCTCAAAAGGAAATAAAAGAATGCGTAAGTCCAGAAATGGCTTGTTCATTCACAAGCAGTAAAGCTATGAAAGAAATTCAGTGTGTGACAAGTGTAACAACTACCGTCTCTGAAGAGGCTAACCATACAGAAGTTGTCAAAGAGCTTGGCTCTAAGAAGCTGGTATTGGAGTGCGAATCCAGAGTAAATGTGTTGCCCAATATCAACAAGCTACCATTTGTAAGGTGAGATTTTGTTTCATGTTTAAGTTAATAATATCCTCCCGATCGAATTTCGGTCACGGTGGCCTGCCTCAACGGAGGCTAGCCATCGGCGCAGGACAGGATTATAGTGCCCAAGTGTATGCGCAAGCACAGGTGCACTCTCTATTCCCTCCCTCTCATAATCCGATGGGTAAACCGACACGACCGGAGAGAGATCAGGTGCAGGACCAACGGCTTTACGTGCTTTCCGAGGCACAGGGGTGAGACACCGCCAACTTCCTGACTCTGGGCAACTACTGAGAATTTCTTGATGGAAAAACTCAATAATTAATTTTTGACCCGGGATTCGAACCCAGGACCTCATGATCAGCTGTCGCACTACTATAACCACTAGACCATCGAGGCAGTCTGTTGTGTGTGTGTTTAAGTTACAGTTCATATATGGTCACACTGCCTTGCAGTGGTTTCCTTTCATTTCAAAGAGGGTTATGGTGCGGTTATTCCGCGGGGCTTTTTCAGTGTGTGTTGGCGGTCTTAAGACAGTTTTATTTCTTAGACTCGCGTGTTTCCTCACGATATTTTCTGTCATCTGCAAGCAATTGGTAATTTGCACTTAAAAAATTCAGTGGTTATTAATTATTAAATTAAATAAAAACATTCAGTTCTGAGCTATATTTAAAGTTTCAAATCTCTACAATGCATTGAAAAGTGAGTGTAATATCGATCAAAAATTTTTGTACCGTACAGTCAAACACATCATCATCATCATTACAGCCCTTCACAAGTCCATTGCTGAACATAGGCCTCCCCCAAGTAATACCACAAAGCACGGTCCTGAGCCACCTGCATCCATCGACTTCCTGCACGTCTTACCAGGTCGTCACTCCATCTAGTGGGGGGTCGCCCTACACTTCGCCTACCGGTACGAGGCTGCCGCTCGAGAACCTTTTTTCCCCAACGGTTGTCGGTTCTTCGAGCTATAAGGCCGGCCCATTGCCACTTCAACTTATTAATCCGTTGGGATATGTCGGTCAAACACAGCGACGTAATTAAAATGCCTCTACAATACATGATACTTGAACTAGGTGGTAGTACTTTTTTTCTATTTAGAAGTTTGTCTGGATAGGTGACCATGATTGTACAGCTGTGTTTCAGTGTAAAAGGTATAGAAAATTGAATGAAAATTGATGTGAGACATTCCATTTTAGTTCTCAGAAGTGATAACGCAACTGTGGTAGCCTGGCTCATTGAGTGTGTTGTAAATTTATTTGTCGCTTCAATTTTAAGGAAAATTTCTAGTTGTGGGGTAAAGATTTTTAACAGAAATTAAAAGGACTTAGTTGAAGAAGTTAAAAATACTTCCAGAATAGAATAGAATAATTTTTATTCAATATAGATTACAAGTAATTCTTATTAAAAGTCAATATTTTACGTTACCACTGGTTCGAGAAAAAATGTGTGCCCTCTCAAGAACCAGCAAGAAATCCAGCAGGACTTTTATAAAAAAATCAATTTTACAGTTATCAGTTATCAGTATAGTCAATATATTACTCGTAAGTGGACGTGTTGTCGGTTAGTGTAGCAAAAAATCCAGTGTCAGTGCGTGCGAGTTTACTTCTTACGAAGCGCTTTCTAATAGCGGTTGCGGCTATAATCCCGTGTGTTGTGCTAACTATAAAAATAATATTTTAATACTATAACACTCGGTAGCTGCCTGTGGACTCGCGGGGTACCTCACCTCACCCCCGGCGCGATAAGAGACAAGTGACATAATTGCTGTCGCACTCAAGCGCCGTTTGCACCTGCATTGTTTGCATGTATACGTAGTTGCCGCGATTTTGAACGTAATATGCATCAATGCTCCGCCTGTCATACTAAGATTAAGGACTCTGAATGCATGCAATGTTGTGTCTGTGTGGCATACTATCATTGCATATGTGTCGCCATTTCGCCTGCTCAGCTTAAAAACCTATCGACTGAAGTTAAGGCAGATTGGCTGTGCCCTGAATGTAAGAATAAAAAGCCGCGCAGCGATAACTCTAATACACCGGTCCGGCCATCGACGCCCAGTAACCCCAAAGCTAACGTTACCTTGCGCCGTAAAGGCCCGGATTCACTCCTTGAGTCAGACGCCGGTACGAGTTTTAATGTATCACGGTCGGAGTTGCGTGTTATTATACAGGAGGAGATGAGGGTCATCATGGAAGAATGCGTGAGAGATTTGAAAGCTGACCTGAATAGACAACTACAGGCTTTTAGGGGAGAGATCACTGGTCTCGCGGAATCAATACAATTCATGAGTGATTCGTTTGAGCAATGTAATAAGGACCTGAGTGGCTGTAAGACTAAAATTGACACAATTATTAAGGAAAAGGAAACCCTACAGAGTGATCTTATCATCATTACTAGCCGTCTTAATCAAATGGAGCAAATCTCTCGGGCATCGAACCTGGAAATCCAATGTGTTCCTGAGCGTAAGTCTGAAAACGTTTTATCTATTGTAACAAAATTGAGCAAAACCATATGTTGCCCTATAAACGAGTCGGATATCTTATATTGTTCACGCATTGCTAAGAAGAACCCCGAGAGTACCCGTCCTCGCTCTATTCTAGTTAAACTTAACAGCCCTCGCTCCAGGGACTCCCTGCTAGCCGCTGCTTTGAAATACAATAAAACTCACTCACAGGAAAAATTGTACACGGAGCATGTGGGATTGAGGCCTAACAGGAAGACTCCCATATATGTAGTAGAAAATCTTTCACCTGAGAATAAGCTTCTTCACGCTTTGTCCCGTAAACGTGCAAAAGAACTTCAATACAAACATGTATGGGTCCGGGGCGGCCGTATATACATGCGGAAAACCGATACATCTGAATACGTCTTAGTGCGTAATAAATCGACCCTGGACAATTTATCTTAGGTTCTTTTTGTTATTTTGTAATTCTATAGTGTAATAGTATATGGCTTAAAGTTCAATAGTTTAAATGTATATTTTCAAAACGTTAGGGGTCTTCGAACGAAGACGACAAACTTGTACAAAAACATATTAAAATACGATTATGATATAGTAGTGTTATGTGAGACTTGGTTAAATAGCACTATTTTTGACTCCGAGTTGTTTAGTGATCGTTACGCAGTTTATAGACGCGACCGCGAGACTAGTGGCTTTCATCAGGACAAATCTGGTGGCGGGGTATTGGTGGCTGTGTCAAAGCATATTTATTCCCGTAGGCTACACCATTTTGAGAGTAAATGCGAGGATATTTGGATCGAATTGAATATACCTACGGAAAAAGGTACCCCAAATAAGCTTTTATTGTGTGGCGTCTACCTCCCGTCGCCCATTCAAAAACATTTTCTGGAACATTATATCGACAACGCTAATAGAGTCTTAGAGTCTAACGCAAAAGCGGTAATTTTGGGAGATTTTAATCTGAGTGGTATTGCCTGGAACGATACGGAGGTACCGTTTGCTGTAAATGGCAATAATATGACTAAGACTTCATTTGAAAGCACTTTACTGGACTTCATGGCTTTAAATAATCTTACCCAATATAATACGGTCCTAAACCATAAAGGCAAAATTTTAGACCTCGTTCTCTCTAATCTTAGTATTCAGTTGAAAGTGACACGAAGTAACTCTGAGCTCAGTTCTGTAGATGATTATCACCCACCGCTGGTATTTACGCTGCCTTCCAGGTATTCAGCTAAACTTCTTTCCCGTAATTATAATGAGAGGCATAACTTCTATAAAGCTGATTTTGAAAAAATATCTAATTATTTAAGCTCGATACCATGGGAGAGTGACCTGGCTTCGTGCTCCTCAGTGGATGAAATGACTAACAAATTTTACTCAATACTGAGAAGTTCTATCTTAAAATATGTTCCTAAAAGCAAACCAGCATCAAAAAAGTTTCCCCCGTGGTATACCAGGGATCTTATTCGCCTCTCACGTGAGAAGTATAAGCTCAGGATAAAATACAAAAAGTACAATAACCCACTCGACGAACTGGCATTCCAAAAAATTAAAAAACGGTGCTCTGATTTAACAGAATCTTGTTATCTTAAATATATAACTGATCTCGAAAAGTCCCTATCAGTAAATCCAAAAAAGTTTTGGACCTTTCTCAAGAGTAAAAAAGTCAATAGCAATGCGTATCCATCTGCAATGACTTTCGATGATAAGGAAGAAACTTCTGGAACTGGTATTTGTAATCTCTTTGCCTCCTATTTTGCCTCGGTTTACCGGCCAAGCTTGCCTCTCTGCAATGTACCTGATCTAGAATACTCAGTCTCTTGCTTCCTTGGAAGTCTCACCCTTAGGCGGGAGGATGTTCTGAAAACTCTGAAAGGACTAGATAGGAATAAGGGAGCTGGACCAGATGGAATACCCTCGTTGTTTGTAGTTCAATGCTGTGAATCTCTCTTCTTTCATTTCGATACTCTCAGTCTTTGGGAAGGCATTTGAATCGTTGGTTTGCCCGGTCTTGTCCTATCACATAAAGCATTTAATTTCTCCTTGCCAATCAGGATTTTTGGCATCTCGCTCAACGGTAACTAATTTGATCCCGTTTGTGGATTTTGTTTCTAGCTCCCTTGATTCCCGTATTACTGTAGACACCATATACACCGACTTTAGTAAGGCTTTCGATTCAGTTGATCACAAAATTTTACTGGGTAAACTTTCTCGTTTGGGTGTGTATGGCAGCCTTCTGAAATGGTTTGAATCCTATCTTTATCAACGCAAGTCGCA
Source organism: Parnassius apollo (assembly GCA_907164705.1). Classification (NCBI taxonomy): domain Eukaryota; kingdom Metazoa; phylum Arthropoda; class Insecta; order Lepidoptera; family Papilionidae; genus Parnassius; species Parnassius apollo. Next base: position 5,157,877 of record CAJQZP010001297.1, on the reverse strand, counting down.
CGTTGTGGTTAATGGCTACGCATCGCATTCCTTTCAGCCAACTTCCGGCGTTCCACAAGGTTCGCATCTGGGTCCAATCCTCTTTAATATATTTATTAATGATATCGTGGGTATCTTTGATCATGCTGCTTGTTTCCTTTACGCTGATGATATGAAACTGTCTATGCAGATCAGAGGTATTAATGATTCATTGCTATTACAGGAGGATCTAGATCGACTCGCTGGATGGTGTAGGGAGAACAGGTTATATTTAAATACTGAAAAATGTAAATTTATCAGATTTTCGAGATGCAAAACGAATTTGTCGCCGTCCTACAATATTGCCGGTCAAAAATTGCAAGAGGTGGACTCTATTCGCGATTTGGGCGTCATTATGGATAAAAAATTACGGTTTCACAAGCACATTGACCAGGTCGCAACAAAAGGTTTCCAGATGCTAGGGTTTGTGCTGCGGAATGCAATGGAATTCAAAAAGCCCTCAACAAAAGTTCTCCTGTATTTGGCATTGGTTCGTTCGGGTTTGGAATATTGTAGTCAGGTTTGGTCCCCACATTATGAGGTTCATATCAGGCGAATCGAGCGAATACAGAAGAGATTTCTCTGGCACCTATCCTACCAATCTAACAAAGCGAAACTGCTGCCCTCATATAAGGAACGTCTTGCCTATTTTAAAATGACTAGTCTACAAGGGCGAAGATTGTTTTTAGATCAATTGTTTTTTATAAGATTATCAATGGCCTCATTGACTGCCCTGCGTTATTGCGATGTCAATTTTAATATCCCATACAAGTTGCCGCGTCGAGTACGTTACGTTCCATTCTCACCAAAAGGTGCCAAAAGTAGCTTAGGTCACCATGCCACCATGAATCGCTTACAGAGACAGTACAACTTAATATCTAAGTCTTACAACATCGACATCTTTTCTGACAAGCCGTTGAAATTTAGACGCAAGCTCGGTCAGTTTCTCAAGTCAATGGTGTCTGTTTGATTCAAGTATCTATATCTATTGTTTGATTTTTTAACATATAAAAATAATGATTGTTAAATGATGATTAAAATGTTTAAGTTGTCATTTGCTTAGTGTTAACTAACCTATTTAAGTTTTATTTGCATAGTCCACATTTGCATGCCGTGGCAGCCTATAATTAAGATGACGCTTAGCTTTAGTTTGATATTCATGTTACCTTAAAATCCATGTATTAGTGTTCGTCTTGTTGGTTGTCCTTTTAAATAAATAAAAAAATAAAAAAATTTACAATGTCAAGGGTCACAAAATATTTACGAAATTTATTTTAGAAACGGCTTAGAAGGGGCCACCTCATTCCCAGGGGTTATTATCAACCATGTATTCGTTTATATCATAATAACCATTTTTATACAGTTTTTGTTTAATTAAATATTTAAACTTGTTAATAGAGAGACCTTGTATGTTTTCTGGGACTTTGTTGTAATAGCGTATACATTGCCCCAAGAATGAATTACTGACTGTGGAGTCGAGAAACTGGTAGCACCAGCTTGTTTGTTTCTAGTGTTTACAGAGTGTATGTCACTTTTTTTACTAAAACTACCTTTATTTTTTTGAACATACATCAAATTTTCTTAGATATACTGAGAGGCCAAAGTTAATATATTTATTTCTTTAAATTTTTCTCTAAGAGACTCTCGGTTTAAGGTTGTAAATAGCTCTGTGGCCGTGGAAGGAAAAGGAGAGATCTCACGCCGGGCAAGGTGTTCTGGTGTTCTGCCCGGGGAGCGGCCAACGCTCCGTGTGATAGTTCGGAGATGTTCTATATATACTGTTTATGATTAGGAATTCTGATAGCGTGATTTAGGCTTCGGTATGTTTCGCTTGCGGTGCGACGACAGCGCCGCTACAGCTCTAATGGCCCTCTTCTGCAAAGCAAAAATGGTTTCTAAATCAGCCTAGTCATGTAAAGCGCGCCAGCACGCATCAGGACAGAGTGGTGAAATCTGTATATCTCTAAAAAACGTGTGGTAGTCTGTGCGAAGTAGTAAGAGTTTGCTATTTGTTACTTATAGGTAGCTATTTTAATGAATTTACTAGACATCTACCAAAATGGTTGCGTATGAAATGAATGAACATTATTTGTTTATTAAAACCCTACAAGCAGACGAAAGCTTTCTATATTGTATAAGTGTAATGTTTGATACTGGCAGTGTCTAGAAAATGTTAGGGATGTATTGTCACCTCTGGGGATGTAAGATTTTTTTTTAAAGAATAAGATTGGAAAAGGAGCACACAGTCCACTGATGGTAAGTGGATGCTGTGGCACCATAGACATATACATTTATCCTCAATTAAGAATCAAAATGCAGATGAGCATATCAACACTGAGTACTGAGACTGGAAGTCCTCGTTTTCAATAAAAAGGTCTACATTCACTATATGAAACCGAGCAGCATTAAGCTGCTATTTTACGTTGGTGTTCTGAGAAAGTGTGGTCCTACCACAGTCGAGGCAACCTATTCGTGCTACAACTATAATATAACTGCAGCATGGCTCTACCACATGTAAAATTATGAGAGGGATTTTGAAATAATAGTCCCTCATGCTGCTCCAATCCAATGCATGTTGGTGGACTTGACATTACTGCAAAATTAAACATCTTAAGCAACTTATACCAACTTTTTTAACATTTTGATTAAAGTGCTTCAAATGTAATTGCAGAAGATGGCCATAAGAGCACTTTATGATTAAATACCAAAGGAGGCTAGAAAATTTTTGGATTGGTTAGGCTTTTTTTTAGTTTTTAGACAAGACAAGATATATACAAAAATGTAATGTATGGTACATAAAGAAGTGATGCATACTGGGACAGACACAAGCTAGGAATATTTATTTAATTTTTATACTCAATTGTACAATACATGCTTGTAAAATCTTTTTAAATACTATTCTGTTTGTGGCTGGTGCTTCTCAGGACTGAGGTATTTTTTAAACTAGTGGTAAATAAAACTTAAAATGACTCAAAAAATATTATGTATACAAATATTTGAGAAAAAAATCAATTTATATTGAAATTTTCAATTGATTTTAATTTTACAGAAGCTGCGAGTGCGAGTGGGAGTATTCTGACTTGTGCACCTGGCGGTTTAGGCTTATGCGTCAAAGGTTGCGATTGACGCTGAAGTTGGAGCATATACAGTGGAACACTCACACGTACATATGCGCTGAAACTCCAGTACTTAGCGCCACGGTTGATGTTGCACAGGAGGGTAATGTATTTTAAAATTAATCTTGATTTCTTTAAGTATATAAAAATTAATTAAAGTAATATTGACACTAATGGGAGTCAACTAGTCTACTTTTTTTATTAAAGAAGGGCAGAGAGTCTTCAGAGTGGTAGAGCCATGCTGCAGTTATATATCCAGCATATGTCATGGGTCGGCACAACTGGGGAAGGACCACGCTCTCACAGAATACCAGCGTGAAATAGTAGCTTAATGCTGCTGTGTTTCGTATGGTGAATGTAGAGAACCGGAGACCCTTTTTATTGGAAACGAGGCATTCCATCTTAGTCCTCACGGGTGACAACGCATCTGCATTTTGATTTGTAATCGAGGATAGATGTAGATGTCTATAGGCCGCAGTAAATACTTACCATCAGGTGAACTGTGTGCTCTTTTGTCACCCTATCCTATATAAGAAAGGGCAGATGAACAGTCCTTTATGCCTGTGTATCGATCGCACAGTGGTGACCAGGAGACATCACAATTATTTGATCACCTTAGTGAGGTTGCTGATGTGACCCTAAATCGGTATCCTACTGCCCTTTACTTTATGGGACTTTAACACCTGTTACACCTGTCACCAAGACTGGCTGTTCCCTTACCAAAAGTCCAACCATGATGTGAGGGAAACATTGCCCATTGCCTAGACCTTCTGCTGACTTCCAAACCAGACAGGTATGAAGTACAGGTTACCTCCCCTTAATCTGACCACTGTCTGGTGAAATCTGTATCGTAATATTCCCCACCTGATTACGAGTCCCAAGATATTCGACGAATATGGCGGTATAAGTCAGCTGAGTGGGATGAGATACGACACTTTATTTGCATTCTATCCTCGGCGGGAGGTCTTTCTCTTCTGCGGATCCGTGGAGTTGCGCGGATTCGATAACCGATGTGTTGCGTCAAGCTATGGAGTATTTTATCCCCTTATCTGACGTTCTCACTGGTAGCAAAGCTCCCCTATGGCTTAACGGTGAATGCGCCCATGCTGAAAAACGCAAGCATTTAGCGTACTTATTCTGAGTTGACGCTCGAAACCGCAAAGCTCCTGATATCAGTTCCGAGAAGAGAACTTTAAACCAGGCCGCCAAAGCGGTCGAGACAAACTTCTGTCGGGCTACCTATACAAACTTCTGCCTGTCTACACTGCCTCCGCTAGTAAAACCGGATGGAACACAGGCGCATACGGCTTAAGAGAAAGCAGACTTGTTCGCGTCTCTTTTTGCCTACAATTCGCTTCTGAACAATGGCAACAACATTCCATCTAAATTATCTCACTGCGGGACTTCTATGTCGGGGGTTCGTATCACAAATAAGGAGGTTCTTAAAACTTTGCGGTGTCTAGACGTCAACAAAGCTAATGGACTAGATGGTATACCAGCTATAGTTCTAAAGGCTTGTGCACCTGAGTTGTCTCCTGTGTTGACACACCTGTTCCGCCTCCCATTTAGGACTGGAATAGTGCCAAAATCCTGAAAGCTGGCCAACATGCAGCCTGTTCCAAAAAAAGACAGCCGTGCCGACCCTGCCAATTCAATTCGGCAATCGGCAAATCTCAATTACCTCCATACTCTGCAGGATTATGGAGCTTATATTGAACGCCTGCTTAATGGCATATGTAGAACAGAATGAAAAGTGACGACTCCGTGGCGTAGTGGCTTAGCAATGAGTGGCTGCGCTGGGGGTCGCGGGTTCGAATCCCGCACGGAACAAGTATTTGTATGGCCTACAAATAATTGTTCCGGGTCTGGATGTTAGTCCTTGTGCAATTTATGTTTGTAAACTGCCCCCACGATACAGGAGAAAATCCTAGTGTAGGGGTAACGTTTAAAAAAAAAAGTATAATATTTTTGATAATTGTCAAAATGGATTTCGTAAAAAACAATCAACAACATTAGCGGTTTACAAATATATTGAGGAATTAATAATAAAAAATACGCAATTGGTGTACTATTAGACATGTCAAAGGCTTACGATAAGGTTCAAAATTCTTTTTAACAAACTGTGATATAGGAATACATGGTAAAGCATACGAATGGTTTTAAATCATATTTACAGAATCGAGAGCGATTCGTAGAAATAGACCACTTCGATTACGAAACGAAAGAAAAAAATCTGTACGATCAGACGGAAAAAAATGTAACGCATTAATTTCTCAGGGGAGTCAATTTGTAAACGCGTCCATTTCGTGTACGTGTTTGTGACTGTACCAATCCGGCCAGTTTCGTTGCTCAGGAGAGCTCTGAACGCTATAAACTGACGATCGGTTATGTGTATGGTCAGGACCGATGGTACGCACCAACGGTCAGTCGAGCTCTAAAACCGGCCTTAGTCTCATAGCAATGTACATCGTTGCAAAGAAGGCACTTTACTCTAGTTAGTTAGTTAGTTGTGCGACGGGCTGTTTTCCGCAACTCCACGTCTAAGCGCGTATTTTGCGTGTGGGCAGGAATAATGTGCATATTCGAGCCATGAGATCTCCCCCGAAGAAGCTCAACAGTCCCTTGATGTTGCATGCAACTTCGGGGGAGTGATCCCGGCGTGCCGAGATGTTTAGCCCTGTACGTAGCGACCTCCGGACATTTCAGTAGCACGTGGGCCGCTGTTTCTTCCTCCCCCATACATGCCCTGCACAGGGGACTATCTGTAACACCTATAGTAAATAAATGTTTGTTAAAGGTGCCGTCTTTTTCTTTATCTTTAGACGGAACTTTAGAAACACCTAAAGATAAAGAAAAAGAGAAACCTAACAATAACAATATACACATAGCCACCCTAAACACACTTTCATTGAGGACTGCAGAAAAACTTCTCGAATTAGAGATAACTTTGGGTAATATTGAATGGGATATTCTTGGTATGAGTGAAGTAAGACGAATAGGAAACTGCATTGAAGAGTATGACGACTACATTCTGTACTATATCGGTGAAACCAAGGGTCAGTATGGAGTGGGATTTATGGTGAAAAAACATCTAAAGAAACAAATCATAGAGTTCAAAGGCATATCCGAAAGAATAGCTTTACTAAATATACAGCTACAAGGCTATAAAAACAAGTGGACTATAGTACAGATATACGCGCCAACAGAAGCAGCAGACGAAAAAATAAAAGATGATTTCTACAACCAACTTACAACTACTCTAGAAACTGCCCATAAAAACGTTATCGTCATGGGAGACTTTAATGGGAAAATAGGTAAACAAAAACATGGTGAAGAGACAGTAATAGGAAATTATGGCATAGGAAAAAGAAGCAAGAACGGCAAGAGAATTGTAAATTTGGCCCTGGAGAATAACTTAACCATACTAAATAGCGTTTTCAAGAAAAGAAAAACCAAGAAGTGGACTTGGATATCGCCAGATGGAAATTACCGAAATGAAATTGACTTTATAACTAGTAATCAACCCAAGTTTTTCCGAGATGTTAGTGTAATAAATAATTTCAATTTCAATAGCAACCATCGTATGGTCAGAGCAGTACTATTTCACAAACAACAAAAGAAACAACGAAAACACTTTCACCAGAGTGAAAATACCTGCAAGACTGATACAACGTCTCAAAGCAAAGTAACAACCGGAGAAATAGACAAAACACAAGAAATTTACAACATAGAAACAAACGATATTTATAAAAAGAAGAACAATTTAGTAAAAAACAAAAATACACTGAGCTCGAAAACAATAGATCTCATTCAAAAACGGAAAGAACTGCTTAAAAATAGAAGAAATAAAGCAACATTACATGAAATTACTGAACTAAGTAAGGAGATAAGTCGCAACATAAAACAAGATAAGTCGAATAAAAGAATGAAATGTATCCAAAAACACATTACAAAAACAGGAGGTATCAATAAAGCACTTAAAGAATTAAAAGAAACAACGCTATGGGTCCCGAAAATGAAAAGCAAAAATAATAAGGACGAAACAAGAAGACAGCCAATTTTAAAGATAGCGACAGACTATTATCGGAAATTATACTCTACCGAAAATACCTTAAAATTAAACATAAACCTTGAAGACAAAACAGAAGAAATCCCTCCGATTCTTGAAAGGGAAGTTCAGCATGCGATAGAAACACAAAAAAACGATAAAGCTCCTGGACCTGATCATATAACCAATGAGATGATGAAAGCTACATTGCCAGAAACAACAAAAAAACTAACTAACTTGTTTAATCTTATCCTAAACACAGAATCCATACCTTCACAGTGGACAATAAGCACTATAATACTCATTTTTAAGAAAGGAGATAGATCAGACATAGGAAACTATCGCCCAATAAGTCTCATGTCCAACATATACAAGGTGTTCTCAAAAATAATACTGAAGCGCATTAGCAAAAAACTTGAAGAACAACAATCAAGAGAACAGGCTGGATTCCGATCGGGCTTTGCAACAATTGACCACATACATGTGGTAAAACAGCTCATTGAAAAATGTCAAGAATACGATTATCCATTATACATGGCATTTGTGGACTATAACAAAGCGTTTGACAGCCTGGAACATCAGTACATTTGGGAAGCCCTGAAAAATCAAGGAATAGAAAATAAATATATAAGGATAATAAAAAATGTGTATTCCAACAGCAAAGCACGAATCAAACTAGAAGCAGAAGGGGAAATATTTCCAATACACAGGGGAGTGAGGCAGGGAGACCCACTCTCACCAAAACTTTTTTCATCCGTACTAGAGGAAGTCATCAGGAAAATGGAATGGGACAACATAGGGATTAACATAAATGGAACACATTTAAATCATTTAAGATTTGCAGATGACATAATACTTATAACAGATAACTCGGAAAGCCTTAAAAACATGCTCCAAGATTTATCATGTGAAAGTAAAAAGGTGGGACTAACAATAAACAAAACAAAGACAAAGATAATAACAAACAGATCCCAAATAAGTATCTCAGTAGATGAGGAGGAAATAGATTATGTAAATTCCTATGTATATTTAGGCCAACTTATCGCCTTCAACAACCAAATGGATTCAGAGATTGAAAGACGGGTAGCCAATGCCTGGAAGAGATTTTGGTCCCTCAAAGAAGTGTTAAAAGGCAATCAATATAATATTGCAATGAAAAGGAAAGTATACAATACATGCATATTACCAATCCTTACCTATGGGTGCCAGACCTGGGCAAACACACAAAAACAAAACCAAAAACTGATTACATGCCAAAGAGCCATGGAGAGGAGTATACTGGGTTACACAAAAAGAGACAGAAAGAGAGCTGTAGATCTAAGACAAATTACCAAAATTGAAGATATAATAGTTAAAATTAGAAAACTCAAATGGAGATGGGTAGGCCACATGATGAGAGAGAATAGAAATAAATGGACGAAAGATATAACAGAATGGACCCCTAGATACCAAACAAAAAGAAAACGAGGAAGACAAAGAAAACGTTGGTCTGATGACTTAAAAAAGCATGCGGGTCCAACATGGCACAGAACAACTGAAACAAGAGCAGAATGGAGCAAGCTGGAGGAGGCCTTCGTGTCGCAAAGACACTCCGACGCGACGCCCGATAACAACATCATACTAATATAATATCAACTAAAATTAAATACATATGATATTAATAATGTATAATAGTAATTCAATAATGTTAATAATGAATTTAATGTTAAGGTCAATTTTACTTTAAAGTTATATATTTTAATTTGCATGCATAATTTTAACTATGAAATGATAAATTATGTATATTGTGTTGGCAATAAAGGCTTAATAATAAAATAATAATAATAATAAAGGTGCCGTCTCCTGTGATAGCACTTGTTACTATCCTGATCTGCGGCTTGTTCAGTCTCATTAAAACTTTGGTTAAGCGACTGTTTATTTCAGGTAGGGCCTCCCTAGCTTGTCTACAGTCTACTAGATTTTTCCAAAGCTGAGCGTGTTGATTAGTGAAGTGTCTACGTACCAGTGAACGAACGTTACCAAAGGGGATTGGTATGATTGGTTCTGGCCCTATAGTGGCCAGAGCCGATCCTCTTCTGGCCAGTTCGTCTGCTGCATTATTGCGTCTGGATCCACTGTGTCCGTTTATCCATTGCAGAGTCACATTGTTGTTTTTACATACCTCATTTAATCGTTGATGGCATTCATATATTAGTCCCCAGTTCACCCCATTGCAACTCAGAGCTTGTAGTACCGCCCTACTGTCGGTCAGTATTCTGATGGGAAGTCATTAACCTTCCTAGTATCTATTGCTATGGCCGCTTGAATGATACCCATACATTCCGCCTGAAAGACCGTGTTATAGGTACCCAGCGGTGTGCATATGTGAATATTGAGGTCTTCAGAGAAAGCTCCAGAACCTACACCTTCATTTTTGTTTTAGAACCATCGGTGAAAACTCTAAGCTCTTTTGGGCTTAATCCTTCCGGTTGGCTGTTTTCATTTAATTGTATCTTGTATTTCTTATCGAAAACAAATTGTTTAGGAATCCTATCGTATTTGGCTTGTAGGATAGGAATTTCTGAGTGAATTCTATCAATTATGTCTGTATGAGGGACACTATTCTGACTCCAAAGATTTAGGGTCTTGAGTCTGATGGCAGCTAAAGTCGCTTCTTGTTGTATATGTAGATAATAATAATAATAATAATAATAATATTCCACAACTATCACACAATGCCATCTAGTCCCAAGCTAAGCAGAGCTTGTGTTATGGGTACTAGACAACTGATAAACATACTTATATATTTCTAAATACATAAATATTATAGATAAATTACACCCAGACACAGAACAAATGATCGTGCTCATCACATAAACATTTGTCCTGGGTGGGAATCGAACCCACGACCTCCGGCATAGCAGTCAGGGTCACTAACCACTAGACCAACAGGCCTGTTCAATGATGAAGCGGAGTTAGCTCCAGCATCGCTTCCAAGGCTGCTGTTGGCGTAGTTCTTATGCAGCCTGTGGCAGCCATACATGCCAGTCTCTGGTAGCGCTGAAGCTTCTTAATTGTGGTGGCTTCATTTGTCTTGGTCCACCATACCAGAGCGCCGTATGTGATCATGGGCCGAATTACAGTTTTGTAAAGCCACAATATGATTTTTGGCGTCAGTCCGCAATCTTTTGCCAATCATGTTTCTGCATTGCCAGAAAGTTATACTACACTTTACTCTATTTTTGACATAACCGCCATTTTTTGCTACACGCATTTTTGTAGACGGTGCTGCAATTTCTGTATCCTAATGTCGTAGAACACTGCCGCCCACCCGTTGGAGAAGCGTTTCACCTCGTCATTGATTTCATCGTCGCTCCGGAAGCGTGGGCCACTCAAGTGTTTTTTAATTTCGGGAACAAGTGATAATCGCTATTCGCGAGGTCCGGACTGTACGGTGGGTGGGACATGACAGTCTATCCAAAGATTGTCAAAAGGTCCTGGTTTGGACGGGAAACATCCATCTTTATACGTGGTAGAGCCATGCTGCAGTTATATTAGTAGTATAGTTGTAGAACGAATGGGTCGGCTCGACCGGAGAAAGACTACGCTCTCACAAAATACCGGTGTCAAATAGTAGCTTAATGCTGCTGTGTTTCGTATGGTGAGTGTAGAGAACCGGAGACCCTTTTTACTGGAAACGGGGCATTCTATCTTATTCCTTACAGGTGACAACGCATCTGCATTTTGATTCGTAATCGAAGATAGATGTAGATGTCTATGGGCCACAGCAATCACTAGCCATCAGTAGTAGTGTGCGGGCTGTGTGCTCGTTTGTCACCCTATCTTATAAAAAAAAACGGGAGGTCGGGCGTAGTCGTTATTTTCGGATGTGTTGAACGAATATACACTTGTCGCCATACACTTCTGTCTGTCATGATGAATATCTACGGATGGGAGTCCCTTTGGCGTGCCAAAAGCGAATTACAGAACGAATCTCGCACTTGGCGGGAACAAAAACGAACATCACCATCTCGAACGGCTGCTGAACAAAGACAGCGGCGCAGCGAAGCGTGTTTGGGCGGAATCGAGAGTGGGGGAACAGCCGCACACAACGGTGTTGCCCGATTTCGCCAGGACCTATCTATGCAGCTGGAGCCCTTTGGGAACCTTATTTATTTTTATTTATTAATTATTTATTTGTTTATAAGGTATACCAACAGCAAAACACATAAAACATTAACAACAACATGATAACAAATGTATATAGTTAAATATGTTTGCCAATTACAGGTATACACAACATAACCCTAATGTGTAGCTTTATTATATTATAATGGTACTGAATACAAAATAACTTATATTAAGAAAAAACTAACTAAGGAATGAGTGTGTGCTGAGAGGGTGAAAAGAAATTGGTCAATTTTTTTTTTGAAGCATCGGGCAGAGTCGTTAAAAATGTCAATGTCCGGTATCTTGGTCATAATTTCATTGTATGTGTTGAGATAATGCGCGACTAAATTTGTTTTGTGGCAAGGTATGCTAAATAGTTTGCGGATTGTATATGGGGGGTATCTGTATGGGATAATTAATATGATGTGATCGAGTAGGTGCGTACTTTTGATTTTGTAATGCAGTTTCTTGTGTTTAGAAACATTAAGTCTGCAATGAGACGTCGGTCACGTAAGGCCATTTTGAAAAATGCTAGCCTCTGACTATAGAGGTGTCTATGCAATATGCCTGGAGTTAATTATTTCTGGATCAACCCTCGTACATGTGCAATTTAAGTTTGTAAAACGCACAGCCGACACTAGACAAATTAATTCAGTTGGGAGGTGTTAAAAGGTTGAACAATATATTTACAGTATGCTATGTTTGTACTAACCTACTACATAGCATTATATGTGGTAAAGCCTTGCTGCAGCTATATTATGTTTGTAGCACAAATGGGTCAGCTCGACCGGGGTAGAACGAGGCTCTTACAGAATACCGGCGTGAAATAGCATATATTGTTGGTAGTAGCACGAATGGATCGACTCGACCAGGGAATGGCCATGCTCTCAGCATACCAGTGTGCAGTAGTTACTTAATGCTGCTGTGTTTCGTATGGTATGTGTAGAGAACCGGATACCTTTTTTACGGTAATGGCATTCTGTTTTAGTATCTGCATTTTGACACAGAATAAATAATAGTACTACGTACAGAAGTTGCACTCCTTTGATGTCAACTGCTTGCCGACGTTTAATAGCCTACATAATTATTATTAATCAGATAAATCGCGCACGCTAGCTAAATAAAACTTTATTGCTGCGCGTTAGTGTCCATATTACTTTGCATCTTTTCCGCTTCCTAAGTCACGGCGGACTTTCCGTGGTTATTAAGGGATGTCAATAGAAAGTAAAAATATACATTGCGAAATATTAATTATGTTACTTAGGTGAAGTACCTATACTGACTATGATCGACTGATCATACTTTCGCCCCTATGTGAGTATTGCGATGCCTAACGCATGCAAATTGCAAGGTCATTCGTTGGGAATCGCAACGCTTTGTTCTGAAGAAATAGGTAGATAGTGTAAACAACAAATAAACCTGAAATGATTTAAATGTGATCTATTATTAATTATCTACTTACTTAAAAATCTTCTTAGTATACAAAGTTTTAATTTAGTTTTTTGTTATTTTTTTCTTGTTTAAATAAACTTTTTCCTTCAAATTCTTCGGCAACTTAAAAAATGATTGAAACCTTTTGTTGGTCATTTCATTTAGTATCCACCCACGCAACAATTATAGTAGGAACGACGTTTTGCTATTATAATTTATCAAATGGGTAATATACATAATATTTAAAAAACATTAAAACTTTTACAACAATTTTACCTACAATTAAATATACTAAACACTAAACAAAAACTGTTTCAATAAGTATTTACATAAAACTATTTACGTAAACAACGTTAAAAAACTTTAACATTGAATCGCCTACAACGCGTTAGCCCTGACTAGCGTTATTTCGCCCGGGCGCGTCGCGATTTTAGGTAATTATTTCACGCAAGTAGTAAGCGTGACAGAGGCCTGATTTTGATTCTTATTTAAGGATAGATGTGAATGTCTATGGGTCACACAATTCTCTTACCATTAAATGGATTGTGTGCTCATTTGTCAGCCTTATTCTATAAAAAGAAAACTAACAAAAACACTATTCTTTCATTGCTAATAGAGCTATATTCGCTATTTACAAGGTTTAAATAAAAGTAACACGTTTTTGCTATAAAGCTGTATCCTTCATTTTATTTTTAATAAAAGTACGAGGGAGAACCAGATACCATTTTTACTGAAAACGAGACATTCCATCTTATCTCTTAGGGGTGACAGCGCATCTGCATTTAATTCTTAATCTAGGACAAATGTCTATGAGCTATAGCGTACACTCCATCAGTGTCCTCGTTTGTCAATCTTGCGTGTGAGGTGATACGCTGCGAGCGCGGTGTGGCGTAGTGTTCGCACGAATCGCAACAGTTATTTATAGGCCATACAAATACCTTTACCGTGCGGGATTCAAACCTGCGGCCCTCAGCGCTGCAATTTCGCCACGGAGCCGTCATATTTTAATTTTTAAAATATTTTTGACATGAAGACTTCTTTAGAATCGTGGTCATTTGAAACTCGATGAAACGAAAAAGCTACACTAAAAGGAGTCTAGAGGATAATCTATGGGATTTAGCCTGAGAGAGAATGAGATAGAAGTATGTTGTAATAAATTGTTTCCTATTATCGGAGTGTCCTCTTGTAAAATAAACAGATTTTTTTTATTCAATGAATAAAATTATCATAATAATCCACGATTTTATAACTGTCGTGTTAAAGCAATCTACCGTCTATTTTGCGTACTAACTTGAGAGTCAATCATTTTTTATTGGATAAAATGAGTTTACTTTTAGAGAGAATAAGATGGTGCTATTATATTTTCTAAAGGTTTCACTTTTACTGCGTGTGAACTGCACACATGTTATTGTTACGAGCTAAGGGTTCGTGACAATAAGAACTGCCGATTAAATTACCAAAATTGACACTTTAATTACTGAAAACCAATTAAAACTTAACCCGACCAGGTGCAGAAAGTTCGAGTGTGGGGTTTTATAGAAAGCTTAGTTCTTCTTTTCGATACTAAATGGCGCTGTTGGTGGAAAGTTCTGGAATGGCATTTTCTAGAAAGCTCTCCTCGCTCTGTTTCCCGACACTAGATGGCGCTAGTGCCAGGTACTAGACATGAACTTAGGCGCGGAACATTATTTTTGTAAATAACCAACATTACGACGGAATGTTCGTGTGTTGGCAGACGCGGACGCGTTGTCGACGACGTGCGTGCGGCTGGCGTGCGAGGCGATGCGCTACGAGTGCGGGCGCGGCGCGCTGCGCGCGGGTGACGTGTGTGCGCTGCTGCGACGCTGCGCCGGCGTGGCGCGCCTCGCGCGGCGCTGGGCCGCCGCCATGCACCACGCGTACCTGCACCTCGCCTACAAGCTTGCGAGCGACGGCACGTTCTCCCTGCACGTGAGTACTCTAACACACACACACACACACACACACGCACGCACACACGCACACACGCACGCACGCACAATCACCACGCACGCACCACACACACACACACACACACACACACACACACACACACACACACACACACACACACTCGCACGCACACGCACACACGCACGCACACGCACGCACGCACACGCATACACGCACGCACACACACACACACGCACGCACACACACACACACACACACACACACACACACACACACACACACACACACACACACACACACAGCGCGCGCGCGCGCACACGCACGCACGCACCAACGCACGCGCGCGTTGTTTTGAAACGGACGTACTCTAACATACATACACTTATTTGTGGTAGAGCCATGCTGCAGTTATATTAGTAGTAGTCCGGGGATGGACCACGCTCTCACAGAATACCAGCATAAAATAGTAACGTAATCCTGCTGTATTTCGTATAGTGAGTGTAGAGAATCGGAGACCCTTTTCACTGGAAACGAAGCTTTCCACCTTAGTCCTCACGGGTGACAACGCATCTGCATTTTGATTTGTAACCGAGGATAGATGTGTATGTCTATGGGCCACATGAACTACTTTTTTTTTTATAGAAGAGGGGGCAAACGAGCATGTGGCTCACCTGATGTTAAGTGACTACCGCCGCCCATGATTAATTACTCATGATCACTTACCATCAGGTGGACTGTGTGCTCGTTTGTTACCGTATCCTATAAAAAAACGTACACACACATTGGCACAGCCTGCTGTCACTGAAGGTGTTTAACATAAACTCACATAATGACATAGCCTTGACTGCCTCATCGAAATGAATCAGTTAGGCTAAAAAACATCAGGTATTGAGTTTTTCTGTCGTGAAACTCTCAGTAAGGTAACCCTCGTGCCTCAGAAAGTAAAGGAAGCTGATGTGAAGCACTTATTCTATAAAAAAATATAATATTAATATTAAAAAATATTAATTAATAATATTAATATTAATTATATTAAATATTAATTATTGTAGCTGCACTCTGCTGTAGTATTTTGTGTGTCTGGTGGGAATCCTTTGGCGATGGGAATAACTGCATTTGCTCCATGTTTTTAATATAATAGTATTTTTACCTCAAAAATTTTATAATATTTAATAGAAATTGGTCAACACTACTAGTGGTATCTTCTTAACTATTTGTGCTGCCAAATAGCCAGTGCCTACACTGCTAATTTTGGTGTATATGGTATATCAATGATATACCATATATACCAAAATTAGTCTTATTATTTTCGCTGATCTTTCTGCTTTAGCTGACATTGTCTCATATCAACTTTGTGCCATGTAATGGAGGCGTAGGAAAATCCACAACCCAGAAAACTGTGTGTTTTCTGGGTTGTGGATGTGTTCGTATGGTCAGTGTAGAGAACCGGAGACCCATTTCACTGGAAACGAAGCATTCCATCTTAGTCCTCACGGGTGACAACGCATCTGCATTTTGATTCGCAATCGAGGATAGATGTAGATGTCTATGAGCTACAGCAACTACTTACCATCAGGTAGACTGTGTGCTCGTTTGTCACACATGTCTTTAAAAGAAACTGCGCTGTTGACAAATTGCCTGCCAAGTGGTAACTATTGAAAATGTCCCCTTATGAGGCAATCTATGAAGGAGGCTTATACTCAGACTGCCTCGTTCGTCTAGTGTTTGTAAACGCGACTACTGGCCATGACGTCCCGGGTTCAAATCCCGGGTCAAACCAAAAAAAAGTAATTGAGTTTTTCTGTAAAGAAACTCTAAGTAGCTGCCCGAAGTTATGAAGTTGCCAGTGTATCACCCTCGTGCCACGGAAAGCACGTTAAGTTGTTGGTCCTGCGCCTGATCTTTCTTTGGTCATGTCGGTTTACCGTCACATCGCACTATGAGAGTGAGGGAATAGAAAATGTCCCTGTGCGTGCATATACTCGGGCACTATAATTCTGTCCCACACCGATGGTCAGTCTCCCTTAAAGCTGGCCGACGTGACCGGAGTTCGGTTTAGAGGATGAGGACATATTCAGCAGTAGACTGGTGTTGGGCTGTTATTGAATTTATTGAAATTCAATTTCAGGTGGCGAACATCCCGTTACGCTGCGTGTGGCAGGTGACGATGCGTTTAGAGTTGGTGATTGAAGACGCTCGCCAGGCGGCGTGGCCGCGCGCAGAACACTTGCACGTGCGTGACGTCACGTACGGGGATGACGTCACGAAGGGCTCTGAATTTACGCGCGTGCAAGACCTGCAACGCGTGCTTGCGGGTGTGCCCCACGACTGGGGTCACGTGCCTAAGACTATATGGTTAGTGGTGTACTTGAACACGCATATAATAAGTCAGTAGTATAATAGTAGTAGTTCGTATAATAGTAAGTAATTATCCCACGCAGTTATACTTATATTTTCATTGATGACAGTTAGTGTTTTTACGAAATAAATTTAAACTTATCTCGTATACGACGGTCTACGGTCCAGGCATTTACGAGCATAAACTCGTAAATGCCTGGACCGTATGACTGAATTTAATGATTTTTTTGTATGTATTTTAGTGGAAGAAGAAGAATTTTTAGAAGAAGAGTGTGGTTTGCAAGATGATGCGGTGACCAGAATTAAGAAAGGAATGCTTCGGTGGTTTGGTCATGTTGAAAGAATGAATGAGGAAAGAGTAACAAAGCAAATATATGTTGCAGAAGTGAACGGAAGAGTCGGAAAGTGACGTCCTAGGCGAAAGTTTGTCGACCAAATAGGCGATATATTAAAAATGGGCCAAATTAAGAGTACCCTTAACCGACGAGCATGTATACGTAGGTATATGGATGTATAAGAGGCGAGAGAGGTGATCGTCCTAAATGGAAGTCTGAAGTCTCTAGTCCCTCTCGGTGACAGGCGTGAGTGCTCATGTATGTATGTATGTATTTTAGTAGGTCCCTGGATGGTTTAAAAACTCTTGGTGTAAGAACACCGATTCCTAGCAAGCATGATACGCGAGGCTATTGAAATTAAAAAGCATCCTAATTTCAATAGAGAAGATGGGTGGACGCTTCCATGTGCTTGCGATCTTATAATTAACATTAAATTCAAACCAAAGCATACCACTGCAAGGTTACATGATACTGTAAGCTCGTTCTGCGTAGATCGTACCAAAATTTAATATTCAAAAACTGAAGGGTTAACTATGACATTGCGACGTCAAACATCTCAGTTTCCCTAGTGACTATGGGCGTGCTGTGAAACACCTGAAACGTGTTAAAACGTGTAATATTTTTACAAATTATTTAACGTGATAAAATCCGTATAAATAATTTTATTTAATGTGTAGTGTTCGCGTAAATATAAGAAATCATTATATATAATGTTATTTTTACTTTACAGGAAAGTTTTCAAGTACCTGAAGAATAAGACGAAAGACGACGAACTGCTTGGAATTTAGCGTTGGTTGAGTACAACACTTGTTTGGCAAACTTTTAGACAAATATGGCCGTTATGCACTAAGAATATATAGTTTTTAAAGATGATTTCTTAACAATGGATGTGCTAGCTTCGTTTTAAATATTGCATTTATAAAACGTAGGGAAGCAATTTGTAGAATTTGTTCCTTTATATAATAATAATGTTTGATATTTTTTTATTTACTAGACTGAACTGAGATAAAGGTAAATTAAACAAAAAATCCAAAAAAAATGTAATGAAAGATATGTTAGATGTTTTATTTATTTATTAGCGTTATTTAAGAACATGCTTTTAAAAATCAGTTTTTGTTATTCCTAATTACTTTTGTGTTTTTCGCGCCAATGCGCCACTTTCCATCGACGAAACGTCTCGCTGAAGACATCTCCACAACTGGTCGCGTGCTCAACGCATTGCCTACTTCTCGGATTGTTTCGTAAACTTTAGATGGCCGGATTATCTATAAAATGATGGAAATATAGTTAAGTAATATTATATAATAGTTTTATTTGACCGTGTGACACAGTACGACCGTGCGGTGTAAGTAGTAGTAGCGTATTTTCACTACAAACTGGACATAAGAAACCACAGAATACTATAATACACAATAGAATGGCTGTCAACCTTATTGTGTACGAGGATAGGCGCCGCCGGGAATACACATATAAAAGCAATTACGTAGTATTATTACTACTACCAACCCGATTCGCTGTGTTAACAGTCAGATTTTAATACGTATTTATTTGTAAATAGCGTGCAATTTGGCATTTTCTAAATAAATTGCGTGCGAAATTTCGAAACGATTGTAACGGAACGTTTTAAAGCGACAGCAGTCTAATGTAGTAAGTAGGCAGGGCGCAGACCGCGAATTCAAAAAGGTCGTGGGTTCGAATCCACCATTGGACTACTGGCGTCAAAAAACGTCAAAATACATCTCGTGTTGACATACGTGTTAAGTGACATGTTAGTCTTATACCTAGTATTCTATGTAAGAAACTAATCAGAAAAGGGCAGCACCATCTAGAGGTGAGCGTTGCAACGACGAATCGTTTACGTAGACTGTTTCGTGTTCTGCGACGGTGAAACCGTTTTACGTCCTGAGTTCAGTCTTCGTTGCACAAACCAGTCTTCGAATTACTTGATGCGATTTTTTATTTTACTATAATACATACATAATAGTACGGGGGAGTGGGCGGAGCCCGTGTAGCCACTAACGTGTCAATTCACGCGTATAAATGTCAACACAATCGTTTCCAATTTTCGTGTCAAGCGTCGCTGCATGCAAATTATTTAAAAATTGGCAAGTTGCAAGTGCAATAATTACGTGTGGAAACAACAGCGGGAAATTGAATTTAAGTAAAGGAGACATATTCTACAACTGCCTCGTTGGTCTAGTGGTTGTAGTAGTGCGACTGCTAATCATGAGGTCCTGGGTTCGAATCCTGGGTTGGGCCAAAAATTTAATTATTGAGTTTTTCCGTCAAGAAATTCTCAGTAGTTGCCCGGAGTCAGGAAGTTGGCGGTGTCTCACTCCTGTGTCTCGGAAAGCATGTAAAGCGGTTGGTCCTGCGCCTGATCTCTCTCCGGTCGTGTTGGTTTACCATCCCATCGGATTATGAGAGTGATGGAATAGAGAGTGAATCTGTGCTTACGCATACACTTGGGCACTATAATCCTGTCCCGAGCCGATCGATGGTTAGCCTCCGTTGAGGCTGGCCGCCGTGGCCGGAATTCGGTCTGGAGGACATTATTATTATGTGTATTATAGTATTCTATGGAAAATACAGTCGAGAACGCAATGATTCAACTATCTATCTCACTCGTCGCGTCGTCGTCCTTAACGTTTCGCGTTTTATTGTAGTCTTTGGCATTCGTTTACAAACGTTAGTAAAGTCGAAAATCGTTGATAGTTGTAAGAAACTGCAACCATTTCACTCGACGAAAACGCAACTCTATTCCATGTTGGATAAGTTACGTCCTTTAAGCCGTCTTCAAACCAGTTGCTACAACGACCGTATTTCTGCAACCGTTTTCGTCGTCGGGAAAACGGTTGCTTTTCGTTCGTCAAAAATTCAACAACTCTACCCACAACTAGCACCATCGTCTCGAGAATAACTAAAATATAAATATTGTCAACCCGCACGTAGAGCGCGGCAATTATGGAAAATAATAATAAACTCCTCCAGTTTTTCAATAGGACGGGTCGGTTCGAACCTTAGAATTACTAAAACCTCAAAGAATACCAGCGTGAAGTTGACGCTTCACTTCTGCATTTCGTCTGTACTGGTGGCCGGAGACTCAAAACCGAGACTGTGTCGTGGTCCTTCACTGCTGGTCTTTGAAAGCTCAACATCGCTCTGCGAGTTATGGAGAGGGCGTTCAGCATGAAAGACATAAACAATGAATGGGCATCCGAAGTAAAATCGGAGTACGCGATATAGCCCAGCTAATCAATATAGGCCGGTCTATAGAACTGATGAGAGCTTCTCAAGTGGCAACATCGTACCTGCCAAGCGTGGTAACTATGGGGCAAGTTATGGTGGAGGTCTATGTTCAGCTGTGGACTTTTATGGCATTAATGGATAATGGACAGATTAACTTTTTTTCTGACGTGTTAGAGCCACACTGCAGCTATATTAACATAGAATACTATAATACATACATAATAGAACAGGGGAGTGGGCGGAGCCCGCGTAGCCACTAAAATGTCACTAACACGTCAATTCACACGTATAAATGTCAACAAGAGACGTGTTTTGACGTTTTTTTTATTTAAAAAAAAAGAATATTAACAATGCTATAAACATTACTAATATTCCCCTTAACCACTCGTGGTAAGCTTAAATTGCTTGTGTTACGAGTGGTTCACGCCAGTAGTCGAATGGTGGATTCGAACCCACGACCTTTTTGAATTCGCGGTCCGCGCCCTGCCATTAGGATACTGTCGCTTTAAAACGTTACGTTACAATCGTTTCCAAATTTCGCAAAATTATTTAGAAAATGCCAAATTGCACGCTATTGAGAAATAAATATGTATTAAAATGTAAAAGAATGGGGTATGAGAAGAGTTTGATGGGTCGGCTCGATCGGGGCAAGACCACGCTCTAACAATACCAGCGTAAAAAATAGCAGTGTAATGCTGCTGTGTTTCGAATGGTGAGTGTAGAGAGTCGGAGACCCTTTATACTGGAAACGAGGCATTCCGTCTCAGTCCTCAGGGGTGACAACGCATCTGCATTTTGATTCTTAATTGAAGTTAGATGTCTATGGGCCCAGCATCCACTTAGCCTCAGGTGGACTGTGTGCTCCTTTGTCACGTTCATTCTATAATTAAAAATATACTAATAATATGCCTTCGATTTCCGGTGCCGGATGTACTGATATGATCCGGAATATTAAAGTTATGATCTCAGTGTGCTCTGCGATATATGCAAACATCGTGAATACAATATTTATTTTTTATACATTTTGTCTCTTACTATGGCTCTGCACTGCTCGGCGTTTCTTAGAATTGGGAGCAGGTGCAGTGGTATTTTTAATGACTACCGAATTATGTACATTACGTTTTATATGAAAAATAAATATAATTGTAATAATGTAAAAGTTACAGCCCATATATGACCCACTCCTGGGCACAGGCCTGCACATGTCATTCCTGAGAGGGTTTAGGCTAAAAGAGTGCACCACCGCGTTGCCCGAACGCGTGGAAACCTGCATGTCAAAAACATTAAAAAAAATACTAACAAGACGTGAATACCGCGAACACGCATTGGGGCGAATGTTAAATAGGCACCTACATTTTAATTATTAAAATATATGTTTTTTGATGTTATTGACATTCTAATACATTTATGGTAATAAACTAATTGAGCACTTGTTCTTCAAGTCATTGAATTCCATTGCTGGACCTGGACATGGGCTACATCTTTTATATTATCCACAATAAACGTGCCAATTGGGTTCGTAAATGCTTCATTGAATAAAGTAAATGCTACGATAGGCTTAAATGTTTAAAAAAATCTAATGAATATAGATATTCCCCAAAAACCGGCATAAAGCATTACGCCGAACCGCTTGCACCCATCGACTCCCTCCTTGTCTTAACAGGTTACTACTCGCTTACATTTCTTCTCAAATTTGTCTGTTTAGTCTTAATTGCCGACCTATTACAACTTCATTTGCCTGTTCCGTTGCTCTAGTTCAAAAAATCAAAATCAGTATTGGGTTTTTCTATCTAGAAATTATCAATAACTATTAGCCCGGGAGGCGGGAAGTAGGTGTTTTTTCAACCACGTGCCTCAGAATGTACTTAAGGCTTTTGGTCCTTCATCTGATCTCTGTCCCGTCTTATCCGATTGCTGCTGTGAGAGTGCACCCGTGTCCTGTGTTTGCGCACATACTCGAGCACTATGATTCTATCCTGGGCAGATGGCTAGTGTCCGTGGATACTGACCGCCGGTCTGGAGGACATTGAAACAACCACTTGACTTAATAATTTCAGAGTCTATGTTGCTTAATATTTTAAATGACTTAACTGATATATAAATATGTGTTTATGTATAACAATGTGATTTAATTATCTATTGTTCTCATTGAGTTCTTATGTAAAAAACTTACCCGTCCAAAAACAACATTCCGTAAGTCGAACTGCGGCAACGGCTTGAAAGTGATATTGAAGATGCCGCAAACTTCGTCGTCGCGCGTCACTCTCATTGACAGCAAACCTAACACACGTCTTTTTAATTTGCATAACACACATGAGAGAGAACACAGTATACCTAGGTACTTTTTATGTGCCCCCCCCCCCTGTTGAGATACTGGGTACGAACAACCGTTAAATTCAAAATGAATCCATTGTCTTATTTCCATTTTACGAGTTCAAGATCCTGTAGCAATATTAATAATTTTATCTAAGCTTTGTGCATTTTTTTAAAAAGACTACGTACTCGGCGGCGAAGGAAAATATCGTGAGGAAACCTGCATGACTTCGGTAAGACTAATGGGCAGCGCAGCCGACACTACCGTGTCCTAAAACCCTCACAGAAATAAATGGAGGCTCGTATTGTTTTACAGCATAAGGGTGACAAACGAGCACACAGTCCACCTGATGATTACATCTTTACCTTTACCTATTTTTTAATTATTAGCTTAAAGATTCGTTCAGGCGTTGATATAGACGTCTGGATTGTTACATCGTTGTGACTCCAATGTTACCTATATACCATTCAGATCGGATCGTAGCAGTGCATGCACAGTTGCTCGGCGGCAGAAATAAAGTATATAAGAGTATGGTAAATAAGCATGATGAAATACACAAGTGTCAACTGTGAATGATTCGTTCGTTTGATCATTGCAATTATGTTTCTTGAACGTTCAGCATCAAACGATTGACAAGACCTACGACTAAAGAGTAGCCGACACTATCCAGCGGATCTCACAGATCACAAAATACTGTAACTCTTTTTTTTTTTTTTTTTTATAGAAGAGGGGGGCAAACGAGCATGTGGCTCACCTGATGTTAAGTGACTACCGCCGCCCATGATCAACTGCAACACCAGGGGAATTGCAGATGCGTTGCCTGCCCTTTAGAAAGGAGTAAGCTCTTTTCTTGAAGGTCCCAAGGTCGTATCGGTCCGGAAAAATCGCTGGTGGTAAATTATTCCACAGAGAGGTTGTACGCGGAAGAAAACTCCTTTTGAAACGTACAGTGGTGGACCGCCAAGCATCCAGATGGTGTGGATGGTATCGGGACGTTTGCCGCGTAGTGCGTTCACGAAATTTGGCGGCTGGGATTAATCCGAACAATTCCTCAGAGCACTCTCCATGGTATATGCGAAAGAAAATGCAAAGGGATGCAACATCTCTTCGCAGTGCCAGAGAATCGAGCCGATCGGAAAGCACTCGGTCGTCGACGATTCGAGCCGCTCTGCGCTGGATGTGGTCAAGTGGAAGGAGCTGGTACTGGGGAGCCCCAGCCCAGAGATGGGAACAGTATTCCATGTGCGGCCGAACCTGCGCCTTGTAAAGTTGCAGGCGGTGTGCCGGCATGAAATACTGTCCCGCTCTGCTGAGCACGCCAAGCTTTTTTAGAGGCCAATTTGGCCTTCCCTTCCAAGTGACCACGAAACTGCACGTCACTCGATATGTCGACGCCGAGGATTCCGATACTGGCTGAGGCAACAAGGGGAGTGCCTTGAAACTGAGGGGATACGACAAAGGGGTTCTTTTTAGCGGTTAACGCGCAAACTTGTGTCTTCTGGGGGTTAAACTGGACTAGATTTAGTCGCCCCCAATCCGAGACTCTGTCCAGCAGAGACTCGACTTCAGATACAAGTTTGTCCCGGCACTCGGAGACGTTTTCCCGAGAAATATTGGCTCGGCCGGTGTAAAGAGCATCACCAGTGCTGTCATCTGCATAGCAATGAATGTTACGGGTCTGCAACATATCATTGATATGCAGAAGAAACAGCGTTGGCGATAGCACGCAGCCCTGTGGAACACCAGCATTAATAGGCTTGCAATCGGAGCTTGCACCGTCTACAACGACCTTGATGCTCCGATCTGCAAGAAAACTGGTGATCCAATCGCACAATTTCTCGGGAAGCCCATAGGAAGGGAGCTTCGAAAGAAGCGCTTTGTGCCAAACCCGATCGAAGGCCTTCGCAATGTCCAAACTAACGGCCAATGCCTCCCCCTTGGACTCTACTGCCTCCGCCCATCTGTGAGTTAGGTAGACCAGAAGATCACCAGCTGACCTACCACGGCGAAAACCGTATTGGCGGTCACTAATCAGCTGGTGATCCTCAAGGTACCTCAAGAGCTGGCAGTTTACAATGGACTCCATTGTTTTGGAGCACAAGGAGGTGATGGCGATAGGCCGGTAGTTGGACGGGTCTGAGCGGTCGCCTTTTTTAGGGATCGGGTGGACGAAAGCCGTCTTCCATGATTTTGGGACTACGCCTAGGGAGTAGGAGTACCGGAAAAAACGCGTTAAAACCGGTGCCAACTCTGGAGCACACGTCCTCAGCACAATTGGGGGGATTCCGTCAGGCCCACTCGACTTGTGGATGTCCAGGGAGAGGAGTGCTTTGCGAACCGAGCGCTGAGTGAACTGCACTTCCGGCATGGAGCACTCACACCGCGGGATGGTCGGCGGCGTACTCCCCCCGTCATCGAGAGTCGAGTTAGACGCAAAGAAAGAGCCTAGAAGATCGGCTTTCTCCTTTGCGGTGTGGGCCAGTGAGTCGTCCTCCCTGTGCAGAGATGGAAGAGATGGCTGACAGAAATTCCCCTGGACAGCCTTGGCGAGAGACCAGAATGTACGGGTTCCAGAAGGAAGACGAACTAGTTTCTCGCCAATTCTGCCTATGTGCTCTGACTTTGCCTTGGCAATGACTCTTTTGAAGGACCTAGAGGCGGAATTATACTTCTTTTTTAGAGCGCTGGTGTTTACATCCCTGGACGCTGATGCGT
Organism: Parnassius apollo; assembly: GCA_907164705.1. Taxonomy (NCBI): domain Eukaryota; kingdom Metazoa; phylum Arthropoda; class Insecta; order Lepidoptera; family Papilionidae; genus Parnassius; species Parnassius apollo. The sequence goes on along the minus strand of CAJQZP010001297.1, from coordinate 5,132,212 downwards.
CAGCCCAGGCCTGGTAGCACTCCTGCTTATAGCATGATGCTATTTTACAGGAGCGACCAAACCATGGCTGAGATTTGCCTCCAATGGGCACCACAGAGGAAGGAATAAAAAGTTCCATACCCTGAAGTACCACATCAGCGACAGAATCCGCAACAACGTTGGGATCGTCCGGCGAGAAGCAAACCCGCCCCCAAGGGTAGGATGCAAAGAAAAACCGCATCCCATCCCAATCGGCTGACCTATAGTGCCAAACACGGCGGCAGCCTGCAGAATGCAACCGCGATTTCAGCGTGAGTGGCACCACACTCCGGACAAGACAATGGTCCGAGGAGCCTAAAGGGGCGTCGACGGAAATCTAATATCCGTCCGGGTGAGAGGTCAGCAGAAGGTCCAACAGGGAAGGTGCATGATCCTCCACATCTGGAATCCGCGTAGGCGAAGTAACCAGTTGTGTCAGACCATATGCCAAGGCAAAATCATGAACAGATCTCCCCGCATGATCGGTTAAACGTGAACCGAGCCATTCGGCGTGATGGGCGTTAAAGTCGCCGAGGATCACGATCTCTGCGGAGGGGATCTGCTGTAGCAACGAATCTGCAGCCATTTGGACGTGGTCGAAGAGTCGGTCTGTTTCGGCATTACCGCTGTGGGACCTATAGAGGCACCCGTAGACGCGCGGATGGTCGTCGCTGTCTACGCGTAGCCAAAGGATGGACAGGTCCGAACCTTCAAGTCTGCCGAGGCGTCGAGAACAGATGTCCTCTCTGACGTAAACGCAAACTCCAGCCCGAGGCACAAAGGAGTGTTCCAGTTTGTACCCCGGGTAGGAGAGATACGAGACATCAGCCGGAGAGGACACCTGCGTCTCGGTCAGAAAGAGCAGAGCCGGCCTCGCCGTCTCGAGATGGTAGTGGACGGCGTTTAGGTTGGAGTGAAGTCCCCTGATATTGCAGAAATTCACGGACAGCGTGGCAGGGGTCGCCTTGGTCTTGTTGCTCCGTTTGCCCCGAGCAGTTTTAGTCTTGAGCGGAATTTTGCCCCCCCCCCCAGAATACGCGGGGCAGCCTGAGCACCCACGCTCAGAAGTGGAAAAACATGGTCGTGGATGCTCAGCGAGGGATTCTCCAGGGGTGCTGGTACCCTCCTGGGGTAGTCTATCATTGAATTTCGCTACCATGTTGATGGGGGGGGGGGGGGATTTGGGCCTCCGGCCACCTGCACTCACCAGACGAAACGCGGAAGCAGAGCTTCCACTTCACGCCGGTATTCTGTGAGGTCGTGGTACCACCCCGGTTTGAGCCGGCACATACGTGCGACAGCAAAGCTGCCGCATGGCTCTACCACTGTGAAAACTCGAAGTATTCATTTGAATGATCGATCCGAATGGCACGGTTTGTAAGATGAATCAATACTTGATGAATGATCGACTAGAAATGAATGAAAGACATGTATAAGATGAACTCCTAGCAAGAAAAGCAGTCCTACCACTTAGTAGGTGTTCGACCGACTATTAATATTAATAAGCGAATGCTAAATGTTGAAATGTAGTGGCGGTGCAAGAATATGCTACCCTACATCGTCCCGTATGGTCGTAAGAGGCGACAGAGGTAAACCAAAGCGGGAAATGGGCATCAGAATTTTCCTGATTACAACTCAATATTATAAACTGTGCGATTGCGAACCCGCCGACCTAGCGTTACAACTATAGCAAAATGCCGGCTACGAGGCAGTCTATGGGGAATACCTATCTCCAGCAGTGGATTTTTCTCGCGTCCCACGGATGTCAATAAATACAAAAAAAATTCCCTTCCGATAGATGGCGGTATAGCCATCACGTTTACGTCAGACATAAACAAGCAAGGTTAGTTAATACTGTTTAAATAAACCTGACTGCGTAAAATATTACTAATAATACCTTTTTTATATACGATTATATAAGAACTTTATCACAGCTTTATTATTAGTTTTGTAAATTTAAGCGAGAATGGTCACTAGTTAACTTTAAATAGTTATAGATCCTTAATCGTCGTTCAAAATAATAAGTGACCAGAGAAACCTAAATACCTACGATTTTTAAAAACCTTATCAATAATACCCTAGTTGACATTTGTCGACTTTCATTTTTTTGTTTTAGGCAATACGGTGTCTGGTTGTCGCCATATTGAATTTTGATTACTGTCGTGTATTTAGTGATATCACAAGATTAGGACAATCGATTGATGTAAGAATCATTGAAATCGGCCCACGCGTTTGTTCTTTAGAGCGCTACAAACGGACAAACATCTGATAAACATATTACCTCCGCCATCGGGTATATACCCAAACAGGTAACAGGAAGCATTAACAAAGATGCTGATGCTGTGGTCGTCACTCCGCTAACATAGACATGTGTCAATCATGAATGATTCGTTCGTTTGAGCTGGTATAAAAAGTATTGATGGCTCATTCATCTGTTTTTGAATGTTCCGGTACAACTAATCATAAACAATTGACGGAACATTTTTAACTCGTGATTGGTGTCAATTGTGAATGAGTCGAAAACCGACCGAATCCCGGACAATCTGAATGAATTGTTTTTAGTCGATCCAAATGTACCGGTACGCGGGACGAAATGTACTGGAATGATTCAGTCACGAGAGATGAATGATTAACACATGTACTAATGGAAGAGGTCAGAGCGAATTAAATGTCGACAGGCTAGTCCTGCTAGGCCCTAGGCTAGCACCTCATCGGCACCCCTCTAGCGGCCATATTTATAACTACTTATTTTGCAAATAAACTATATTATAATTTACAACACAGTTTAATAATTGGGACACGAATAACCTGATAAGGTGAGCGTGAATGGCGAATACACGAATTATTTTTCGTTTAAAAACTTATGCCAGAGCTCCTTTTTCACCGTGCGCCCATAGACTTGTGCCTAGTTTGGGATAATCCGCCACTGGAAAAGGTTTATATCAAGCAGTGGACTTTAGCTGGCTGACGAAGGAGAACAAATGTTTATAAGCCACAATGCTGTTTGTTGTCTAACCTGGCATCGAATGAGGGAAATGGTAGTTCTCAGCTCCAATGGGTACGGTACGCCCTCGCTGCGCATAGCATCCAAAACCGTTGTCGTGAATGACATCGCCTCCACTCCAGAACAGTTCCGGTACTTTTCTGTAAAGAATACTATGGGATCTCTTTTTACGAATTAAGTTATAAAAGACTAAGGCTTATACACCAGTGTACACTTGAGGACTGAGGAACTTAACTTAATGGGTTGACTGGTAGAGAGGCAAAGTATTAAAAGGCATGACATAATGCCTCAAGGTATTAAGTCCGCCTTATTGAGGAATGAAATAAAGAAAAAATAAATAAAACTTAGTTGTGTTTGAGATTTATCGTATTTATTAGGAGCTTTTTATATATATCATTATATATATATATATATATATATATATATATATATATATATATATATATATATATATATATATATATAATGAGATATCTCAGTAAAATCTACTGGCCAGATCTTGATCGATTATATGAGACCACATGAGAAGCACCAGCTTTCAAATAAAAAAAGAATCATCAAAATCGGTTCATCTCACTGACCTCTATATATACAAGTACATGTATATATATTGGTCAGTGGTTCACCTAGATAAAAAGTTCTGAGGTAACACATAAAAAATACTGATCGAATTCGAATTGAGAACCTCCTCCTTTTTTAAAGTCGGTTAATATTTAAATGGTAATTCACGTTTTGATGGCCGGCAAATAACCTCTCAGTTATAAGGCAGTTATTTCGATATTACAGATCTATGATATCTCGATATAACAGAAAATAACGGTGTTTACGAGGGGAGGCTGCTAGCTTAAATTCAAGCCAGATTCCTTCAAAAAAGTGTCGCGTCACTAATTTTCATCAATTCCTCACTAAATCTTGACATAATAAAATTTAGGATATTGTTGGGGAACTCAACCTTGAAGCACGCCTAGATTTCACTATGGTTCATAAAAGGCAGCTGTCGCAGAGATCAAGCTATCTGTTATGAACTATAGATATCGGACCTCAAGTATTGTTAAGGGTCCCTAAGAGAACAAAATGAGCCTTATTATTTCAGGCTGTCAATCCGTGGGTTGATTTATGATTAGGGATGATCACATTTATTACAGATAGGCCGCATGTTCTGTTTGCCTGTTCAGCGTGTAAAAAAAAAACTAAAAGTTAAAATAAAAGTCAATATACAGCCCACAACATACAACGCATTTCCGAGAGGTTTGTGGAGAAGCATGAAAACCAGAGACTAAATGGGGTTGATAATTAAAGATATTTTTTTTTTTATTTTATTAATTAGATTAAAATTAAATAAACTAAACCATATGTATTCCTAAAAGTAGAAAAAATTGAAAAGTGTTAAAAACGTAGGAAAAATTAATGAGCAAACATGATTAAATTTTATTTAAAAATAACTTCTTGACGTGTCATTCAAAAAACTACACCACAGCGTCAACTAGCGACATCTAGCGGGCGGATGATTATCAGCCCTCATTAATCCGCCTCGCCACTTCAGTGCGTGTTGGTGGACTTCACATGACCTCGATTTAGATTTCCTCATGAAGTTTTTCTTCACCGCCGAGCACGTAATAAATTTTAATATTTTATTACGTTAATTTAATATTGCATTTGCAATATTACTTTTTACCATTTAAAGAAAAGATTAAAAAGTAGTTACCTATATCATAAACAAAATCTTTTTACGTCGAATGACTTTAGTCTTTATGTTTATTGTATGATAATATTTTAATTTACCGTCTTTTTATTTAACACATATAAACTGTAATGAGGGTTACCACTAATACATAATTAAGTACAATGTGCGTGCGACCAAAATATAACCAAAACAGCAGGGACTGGTTGAAAATCAGTACTGAGCATAATACCCAGTGAATATTGAGTCTGTTCTCGTTGCCTCACTTTATACTCGTATATTTAGTAATAGTAGTTAATTTGTTAAATGTAAATGTTAATTTTCTTATTGATTTTTTAAGTCTATACTTATGTGTATTCTTTGTCATTTGTAAACTTACTACTGTGTGGCAATAAATATTTTTATTCATACTATTGTTAAATTAGCAATTAAAATTGCAATAACAAATTTATTGGCGGGGATCGAACCCGGATTGCTTTTGAACTGTAACATTTAATTGTTTTAATAATAAAATACGATGGCTTTGCAATATTTTTATTCGTTAATAGTTTATCAAACCATTTGCCCTCAACGTCTTTGTCTAGAAGTCGACGGCGTTGAATTCTGTTGCGTCCTCTCTTCTGAAAATTGGTTCACGGCGAGGCAATATTTCTCCGAGTGGTATGTGCGAGAAATCTGCGAGAGAAGCGGACTGCCGTGTGGTGAATGTAGCCATAACGCTGCACTGCCAGTTTGACCAACCATCGCTATGAATGCAATAAGCATTCTCGTGTTGAGTAAGCCCCTTTGAATCTGTGGCTGTTTCAACAAAGTCTGCAAAATCACACCATCGGGAAGTCCATTCACTAGTTCAAAGACACTCGAGCCCCGCTCCCCAATCAACCAGGAAGCTGCAGCCGGTACATTGCACCCAGTACAACGGAGCGCTTCATCTGCTTGTTCTGACGTGAACCCTAAATCACTTAAAGCTGTGATCGCTTCTGGGTTAGGTGGTTCGGCGATTTTCAACTTCCACGCGTGGAATTTCTGGAGAAATTTTTGCAAATGAGCGGCGCGTTTGAAGATATCTCCATTTGTTTCGATCGTTGGTTCTTTATTAGTGTCGCTTTGGTTCGTATTTAACCTTGCGGCTATTTCTTCGGGCGTTATCACTTGTGTATCGTGTACTTGCGTTCTTTGTGGTTCATCTAAAGCCGCTGACAATTGAGCAAGTGTTAACTCATAATTTCTGCCAGCTGCTGCGAGTCTAGCTCCTGCTTCAATAAGCGATATCAAGATTTTTCGCAATTCGTACGTCAGTTCGTTAGTAGATAGTAATGATTGGAGGTTAGGTTGCCTAACTGATGCCTGGGGAGGAGGCAGAGAAGCAGTGGCAGCGGCTATGGCACTTTGTTGCGGCGCCCTCACCGTCCCTAAATCCCACAGCGTCCCAGCATCGGGGATTCTTCTTTCAATTAACAAGATCTCTTCCTGCATCCCGATTTGTTCCTGAGCAAGAGTTAGGAAATCATGTAGGGTTGATGTATCAAACACTCGAATAAGCTTGTAACGACTCCCTCCATTTTCTCCATTTGGGTAGAAGAAATCTGTGGCACGATTTTTCACTTCCTCAATAAGAGTTTCGTCGGTAAAGGAGGCAGTGAATGTTTGCCCCTCCGGGCTTATTATTTTCAGCAATATCTCACCCCCGGCAATGGTGGCTTCGGAAACTAGCATTTTTAACCTGGTTTCACGTCAATAATTCCCGTGTACATCAATAAAAGAAATAAAAGTATACTAGTAAAAAATGCTGTGAGACACCATATAAGTTTGACCATTATTGGACGCCATCTTTGTGCGTGTCATTAAAATGACAAAATCTGTCAAATTTATTAAAGTATTTTGGAAATTTAATGAAAGTATTTATTAGTAAAGAGTTTTTATTGTTCAAAAGTACAAGGTTATGAAAATTGTTACAAACGTTGGTCCAGTTAGGCTGCGTTCCCACCTGCTGGAAAACTTCTACAAGAAGTGTCTGGGCGTCCGTCAGACAGTGGCTTGCAGGTGTAAAGTACGTACTATTTAGCGCACTTGCGACAGTTTCTCAAGCGTATCCTGCGTGTGGTTGCGAGTGCAATAGAATAAGTCTCAACATGTACACATCGACTCGCGACATATCTCGCTGCTTATCGGTCTATTTTGGTATATGTCGCAAAAAGTAACTACACTAGATTGAAAATAAGCAATTCGAAACATAAAAGATTTTTAATATAGATGTGGTCACTATAAGATGTTGTTAGGTTAGCTAATTACGTAATGACTTAAAACAGAGGGACCCTTAAGTAGAGACGGAATAAATTAACCGACTTTTTTCTTTTGCGGTACCTTCTACTCCTTGAATACCAACAACGCAACTATCTATACCTATTATTCCATTATATTATACATATACATGTACACTGATTCATTCATGCAAATGTAACTTTGTAATCCTATATATTTATATAGGATTACAAAGTTATTCATGCAGTTGGTGTATTTAGAAAATTGGAATGAAATTGAAAAATATTTTAGTTTTTCCTTAATTTATATACTAAACACTAATTTTATTCTAAATTTGAAACTTCTATCTCTGCTAGAAGTGCCTTAGAGTTTTGATGATCGGTCAGTCAGTGAGTGACAAAATTAAGAAATTTTGACTATATAGTTATAATTCTTTTCTTTCTTTGAAATATCTTTCATTAATTCTTTTTTTGAAATATACCGTGTTTATACAATACCAGCTTGGTTACTGATAATTCAAGCTTCTAGTTTTATCCACAACGAAGAGAAAAGGATGGTACGGCCGTGCTCTTTTGCTCGACTTGGCGGGGCACTGCCGTGCCCCCAGATAACAGTAAAAGTCCACTGCTGGATATGGGCGCTTTTAGTCGCTAACCTTAAGAGCAAGTACACATTGGGCACTTGGCTTTGCGTTAGCCGTGTGCCACGCTAGCGTGACGTGTCTTGCGTCTACGATGAGCGGCAAAAATAACAATACGAGACGAACGATAGGTGTCACATTGGCGCGTCTGGCGTGCGCGTCAGGCCACCACGACCAGCGGTGGACATAGTACGTGTTCGCACGTCTTGCGTATTAATCAAATCGTGTTGATTTTTCCACGACGCAAAACATAAATACGGAAACGTTTATTAGCGAAATAACGTATCGCTCCGCAGTATGGTCTAGTAAGCATGAAAATTATAAGCATGATAATATATTTCTTAAAACTTTTCTGGGTATTGACGTATTTAATCATACAGTCTACAATAACTGATACCTGTTTTAGTTTCCTCCTATTTTAATTACGAACTTCTATTTTAATTATTAACTAATCCCTTCTAGATACGAAATTGCCAATTTAGAAAACCTCATTTTTTAGCCCGCGCGAATATAGCAGGAAGAAACCACATGTCATGGAGCCGCCTATACGTAGCCAACTACAGTATTGCAGCTACAGCGGCATGCTGCAGCTTCTTCACCCCTCCCGCCTCCGCAGGTCACCTCCACTACCCGCAGTCGCTCTAGCGTGGGCAACGCCTTAGGCACGCGTTGATACTTGATAGCGTACATACATACACCGCGCTTAACATGTCGTTCGACGATCGTTAGCTGGCGAGTCCCTAATAGCTGTTCGCTTTTGGATTTCATTGATAAATAAATCCGTATAAAAATGTTCGATCTCCATTTGTAAAGAATGAATTGTATGTAAAGATGTAAAGAATTGTAAAGAATGATGTAAAGAATTTTTAAAATTCATGGTACCAAAGAGCACGCTTCAAAACGCCTAATATCTACTCGCTCTAAGATGACAAAATAGCATCCCGACCTCTTTAACCCTTCAAGCCCTATAAAAATCCCATGCAGTCGCATGCGCCTGGCAAATCCGGAGCGGTCGCATGCGACCGCACCCACCCGCGGCACTTAAAACCATTAAAACTTAAATTTAGAGACTACTTTTCTATGAAGAAGTTTGGCATTATAAAATCTATGCAAAATTCTCTATATAAAAGTAAGTTTTTACTTCATTACAAAAAGACAATTGTATTTTGATAACAAGGAAAAAAATACCAAGCGAATGTCGGCAGCGTGAAAATCACAATAATTTCAATGTATATTACTCGAAATTATTTACGTAAAAAGATAAATTATATTCACACAAAAACTTTCATTACAATTTTATTGTAAAACACTATACTAAAACACTAATAAAACACTAGAAAAATCCAAAAAATCAACACAATAACATTCACGCGAAAATGGCGTACGTAATGAACGTAGATTATAAATAATATCCATAGGATAACTGTTTTTTTATTGCACTAGAGGATAGAAAATTTTATATTGATTCTATAATGCCAAACTTCTTTATAAAAAAGTAGTCTCTAAATATAAGTTTTAATGGTTTAAAGTGCCGCGCGGTCGAATCGGACCGCTTGAATTTTGAGGGAACAGCGCCGCGGTCGAATTCGACCGCTAAGAAATCGAAGTAATTCTAAGATGAACCAGCTCCAGCAGTGGCAGTTCGACTGACGAAAAATTTCTGCGTTAGACTGTTACGTAAGGGTTAGACTGTTACGTCAGGACGAGTGTGTGTCACTTTGCTTGCGCGTAAACTTTTGACACTAGAATTCCTCCCGCGCACTTATTTACTTTTTTTAGAATATTTGTGGCAAGCGAGCACTAATTCAACCTGACGGCAGTGAATGCTATTAATTTTCCGCTCAATAGATGTCGCTAGTTGGATCTTGAGCTTATTTGTTACACAATGTCATTTTATTGAGAAGTTAGTTTTAAACTTTGGAGTATTCAACTCAAAGGTTTTAAATTAAGGTGAAACCGCCAGGGTAGCCCGCGAAATTCAAATTTTCTTACGTTTTTTGCAATTTGCAGGTCAATGTGAGATTCTATGTTTAGGAAATATGATTCGCGGCCGTAACAAGTATGTGTTTATAGAATTATTATCATTAAAATCACCAATGCAACCCTCTAAGTTCATAATTCATATAGCTCTTTTGAATGAGTTTTTCTGCAAATAGCCATACAATGGAATTATACGAACTTAGAGAGTTGTATTGATGATTATAATTCTGTAAATACATACTCGTCTGCCTGACACGGACAGTAAGGAGTGCATATTGTGTACTAAAAAGTGTCCATAGTAAACCGTTAAATAAGGGTGGCGCCACTATAAGTACGGGGTATACTTTAAAGAACGCACCGAAAAATATTAGTGGGATAGACGAATTTTTCTAGGTTATATTCACTACATAAAATTATTTTAGATTTTAGAGCTACTGAGCAGTTTAGCAGCACACTTAAACCGTCGACAACTGCTAAGTTCATTTCATCCCAGTAGCTACTCCAGCACTGTTGTGGAGAGATTTTGAACTGTTATTTACTGCCTACAGATGACCACTTTTTCAACTATTCTACTATGGGAGCTGGTACTCCTTACTTCTACACTCCATACCTCAACTACTCACGTGGTCTAAAATAATGTCAAATATTTCATCTCATTCGACAGTGGCGCCGCCCTGGTGGCGGAAAAAGCGGATCCTTGAATGCTACCGTGGACATATATTACACATATGTCCAACTGATGGCTAGTGATTGCTGTGGCCCATAGACATCTACATCTATCCTCGATTACGAAACAAAATGCAGATTCGCTGTCACCCGAGAGGACCAAAATGGAATACCTCGTTTCCAGTAAAAAGGGTCTCCGGTTCTGTGCACTCACCATTCAAAATTACACACCAGCATTAAGCTGGTATTTTACGCTGATATTTTGTGAGAGCGTGGTCCCTCCCGGGTCGAGCCGATCCATTCGTGCTACAACTATACTAATATAACTGCAACATGGCTCTACCAACCTTAACAAAAGAAACATGGCATTATTTTCTGCTCCACGCCAGTATTCCGTGAGAGCATTGTCCTAACACAGTCCAGCCAACCCATTTTTGCTATAATCCTAATGTATCTGCAGCGTGGCTTTCCCACGTCACTACGACTACCATATTCAACAGGGACATATACGGAATAAAACTAAAACATCGTCGGAATAATTTTCTGAATATTCCGAAGATGTCGCTGTTGTCGAAAATCGTTAATGAGGACATTACTATCACCTGAAGAAACAAGTTCCAACATATCCGTAACCGAACTCGTCGCCGTCCAAAAGATTGAGAAACAGGCGGCAGGTTTCAGGACAGATGTCTTCAAAAAGCTCGGCCTTCAGTTCGCCGATTGTTGCTCCTCCATGAAAACGGAGGGTAAAATATACTCTAATAATAAAGAAGTTAAAATTTATTTAGCACCCTGATTTAAATAATTAAACTTTCAAAAAGTTAAAGTCAAACACTACTGGTCAGATCTTGATCAAATTTATATGTGACTACATGAAAAATACCAGCTTTCAAATAAAAATCATCAAAATCTGTTTACCTATTAAAATATTAGGTAACACACATAAAAATGCCGTCGAATTGAGAATCTCCTCCTTTTTTGAAGGCGGTTAAAAATACATTTCTGTATTATCTGATTGGGCAGCTACGACTATCGATACTGTTGCGCGCCTAAGTTGACGTCTGGCGCCAGCGCCATCTAGTGTCGGGTAACAGAGCGAGAAGAGCTTTCCAGAAAATGACATGACTAATCTTTCAACCAACAGCGCCATCTAGTATCGAATTGAAGAACTAAGGTTTCTAGAAGCCCTACACTCAACTTTCGGCGCCTGTCGGTTTACTTGAATATTAAAGGCTCTGCAATACGCAATAAAGTGAATCAGTGTGATTAATTATTAGTGTTTTAAGTTTTAATTGGTGTAAAGAAAATTAAAGTGTAAATTTTGGTAATTCAATCGGCAGTTTTTATTGTCACGAACCTCAAGCTCGTAACAATACCATCGGACCATAATCATTATAATTACAGTCCTTCAAGTCCACACTGCTGAATGTAGGCCCCTCTCAAGGGTTGCCATTGAGCCACCTGCATCCATCGATTTATTCCTGCATCTCTTTAAGGTTTTCACTCCATCTAGTGGAGGCCACAGTACACTAACATCGCATACCTGTACGAGGCTGCCAGTCAAGAATCTTTCTACCCATAGAATACTATAATACACAATAGGACAGCTGTCAACCTTATTTTATACGATGATAAGCATCGCCGGGAGCACACATACAAGCAATAACGTCGTATTATCACTACTACAAACCCGATTCGCCGTGTTGACAGACATATTTTAAATATATTTATTCGTAAATAGCGTACAATTTGGCATTTTCTAAATAATTTGCATGGGATATCTGGAAACGATTGTAACGTCAAAACACATCTCGTGTTGACATTTATACGTGTGAATTGACGTGTTAGTGACATTTTAGTGGCTACACGGGCTCCACCCACTCCCCCGTTGTATTATGTATGTATTATAGTATTCTACGTTTCTACCACATCGGCTGTCGATTCTTCGAGCTATATGACCGGCACATTGTCACCTACGACCATACCATAAGTTATCATCATATTTACTGTTTCATATTCGAATTGACAATAACGACAGTACCTAACTTTTATCCAAGAACATTTAGAGACGACACACACTATAAAAAATAAAGCGTGCATGAAAGGGCAGAGATGATCTTAACATCAGGTAGACTGAGCTCGTAGGTTATCCTTATACCATATAAAAAAAGAATTTTAATAACATACCTTGGTCGCTTAACTTGCGGTGGTTTCAAGAAAATAGCATCCTCTATTAGCTCTTTAGGCTCTGGAGGAAAGAGGACGAACTTATTTCGCGCTTTCATAAGTATTTCGCGGCGGTTGTGTTCCCAATCACGTTGCAGCGTCGAAGTAGGTGATACCTGAGGTCTCTATGATAGTCCAAGAAGATCAATACACTACTGCCAACAACTAAACTAGGAAAGACACAACATCGTCGATAGTACGACACGTTACATTCGGGTATAGGCGAGGTCTAAATGTTACCAACTTTAATAACCTGTGACGTTATTGTAAGTCGTCAGTCTGGGTATTTTACGTCTGGCGTAAACCAGATGGTTGTACCGCTATTTATTGGAAGCAAACCAAACCAACGGATCGAAGTAACGTGATGAATTCTGTTACAATGCCGCCAAACGATCTTCACTTGCATAATTATTCTTTTTTATAAATAAATAATCTTATTATACATAAATCTGTTTGAGATAATTAGACTTCGACACAGTATAAACGAAATAAATAAATAGCGTTAGTGGCGGTGTGAAAATATCCGCTACCCCATGTCATCCCGTGGGTATCGAAAGAGGCGACAGAGGGAAGCAAATCAGAAGATGGGCAGTAGCGTCTTCCTAATTACGACTGAAAGTAAAAACTGCGGTTGCCAACCCGCTTGCCAAGCGTGGCATCTATGACAAATATCCTCCCTATGAGGCAATCTCTGGGGTAGGCCTATGTTCAGCAGTGGACTTCAAGAAGCTGTAGCAGTAACGGTGACAGTATGACCGTTCACCATGAACATTGGCACATATATCTATTTTTTTATGGAGAAGGCTTTTACTCTCATGGTATCCACTTTGTTGTAACTCACCACTAGATGGCGCTGATGCACATCAACTTCTATACCGATCAACCAGTCGCCATGAAAATTTGTATAAAAATGCAGGACGTCTGAGGGATATTGGTGGTTATTAGCTGGCAGAGAATGCATTTTTGGCATTAAATTCCCTAATGTATCATAATGTTTTGAGGGAAAATAGTACCTACTATTAATCATTCTGTGGTGCAAAATTGTATCTATCTACCTAATATTATATTTTAACTTTACTGCTTAGCTATAATATAAAGCTATGATATTAAATGTAGCACTATTATTTCCAACTTTGACATATTTATTTATTTTTATTGTTATTTCTATTTACATTCCGAAATTAAATACGACTTTAGGTAGGTATACTGTTGTTTTATATTTTACTAGATTGCCAGGAAGACGTTGTTCTATTAAAAATCCTTAAATTCGCAAAAAAAATATGTGGGTCACTCATGGGCAAAAAACTATCCTATCTCTCAACTGCACACGGTGTGGAAATTTGATTAAAATCGGATAAGTAGTTTAGACTATCGCGGACAAACAACGTGACATGTAATATATATATATATATATGTGTGTGTGTGTGTGTGTGTGTGTGTGTGTGTGTGTGTGTGTGTGTGTGTGTGTGCGTGCGTGCGTGCGTGCGTGCGTGCGTGCGTGCGTGCGTGCGTGCGTGCGTGCGTGCGTGCGTGCGTGCGTGCGTGCGTGCGTGCGTGCGTGCGTGCGTGCGTGCGTGCGTGCGTGCGTGCGTGCGTGCGTGCGTGCGTGCGTGCGTGCGTGCGTGCGTGCGTGCGTGCGTGCGTGCGTGCGTGCGTGCGTGCGTGCGTGCGTGCGTGCGTGCGTGCGTGCGTGCGTGCGTGCGTGCGTGCGTGCGTGCGTGCGTGCGTGCGTGCGTGCGTGCGTGCGTGCGTGCGTGCGTGCGTGCGTGCGTGCGTGCGTGCGTGCGTGCGTGCGTGCGTGCGTGCGTGCGTGCGTGCGTGCGTGCGTGCGTGCGCGCGCGTGCGCGTGCGTGCGCGTGCGTGTGCGCGTGCGCGCGTGCGCGTGTGTGTCCGTGTGCGCGTGTGTGTCCGTGTGTCCGTGTGTCCGTGTGTCCGTGTGTCTGTGTGTGTGTGTGTGTGTGTGTGTGTGTGTGTGTGTATATCACAGCAAAATGAAAATTAATTATTTTACTTACGGTTTTAAGAATACGCGTATAGATAGCCTTGTTTTCCCTTTGCACTTCTTTCAAAAAGTGTGCCCGGTTCTCGTAATACACGTTGTTGACTGGAGGACCTTCCCTCCAATAGCTGTCCACCTTACCCTAATATAATTGTATTTATAACGTTTTCATAAGCATACAACTAATTAATTTTGCAGTTGAGATTAGAGCCATGCTTCAGCTACAATATTATGGTTGTAGCACGAATGGGTCGGCTCAACCAGGGTGTGACCACGTTCTCACAGAACACCTTTTTGAATTATTGACGGCTCTGTCTGAGTAGTATTGAGTTGTGGCGGTGAGAACCGCGGGTTCCAATCCCCCACGGCATCAATTTTTGTATGGCAACTATTTGCCGTGCGGGATACAGACTGCAAGTAATTGTTCCGGATCTGAATTTTTGTCCTTGTGCAATTTATGTTTGTAAGCTGCCTCCACGATACAGGAGAAAATCCTAGTGTGGGGCTAACTTTATGTTTAAAAACACGGAATAGCAGCTGATGATTTTTTTTTAATATAATGTTAGCACCAATATCGACGCGGGCGCAATATCGAAATTATTATATTCAGGGCTCCGCTGAAAATCAGCGCTGCTGCAGTACCTGTGATAGCATATGCTGAGACGGAATCCTTTTTGGCATCACATCACTCACTCTTGCCGAGACTTATTTTTAATTATGTTCTTATTTACTTCTAAATGTATATTTTGCGAGTGCATTGATGCTAATAAAATGTTTATGTCTATGTCTATGATGATATGTATTAAATGGTGAGCGCCATGAAACGGAACCATTTTTGAAGTGAAACCTTCTTTCGTATCGTTGTGGTTTGAAACTGGTTGAAAGAAAAAGGCGACACTAAAAAGAGACACACGTAACATACAATCTATACGATTTAGTTTGTGAGAGATATGATATTGAAGACAGTGTAGACCGCCAACTCAAAGGTTGTGGGTTCGAATCCGCCATTAGAATATTGTCTTTTTTTAAATTATTTTTTTTAAATTAAATATATTTTATAAAATTATCCAATTCATTTATACCAATTTACGATTTTATAACTTCAGGCAGCATCGAATTAATGTACCACCTTAAGAGTCCATAAATTTTTGTCCGATTTAATGACTGTACCTATAGAATGAAAGAGATGTCTCTGAGCATCCACGACCAAGTTATCCTACTATTCCTGAGCGTGGCTGCCCCGCATATTCAGGGGGTGGAGAGAGAAGCCATTCCGCTCGCGACTAATACTGCTCGGGGCGGAGCAAAAACACCTAGGCGGCCCCTGCAACGCTATCCGTGAAGGCGGCCTTGCTCTTTTTAACGGAGACGTGGGTGACCTCTCCAGCTGATACTCTCTCTGATATCTCTCTTGCCCGGGGTACAAATTAGAACACTCCTTTGTGCCTGGGTCTGGAGTTTGCGTATTCGTCAGTGAGGACATCTGTTTTCGACGCCTCGGCAGTCTTGAAGGTACAGATCAGTCCATCCTATGGCTGCGCGTACACAGCGACGACCATCCCCGCGTATACGAGTGCCTCTATAGGACCCGCAGCGGTAATGCCGAAACGGACCGACTCATCGATCACGTCCAAATGGCTATCCCCTCCGCAAAGATCCTTGGCAATTTTAACGCCCACCACGCCGAATGGCTCGGTTCACGGTTAACCGATCATGCGGGGAGCTCTTTTTATGACTTTGCCTTGGCATACGGTCTGACACAAGTGGTCACTTCGCCTACGCGGATTCCCGCGGTGTGAGTGCTCCATACCGGATGTGCGGTTTACTCAGCGCTCGGTTCGCAAAGCACTCCTCTCCCTGGACGTCAGCAAATCGAGTGGGCCTGATGGAGTCTCTTCCATTGTGCTGAAGACGTGCTCCAGAGTTGGCACTGGTTTTAACGCAACTTTTCCGGTACTCCTACTCCTACTACATTCGTAGTCCCGAATTCATGGAATACAGCTTTGGTTCACCCAATCCCTAAAAAAGGCGACCGTTCAGACCCGTCCAACTACAGGCCTATCGCCATCACCTCCTTGTTCCCCAAAATTATGGAGTCCATTATATAACTCATGAGGTACCTTGAGGATCCCCAGCTGATTAGTGACCGCCAACACGGTTTTCATTGTGGTCGATCTGCTGGTGATCTTCTGGTCTATCTAACTCACAGGTGGGCGGAGGCAGTAGAGCCCAAGGGGAAGGCATTGGCCGTTAGTTTGGACATAGCGAAGGTCTTCGATCGGGTCTGGCACAAAGCGCTTCTTTCGAAGCTCCCTTCTCCCTTCCTATGGGCTTCTCAGGAAATTGTGCGATTGCATCACCAGTTTCCTTGCTGATCGTAGCATCAAGGTCGTAGTAGGGGGTGCATGCTCCGATTACAAGCCTATTAACGCTGGTGTTCCACAAGGCTGCGTGCTATCACCATAGCTGTTTCTTCTGCATATCAATGATATGTTGCGAACTAGTAGGATTGATTGCTATGCAGACGACAGCACTGGTGATGCCTTATACACCGGCCGTGCCAATATTTTTCGGGAAAACATCGCTGAGTACCGGGACAAACTTGTGTCTAAAGTCAAGTCGAGAGATTGCTGAACAAAGTCTCGGATTTGAGGCGACTAAATCTAGTCCAAGTCAATCCCCAGATGACACAAGTTCTCGCGTTTACCGCTAAAACAACCACTTTGTCGTATCTCCTCAGTTTCGAGACATTTCCCTTGCTGCCTCAGCTAGCATTGGAATCCTCGGCGTCGACATATCGAATAATGTTCAGTTTCGTGGTCACTTGGAAGGTAAGGCCGAATTGACCTCTAAAAAGCTTGGCGCGCTCAGCAGAGTGAGACAGTATTTCATACCGGCACATCTCCTGAAATTTTACAAATCGCAAGTTCGGCCTCACATGGAATACTGTTCTCATATCTGGGCCGGGCATCCCAGTGCCAACTCCTTCCACTTGGCCGCATCCAGCGCGGAGCGGTTCGAATCGTCAATGACCGAGTTCTTTCTGATCGGCTCGATTCACTGGCGCTGCGTCTTTCATCAGAGTGTTCTGAGGAATTGTTCGAATTAGTTCCAACTGCTAAATTTCACGAACGCACATCGCGTCGAAATTCAGGATACCATTCTCGTTTTACTAGGAGTTTTCTTCCTCGTACAACTTCTCTGTGGAATTATTTTCCACCGACGATTTTTCCAGACCGTCATGTCCGTTGACATGAAAGTTTACCTCATCACAGAAGATTATGTTGGAAAAATTGTTAAAACATTCCAGCATAACATTAGCGAAGTTAAGTCTTTAAGAATTTTGTACGATTTTAATGCAAATAACGGTGCAAAATCCTGCGCAAAGTAGTCCTCTTGATGTTCAAGATTTGGCTTCTTTTGCGAGTCGACTGTCGAGGATTTTCTCTAATCGATTCATGAACGCGTTGAATAATCTCCGGCGTCCGTATTGACTTCGGGCGGCCCGCATTATTTATTTTTACTGTACACCCGGTTTCTTCGAACATCTTAACCCATTTCCGAATAGAATTTGCGCATGGTGCTTCTCTGATGTCATGTAAGCAGAAGTGAACGCGGTACATTCGCCTAGCAACAGTCACAGAATTGTTGTTGATATAATACGCGCGAACACAGAACGCACGCTGTGCTCCCGAGAACGCGTCCATGGCGACCTGTGATGGCGACTAAAAATTCCACGAAATGGTGCGTCTAACGACACCCCCCGCGCCCCTCTACCTTTAACGATTTTTGAATTATAGACAAAATAAAACGCTCATACTGTTAAGGCCCACCCGTTATAAAAAAAAACGATGTTCGTTGGAGTAGAAAAATCAAGGTCAGACTGGAGGTCTCGACTGGCTAAATGCGAAGTAGGTTGAAATTTGTTGGATCTATGACTTATCACACCTGAACGCAGTGGAATGGTAAAAGCTAATGATAATATAATTTCCTGTTTTAACCATATGCTCCCACGAGGCAATTTATGTGGGAGGCCATTGTTCAGCAGTGCACTATAATGGATTTGTAGACTGTACTGGATGTAATAGAATCATGGTTTCAAATTTTCGGTTTCAGCTCAGTCTTAATCGGTTTTTACAACAATTTACTAACTCGATTGAAATGAGTCATTTTTATAGCCATTAATAAACGTGTGTTGTCGGTTGCCAGTTGCCATGCATGTCGCCGCCATTTTGGTAAATTGCGGAATGGACGTTTCTCGTCGTAACTCGGCGGCGCACTGTCCACAATCGCTTTCACGTGAGCGTACTGCAAAAAAAGTTATTATTTATCAAAGTGTAGTCCTGTTCTCTTTATTTATAACACGCTGCAATTAATTAAATCTGCAGTTTTTAATGTCAGTGGTCGGTTTGATCGGATCGGGGCCAAGCTCGCATAGAATAGCAGCGTACAATAGTAGCACGATGACGCTGCTATTTTTCGTATGGCTGTAGAGAACCGGAGATCCCATTTACCGGTAGCGTGGCATTCTATCTTAGTCCTCAGAGGGCTGACAGTGCATTTGCATTTATAACCGACTTCAAAAAGGACGAGGTTCTCAATTCGAGTGTGTGTTCTTATATTGTATGTATGCTTACGCAGATCCGCAGACTGTGAACCGATTTAAATATTTCTTTTTATATTTTTTATTAAATAGGCATTATTACCTCAAGGATGGTGCCATTAATTTTTAAAGAAGAAATTCCGCCCCCAATTATAGAAAATAGGGGAAAATTTTTCATATTGGACTATTGTTTAAGGAATTTCAGATTACATCTTCGCAGATAAAGAAACGATTTTATTGTGTTTTTTTTTAAATAGGTTATACTTCAAGGGTGGTCCCACATAAATTTGCAAAATCACCCCCAAGGGTTGCAAATCAATAACTTCCTTTTCAGCAATTTGATATCGGTTTTTGCTTTTAGTTAAAAGTTATAATGATAGTATCAATGATAGAGGATTGGTGTAGTAAGCGGTACGGTTGTGCGAAAAGCACTATAGTCCCGGTGCCAAAAAATGTGACTGTGCAAACAAACCCCACCAAAATTGTCCAACGTTCAAAGCTCGTCCTGACTTCTGTACCTTTATTTGTACTAACGCTAATAACCCTATATCTTGCACAATTGATGACCTGAACAAATACAATAAAAAAATTCGGTCACGTCGGTCATCTCAACGGAGACCAGCAATCTGCTCAAGTATATGCGTAATGTTATGAACCGATGTACAAGGTAGTAATTGTTGTTGTAAGCATTATGTAAAGTATATAAAAGTGATTTTTCATATAATTTAAGCAGTCAAACTCTAACCTCTGTTCGGTACACAACTTTGTTATAGTTTATAATATTCCGAAGTGTAAATTAAATTAAATTAGTTTTGCAGCAGTAAAGGTGTCTTTTTTTTTAAAAAGGACCCCAGGCGAGCCATCCTAACAATTTTGGTGTCAGAAGTGGGATATCCTGGGAAAGCAATTAAAGTACTGGGATTCCTAGGTGTTAGGCACGTCGCGACAAGGAATTCCCGCCTAATACTTATTTGGCTCCGTGAACCTTAGCGTTCATCACCACGGTCCTTGGGTAAGGCGCCAGCTGTCGACGGTAAGTCTCGGGTACATGTATCTAAGCCCGCACAGTTGCACCTGTGGTCGACGATAAGACTCCGCTATTAAGCGCGAGCCCGCACCGCATCATTCGGAAACTCCTGCTGCTCCATCGTGGTCGACGATAAGTCTCCACTTTCGAGTGTGAGCCCGCATCACAACCCAGTGCACTATCGGATCACCGGACAGTTTGACTCGCCACCAACATCAGACCTTGCATCATCACCATCATCACCACGTGTAAGATCTCTTCACGGACAACGCAACGTGACTTCGAGGTAGCGTCGTAATTTAAAACTTCCTGAGTCGTCGAATAGGTGGGCGTTTTTCAAAAAAATTGTCGGTGACGTAGTTAGAATTCCACTTATATGAGTTTTAACATTTAGCTTCAAAATGTAATTAAATTGATAAAATATAGTATGAGCAGTATGAAAATAGTATTTTTTTAAGAAAATAATAATGAATTTTGAAAATAATTACAATTTTAATTAAATTATGTTCTCAAGAAATTCCATTACGTTACTAATTTTAAAATAGTTTTCATGAAAACTAAAAGAAGTTCAGTATTTTTAACTTTATTTATGAAAAATAAACACAATCTGTTTTCTAAAAAATATTGATAATTCAGCATATTAGATCTAATCAAAAAATGTTTTAACAAAGATATTCCTTACGCTACTTTTGGGTACTTTGTACTATATTTTTTTCATCCTAGAACGTCAAATATGAGAAATATTCTTTCAAAAGTTTAATTATATCAAATTAAAAATTTATAGTAAGCTATATTGAACAAAAACAGTCAAATTTCTTTGAGATCTATTAATTAGTCTTAGAAAATAAATCACAGTAATAATAGGACAGTGACGTTAATGTAATTCGAAAATAACGTTTAGGAACTATAAGGCAACGTCTATATGACTCTCAATTATGACAACAATTATGGTAACTTGTACTTATCGTATTAAACATAATATTACTAGTATGTCATTTAAGAGCGTTTAAAACGTACGGCATTTCATACAAACTTTCAAGTCCTTGTTTTCGAAATGCATGTACCGATTTTAATGAAACTTCACACGCATAAGCAGGACACATAGTTCTAAAAAGTTAGTAAAGAACATTTTTGAAATGTCTTATTTAAAACAAGATAATTGGAAATATCTGTTTCTATGGAAAATTTAAAATCAGCTGAATCTAGCTGTAACATTATTTTTCGAAATAGTTCTCATTAACTTTTTGGACCTATATATCCTGCTTATGCATAGGAAGTTTCATTAAAATCGGTTCATTTATTTCGAAATATAAAGACTTGAAAGTTTGTATGAAATGCCGTACGTTGTAAACGGTCTTAAACTGTAACAAAAAACTATTCATCAGTCCCAAGACAAATCGAACAAAGGTTGAAAAGGTTGTTCCGCTACATATCAGGCAAACCCAATTTTTACATGCATTACATTTTACCATTCTTTGTATAACAAAAGGCTCATGGCAATTGTTATCTGAAACAGATACGAATGATTGGGATAGATTTTTCCAAAAAATTACATCACAATGTAAAGTGATCGTGTTTTTGGAGGCACCAAAGTGCATTGATTGGACTTCTTCACTATATTTACATTCAAAATTCTCTGAAAAGTCGCATAAAATGAGTATCTCGTCATCTTACATGTTCTTGATACAATTTCTGTATTGACGTTGTTGTTCAATCCAAAAGAAATGAGTTTTAAACGCCGGTAGCTCGTTCTGAAAGTTGGTGATGAAAGTACAGTTCCTTTTACTTGTTGTTTGGTGGTCTTTTTAGTTGTATATACTTTGCCAGATATTTCATATTCATGGTTTACCCTAGCCCATTTGAACCATGATATAGCAGAATCGAGGTTTTGTTCATCATATGAAATACTCTTACAATCTTTACATTTATTGTACATGCAGTCATAACGCGTAATATCACATGCAACGATGTTCAAGAGCTCCTTTATATTCTTGTAAGTTATGACATCTTTACACTTCAATGCATTAAACATGTACTCAAAGTTACTGTGCTTAATACATAAGCAGGTTTCTCTATTATTGATACTTGGAGACAGTACATAATAAGGCTTGTATCTGTAAAAGGTGGTGAAGCCGCATGACCCACCGTCTTTTTTATAAATTTCGTATACGTTTTTCAGTGTGTCGACTAAGTATCTTATTTGTGCTTTTTGTTTGTCTTTGGACCTGGTTTCCTTCTTACCAGCTGTGCTTTTACTTATGTAGTCTCTCAAATAAAAAAGTTCTATTTCTTCCTGAGTCTTCTTATTTATTGGTCGTTGTAAATTAATCCTTTTCCTGATTCTTTCTTTAAGACCTAAAATCTTACTTTCAGGTGCTTTTTACAATATATGCGCCTGTTTCCTAATCACGTTTTTAACTAATTGTTTTTCTTTATTTTTCTTACAATTCCTGTACGTACTACGAATTGATATTTCCATTATTTCTTGTCTTGCTTTCAATTTATCGTTTTCTGTGTTCAATAAATCAAATTCGGTTTCATGTTTTTTTTTTCATTCGGCGTAATTTCTTTCTCAGAGTCTGTGTTGTTGTATTATATTGACGAATCGTCTTGAAAGCCTTTTTTGTAGTTATTTAACAATTTTCAGTACCTAATTTTCAATGAATGTGGAGCTGAATTATTGGATGCGTCACGTGATTGCCCTGATTGTGGATTCGGTTGAGTGTTTTTGTTTTCGTTTTTGTTCTCTCCAGAGTTTTCTTTTTTCCATTTTCTCGTCCTCAGTGAGCTTTTTAATCCTCTTTTGGTGCTTTTTTTGTCTTCGTAATTCCTTCTTCTTAAATTCTTCATATTTTTCCGGGTTTTGTTTGATTTTTTTCTCGGTACCGTTTTGACTTTTCTGCAACCGTCAAGGGCATATTTAAACCTAAAATCAATAGTGAGTTATCATAATGTACCCCGTACGAAAAATCTCAAATTTTTGTGAAAAAATTTATATAGATTTACAAAAAGCGTTGCGTGAAATATTTGTCAAAATAAATGTGATAACTGTTTATCAAATATATTTTCACGCAAAAACAAAAAATTTTCATTCAGGATACCATTAAAATTAAACACTAAATGCAGCCATTTCAACAATATAACGTAATAACTATCGTTATTTCACTGTTATTTTTCTAATGTTATCCTGAATGGAGTGTTTTGAGCTGAAATATCTAGTCGAAAAATCTTGTTTGATTTACACACGAAATTAAGTAATAAGCAATTCATTTAAAAAATTCAAGGCATTTTATTATTATTTTAATCATACTTAATTTATTTAGACTTTAGAACACTAATTAAAACAATGACTTTATGAACCGACCTTTAGGATTCCATTACGTCACTTTTGAGTTCCATTCATGCGATAGTAGCGCTAATGGAGGTAACGTAACCATGCCAATAAAATTTTCAAATGAATTTACTAATTAGTTATCAAACTTTTGTTCAATATAACTTAACATTTCAAATAACAATAAATTAACATGTTTAATAGAAAATAGAATGAAATACACATGAATACGTTACCTGGAGAAAAGCAGTATCGTTTGTGGAATTATTTTTTTTACATGAGTCGAGACGACCACTTCGATTACGTTTTGTTGGCGAACTGGCTGTCAAAAATTAAATACAGCAGCCACCATAGACTAATAATGTTGCTATATTTGGGAAAATGTATTGAATTGGTGGTATTTTTTGTTGGAAGTCGTTGAAAATGCGGTCACGTACGCGGAAATTCCATCATACGCGATTTTGCAGGACAACACAAAATCTGGTATTTTAAAATAATTTTCAACCGTAACATGTACATTTCAGGTTTAAAATTGAAGTTACGTTCATAAATGACCAGTCAAATGCAAAAAGTTTGAATAATAATATAACACGACCGTATTATGTGACTCTGAAGTTGACACAGTAGATGTGGGACATACCAAAAACATCGACCCCATTTTACTTATTTTGATTTTATTTTTGATTTATAACAGATTCAGACCTTATTTTTATTTGATTTATGAGACTATATGTTACTTTATTATTAAAATAAATGATATGTAATAAAAACTTTTATAATATTTGATAATTTATTCTGAAAGTGGCCGGACACTGACTTTTTTCAAGGTACAACTTTTTTGGAAAACGCCCAGGTACTGAAGCCACCGCTGGAATTGACGTCATCGCTGCAGTGTCGAATTAACTGACACGTTTTGAAAACCAAGATGTTCGTGAGAATCTACATTTTGTGAGTAATTTTTATAATATAAAATTAAAATTTTCTAAAGTTATTAATTAAAGTGAAACAAGTGAAAGTGATTTAATCTAAAAAGTAATTAATTATAAAAGATTGATTTTAACATTAAGCCATTGTATTTTAATATTTATTTGTTTAACATATTTTGTTGTGTTCTGATGATCTGTACTGTATTTTAAAAATATTACCTATTAATTAATGTTCTCTAAAAAAGGTAAAACCTGAAGAAGTTAAAATTTCGAACTCTGACTCCTCAGATAGTTCACTGTCGGTTTCAAATCCAACACGAAAAAATATTAAATTAAAAATGTCCGAAAAAATCACCCTTTCAGTCCTTATCAAATTCGTTAAGCCCTACAATGGAGATCGCGAGTCTTTGCCAGCATTCCTTACGAATTGCGAAAATGCAATTTCATTGGCAAGTACAGACCAACAGAATGTTTTGTTTAAATATATTGTGTCCCAACTTGAAGGAAAAGCACAATTAGCTTGTTGCTTAAAGAAATTCAGTAGTTGGCCTGAATTAAAACAATTTCTTAAGTCAACATTCGGAGAGAAAAAACATTCAACGCACTTACTTGTAGACCTACAAAATTGTAAACAGTTGCCTTCTGAAGATGTGACACAGTATTCATTAAGGATTGAATCGTGCCTTACGCGGATCCAATCCGACATTCACTACAGCTGTGAGGATGAAAAAGAACTTTTGGGTAGACTTGCAGCAATGGAAGATTTAGCCTTAAATACTTTCTTATTGGGCATGAATTCTAGTTATTCACATATTGTACGCTGTAGGAACCCTCGAACTCTATCCGAAGCGATTACGCATGCTATCGAGGAAGAAAAGTTATTTAAATTAAGTAAATTATCGCTGCGCTCATCTAAATCGTGCTCAATTTGCCACAAACTCGGACACACTCCTTCCGAGTGCTACAAAAATAAATCAAAGGTTTCCTATCCTAACCTCCACCACCTTAAATCTAATTCTAATTCATTGCATAATAAAAATTCAAATAACGTAAATAATCACTATAATAAACCTCATTCAAATTTTTATCCCAATAAAATATGTGCATATTGCAAAAAGAAAGGCCATTTAATAAGTGAGTGTCGCAAACTCAAGTTTAAAACCAATAATATGCGCACCGATGAATGTACTGCACTATCAAGTACACGAGTACCGAGCACTAGTAATGTGCCGGACAATAATCACTCTAATGTACACGTTGTTGGCGCCTCTGAAAATAACAACGATAATTTAAACTAAACAGGGTTTCGGTGCCGTGTCTGCCGAAACGTAATATTAATTTAAATGACACGAAAACAATTAATCTCTCTAAATCCCGTGTTCCTAAATTATCTTATAAAACACGGATGCCAGAAAATATTAATGAACATTTTTTAAATTCTACATCCAAAAAGTCTTCAATGGAGTCTCAAGGTCGCACCTGTGGTCAATTCTCGGTTGCACAGGATTCTAATTTTAATGCACCTTCATCAGAATTAACATGCTCCACTTCAAATAAAAGACTCGATTCCTGTGTTCCTAAGTTGTTTTCAATACAGGGTAATAAAAAATCAGAGACTCAAAGGAATAAAATAATGTCTCAATTTCTAATAACATTTGCAATAAAAAATTTAATGGTTGCCAACGTGACGTCATAAATTGTGAAAAATCTACGTCACTCTCTAGGGTTGGTACACGCGAGAAAACGCATACAATAAATAATATTAATAATAATATTTCTCTGCCTCACGTTATGTTAAAGACTAATTGAAATGAAAAGCCCCTATGTTTTCTTATCGATACTGGTTCTTCGATTTCTATTGTGAAATATTCTAGTTTATTAAATCAACCAGTTCTAGGGACTGATATAATTACAATGAAAGGTCTCAGTGATAATGACTCCACTTGTACATCTCTTGGGTCTATTAAGATTGATTTTGAATACCAGATTTCTTCTAAGAGTAAGATAGTATTTAGTTTTTTGTTTCATGCAATTGACGTTACGTGAAACAAAAAACTAAATACGTGACGTCGTAGTTTACAATACGATGGTATTATAGGTAGTGATTTTATACAACATTTTAACGTAGATATACAGTACTCTATTAGTTCTCTTAATTTACAAGGTCATGCAATACCCTTTTATTTTAGTAAGCCATTATACGTTATACCTCCACGGTCGGAGATGGTAATTGAGTGCCAAGTAGCCAACTTATTAGAAATAGGTGATTGTAAAGAAGCCTTAGTATTAGATCAGAAAGTTTGCGAAGGCGTATTTTTAGCTAATTGTATTGTAATGTTAAAGCCGAATAATAGAGTTAACGTTACCATCTTAAACACTACGGAAAACGAAATCGAAATTAAAAACTTTCAGGTTCAATTGACTCCATACCAACCTATGTCGTCAAAATTAGATAACACTCATAAAGAAATTATTCATAACTTAAATTCTTTAAATATTGATCGTTCTCAAAAGGTACTTGAACAAATACGATGCTCTCATTTAAATTCTCAAGAAAGGAAAGCACTAATGACGTGTATCTCAAAATACACAGATATATTTCATCTTGATGGCGAATTCTTAACCCATACAAACAGTATTCGACATTCTATTAATACCGGGAATGCACCTCCTATACATGTAAAGTCATACCGTTTTCCCGAGATACATAAAGATGAAGTCGAGAAGCAAATTAAGAAAATGCTTGACCAAAATATTATCAGACCCTCCACTTCGCCTTGGAATGCCCCCGTTTGGGTTGTCCCAAAAAAATTAGATGCTTCTGGTAAGCAAAAGTGGCGAATTGTTATTGACTATCGGCGATTAAATGATGTCACTGTTTCTGAAGTTTACCCTCTTCCCCTCATTACGGATATTCTCGACCAATTAGGTCACTCCAAATATTTTAGTACACTAGACTTAGCCTCTGGATTTCATCAAATTTGCTTAGATCCTAAAGATACTGAAAAAACGGGCTTCAGCGTTACCACTAATGGTGTTTCTGGGCATTTTGAATTCACACGTATGCCCTTTGGCCTCAAAAATGCCCCATCAACCTTCCAAAGACTGATGAATTCTGTTCTTTCTGGACTACAAGGTCTTCATTGCTATATATATTTAGATGACTGTATCGTATACTCTCATGATCTTGACTCGCACGTGAAAAAGCTCGAACTAATCTTTTGTAAATTCAGAGAGGCTAATTTAAAATTACAACCTGACAAATGTGAGTTCTTGCGGCGAGAAGTCGCTTATCTTGGGCATGTAATTACAGATCAAGGTGTTTCGCCTAACCCAAATAAGGTAAAGGCTATTACTCAGTTTCCCACACCTAAGACTCCTAAAGATGTAAAGTCATTTCTTGGATTAACAGGTTACTATCGTCGTTTCATAGAAAACTTTTCTCATATCACAAAACCTCTAACTTCCTTACTTAAGAAAGACACAATCTTTCACAGGTCTTATGAGCAAGAACATGCTTTCAATCAACTCAAACAAAAGTTGGTTACAGCTCCTTTACTACAATATCCTGACTTCTCTCAACCTTTTATCGTAACTACCGACGCTTCTAATTATGCTATTGGCGCAGTTTTGTCTCAGGGCGAGATTGGTAAGGATAAACCTATCGCCTATGCATCTCGTACCTTAAATAAACAAGAAGGAAACTATTCGACTACAGAAAAGGAATTATTAGCAATACTCTTCGGTATTAATACTTTTCGACCGTATCTTTATGGCTATAAGTTTAAGATTGTCACAGACCATCGCCCTCTTACGTGGCTTTTCAATGCCAAAGATCCAGGTGGACGTTTGCTTAGATGGCGATTAAAATTAGAGGAATACGATTATGAAATCGTTTACAAGCCAGGTAGAATTAATTCAAATGCGGATGCTTTATCTCGTAACCCAGTAAACGCTATCACGCATTCTAAATTAAATAAGACTACATATGAACAATTTTTTAAGAAACAATTTACAAAAACAATTTCTAATGATACACAAATTGAGGAGCACAATCAAAGTTTATATACTGCAAAACAAAAAATAATTGCTTGTCCAGTCTCTCTGGACTTTGATTGCTCTATGCCGAACTGCGAACAGCTATTGTCAATGATAAATAATACTGCCGAGTTGTTATCAGCGGAACGCGAACCTGAAACCGTACACTCGGTCGACTCTAACAATAAAACGTTTTACTTTCTTTACACAAAGGTTCATCATTATGACGAGACAAGTTATAAGACAATTTATAATTTATTACGTAAGTTTAGGGACTTAATTATTTCTAAAGATAATTATGATACTGAGATAGCATTATCTGACTTTTCGGAACCATTTACAAAGTTAGTATACTTAAAAATTTACAATATAATATCTTATATTTTCCATGGAACAAATATTAAGGTTCACATATACAAGAATCGAATACAAAACCCTTCTCCAGCCGAGATTCCAAACATTTTAAAAGAAAACCACGGGACTACCGTAGCTGGTCACCCAGGTATAAAACGCATGTATAGTAGAATAAAATCTTTGTTTTACTGGAAAAATATGCGTGCAGACATAGAACGCTTCGTTAAAGATTGTACACTATGTCAAATTAATAAACCGTTGCGCACTTGTAATAAGGCACCCATGGTCATAACGTCCTCAAGCACCAAGCCGTTTGAAAGATTAGCACTAGATATTGTCGGTGTCCTACCTGAAACGGGTCTTCAAAAATTTAAATACATACTAACGCTCCAGGATAACTTAACCAAATTTTCTTGCGCCTATCCAATGATTACTTCAACGACTGATGAAGTCGCGCGTAATCTCATTCACTTTATTTCATTATTTGGGTTTCCTAAAATGATTCTAACTGATCAAGGTTCATGCTTTACTTCAGAGTTATTTAAGCAATTGACTAGCATCCTTAAAATAAAAAATATATTCTCGAGTCCATACCATCCCCAAACAAACGGCGCATTGGAACGTAGTCACGCTACCCTTAAAGAATATTTAAAATCATTTGTAAATGAGAACCATGACGATTGGCACTGCTATCTTGCTACTGCAATTTTATCTTACAATACCACTCCACATTGTACTACTGAATTTACTCCTTATGAATTATTGTACGGACATAAGCCATTTATACCTAGTAGCATATACAACTCTGATGAAAACACAACCTATCACGAGTACATTCGCGCTCTACAATATAGAATGAAATACTCCCGCGAAAAAGCTTTAGAAAATATAAATAAAAGCAAGGAAGCTTCAAAAAGATACTATGATGCCTCTTCGCGAGAAATATCTTATAAAGTAGGTGATTTAGTATATATTAAACAGCACCATAGGTTACGCAAGGCCCTGTCTCCTATTTGGAAGGGACCATTTAAAATCATTAAGGTCAACAGCAAAAATAATGTTACTGTATGCATAAATAGGAAACACGTAAAATACCACATTAATGAAATAAAACCAGTGTAAATTATGTAATAATTGTTTCAGATTTCTCCTCCGACCGAGTTATTCAGAACCGATTGAACAAATTGTACATAGTCCAGGATTATACTTCGATCCGACTTCTATGGCATACTTCTACAACGATTATTGGAATGTAGTAACTTATGTGGAAATAATACCTATAAAGCCTTATTTAAAGAAAATTGATCAATCTATTTCAAGTATGTCTAGTTTTTGTGAGAAGGCTCAAAACACCGCGATTATTACTATAGATTGTAAGGATATTATAAACCCGCTAGAAATTTTAATTAACGCTAATTATCTTAAATACGACTCGATATCACATATTATTTCCGAAAACCCTATTAATCGCTTTAAAAGATCTCTTGAATTTGGCGGCCAAATTCTTAAGTTTTTCTTCGGTACATTAGATGCCGATGACGCCAGAAAATACGACGAAGCTATTTCTACTTGTCAGCATAATGAAAACGAGATATATTCGCTAATGAAAGACAACATACACATTGTTCAATCAACCATCAATAATTTTAATGTTTCTATTCGTCAATTAAATAATAACGAAATTAGATTAAATAAACAAATAGAAAAATTAAATTACATATTTTCTGAAAATTCTAAAATTACTACAGACTTAATTAGTTCAGCAAAAATAAATTCTATTTTTAATGTGATTGAAGGTTCACTGCTATCGGTTTCGAACATACTAGATACAATTTTAAACTCTATTTTATTTGCAAAATCAAACATCCTCCATCCCTATGTCTTAACTCCCACTAAGTTATTTAAAGAGCTCTCTAATAGCAAAATGAGCAAAATTAATGTGGAATTTCCCATTTCCTTATCATTAGAGAATATACATACAATTATTGATTTAGCCGAATTAACTTCGTATTATTATAATAATAAGATAGTATTTGTTATAAGAATTCCTTTAATGATTTCTTAAATTTACGCGAACACTACACATTGAATAAAACTATTATTTACGGATTTTATCGCGTTTAATTACTTTAATTTATTTTTATTATTATCCCGACGTTTCGGGTGCTTTACAGCGCCCATGGTCACGGGGGGGACTGAGATGTTTGACGTCCCAATGTCATAGTTAGTCCGGCTACCTTCAGTTTTTTAATATTAATTTTTGGTCCGATTTACGCAAAACGAGCTTATAGTATCATGAAGTCTTGCAGTAGTATGCTTGGGTTTGGGTTTAATTTTGTTAATTATAGGATCCCAAGCAGATGGTAGCACCCAACCATCTTCTCTATTGAAATTTGGATGTTTTTTAATTTCAATAGCCTCGCGTATCATCCTTGGTAGGAATCGGTGTTCTTTTGCGAGAATTTGTGGTTTATCAAATCTAATGTAATGGTGGGGACGATCTTGAACATGTTCGCAGACTGCAGACTTCCCGGAGCGTCGGTGCTTCACATCAGCTATATGTTCCTTCACGCGGGTTTTTATAGATCTCTTTGTTTGACCTATGTAAGAGAGACCACATTCACAATCTAGCTTGTACACACCTGCATCTTGTAGAGGAATATTACATTTGATGGATGGTAAAAATTGACTAATCTTCTTCAGCGGCTTGTAGTATGTCTTAATGGACGCTCGCTTCAAGATGTAGCCAATCTTGTCCATGACTCCTCTAACATATGGTAGTAGAGCAGGCGCGCGCTCGACTGTGGCCGGCTTCACTCGTTCACTGTGACGTAGGCGCGGGACCCGAAGCTTGTTGTCTTGCAATACTTGCTTGACGTGCTGAAGCTCCGCGGCCAGATGTTTTCTGTCACAGATCCCTCGTGCTCTCTGAAACAAAGATTTACCCACGGTAGCTAACTGTGAAGGATGATGGTGAGATTCACCATTTAAATATCGGTTGGTATGGGTCTTTTTCCTATACACAGTGTGACCAATAGTGTTATCAGGATTTCGGATGACTAAAACATCTAGGAAAGCTAAAGAATTATTTGCCTCTAACTCCATTGTGAATTGTATTTTAGAGTTTGTGGAGTTAAGGTGGTCTAAAAATGCAGTTACTCTGTCAGATGGTAAAATTGTGAAAGTGTCGTCTACGTACCGCTTGTAGAACCTTGGATTTACAGGAGCAGTAAGAAGGGCTTTCTCCTCAAAGTCCTCCATGAATATGTCGGCGACTATGGGAGACACAGGTGAGCCCATCGCCACACCATCTACTTGCTTGTAGAACTCCTCCTTCCACAATAGATAGCCAGATGTGAGGCAATGTGCAAGTAGTATTGCATATTCTTGAGGCATGTTATTTTCTTCTAGCTTCCTAGTTACAATTGAGATGCAGTCCACAATAGGTAGGCATGTAAATAGTGACTGAACATCAAAACTGACCATAGTTTCATTGTTAGCGAGATGTAGGTCTTTTATCTCACTCACAAAATGGTATGAATCCTTTGTGTGTGCTCTGGTATGTCCTCTTAGTGGTGATAATATTTTTGCTAAGTATTGTGCCAGCTTATAAGTTGGTGAATCGATCTGGCTCACTATGGGACGTAGTGGAGCGTTTGGTTTGTGTATCTTCGGTAACCCATACAACCTCGGTGGTTTGGCACATGATGGTATTAGCGAATTCACGTCGAGATTTAATTTTTCGGAGTATTTCTTTATTAAATCGCTAGTTGTTTTAAGCATATATAAACAAATAGAAAAATACCAAAAATTAACGATCAAATCAAATGCCAAACATCCAAGTCAACGCCAGAACAATAAACAACCGTTGACCATAGACACAAACTATAAACAACGCACTGTCTATAATTTGTCAAAACATACACTGGACGAACCGACAATGAAAGTATTAGCGAAAGGAATGAACTTCGCATTAACTCCGCGAAAAATCCCGTACGAAGAAATTATCTGCAGTGTTGAGGATTGTCTGTTTAAGAATAATATCGGTAAGGAAGATTTGGAGGCCATACGTCAAGATATTTCGTCCTTGTTACGTCGTAGTTCAGTGCCGAAACCAAACCTTCCCAAAGACGAATTTACAGCGCTAAATAACTTACGGAACAGACCAGAACTCACGATTCTCCGCGCGGATAAAGGAAATGCTACGGTAGTAATGGACGCGTCGGAATATAATTTAAAAATACAACAACTTTTATCGGACGAAAGTACATATAAAAAGGTCAAAACAGACCCTACAACTAACACGCTTAAAACAACTAGCGATTTAATAAAGAAAAACTACGAAAAAAAAAAAAATTAAATCTCGACGTGAATTCGCTAATACCATCATGTGCCAAACCACCGAGGTTGTATGGGTTACCGAAGATACACAAACCAAACGCTCCACTACGTCCCATAGTGAGCCAGATCGATTCACCAACTTATAAGCTGGCACAATACTTAGCAAAAATATTATCACCACTAAGAGGACATACCAGAGCACACACAAAGGATTCATACCATTTTGTGAGTGAGATAAAAGACCTACATCTCGCTAACAATGAAACTATGGTCAGTTTTGATGTTCAGTCACTATTTACATGCCTACCTATTGTGGACTGCATCTCAATTGTAACTAGGAAGCTAGAAGAAAATAACATGCCTCAAGAATATGCAATACTACTTGCACATTGCCTCACATCTGGCTATCTATTGTGGAAGGAGGAGTTCTACAAGCAAGTAGATGGTGTGGCGATGGGCTCACCTGTGTCTCCCATAGTCGCCGACATATTCATGGAGGACTTTGAGGAGAAAGCCCTTCTTACTGCTCCTGTAAATCCAAGGTTCTACAAGCGGTACGTAGACGACACTCACAATTTTACCATCTGACAGAGTAACTGCATTTTTAGACCACCTTAACTCCACAAACTCTAAAATACAATTCACAATGGAGTTAGAGGCAAATAATTCTTTAGCTTTCCTAGATGTTTTAGTCATCCGAAATCCTGATAACACTATTGGTCACACTGTGTATAGGAAAAAGACCCATACCAACCGATATTTAAATGGTGAATCTCACCATCATCCTTCACAGTTAGCTACCGTGGGTAAATCTTTGTTTCAGAGAGCACGAGGGATCTGTGACAGAAAACATCTGGCCGCGGAGCTTCAGCACGTCAAGCAAGTATTGCAAGACAACAAGCTTCGGGTCCCGCGCCTACGTCACAGTGAACGAGTGAAGCCGGCCACAGTCGAGCGCGCGCCTGCTCTACTACCATATGTTAGAGGAGTCACGGACAAGATTGGCTACATCTTGAAGCGAGCGTCCATTAAGACATACTACAAGCCGCTGAAGAAGATTAGTCAATTTTTACCATCCATCAAATGTAATATTCCTCTACAAGATGCAGGTGTGTACAAGCTAGATTGTGAATGTGGTCTCTCTTCATAGGTCAAACAAAGAGATCTATAAAAACCCGCGTGAAGGAACATATAGCTGATGTGAAGCACCGACGCTCCGGGAAGTCTGCAGTCTGCGAACATGTTCAAGATCGTCCCCACCATTACATTAGATTTGATAAACCACAAATTCTCGCAAAAGAACACCGATTCCTACCAAGGATGATACGCGAGGCTATTGAAATTAAAAAACATCCAAATTTCAATAGAGAAGATGGTTGGGTGCTACCATCTGCTTGGGATCCTATAATTAACAAAATTAAACCCAAACCCAAGCATACTACTGCAAGACTTCATGATACTATAAGCTCGTTTTGCGTAAATCGGACCAAAAATTAATATTAAAAAACTGAAGGTAGCCGGACTAACTATGACATTGGGACGTCAAACATCTCAGTCCCCCCCGTGACCATGGGCGCTGTAAAGCACCCGAAACGTCGGGATAATAATAAAAATAAATTAAAGTAATTAAACGCGATAAAATCCGTAAATAATAGTTTTATTCAAAGAATTCCTTTAATTAACTCTATTAAGTTTAATATTTACAAGATTTTACCATTACCTACACAGTATGATAAGTATAATTTACAAACTTATTTTCTCATTCATCCTTCCAAGCTGTATGTAGCCCTTACGGATGATAGATTAAATTACGCATTGTTTGATAGTTTAAGTGAGTGTAAAAACGTTAACAATAAGTTTATGATATGTTTATCACCTTCTGTTTTGTCCACAATTAATAATCCAACCTGTGAAACTCAACTCTTGACTGAAGTAATCATGTCACTTCCAGAAACATGCGATTCGAAAATAATATATGGTAATATTAATTTATGGCAAAAACTTAGTGATGGACGATTTATTTATGTTCAGTCTAAACCAAATAAATTGACTGTTAAATGTACAAATAATAATAAGATTTCGGATTATACCGTACAAGGCACTGGTATTATTATCTTTAAAAAATGATTGCGTTGCATATTACCAAACATTGCAATTTCACCCATCGCATAATTATAAGTCCGTGCTGCCTAGCCAAATACCAATCGATTTTAACATAGTTGAAGATAATTGTTGCAAATACAATTTATTGAACCACAGTTCTAATGTCCTAAACCCAATTACGCTAACAGATATTGATTTGGAATCGTTAAAATTAGCGTCATATAAATTAGATAGTTTAAAGAATCAAATTCATCAAGCCGAGAATCAGCCTCATATTGTTAAATACGGGCATTATTATTCAACGCTTACTTATATTGTAATTGCCAGTATTTTTAGTTATATACTGTATAAGATATACAACAAATGCTTTTCAAATTGTTGTAAAAATACATCTTGTTGCATCCAAATATATAATCAGTGTTATAATAAAAAATGTAATAAAAACGATACTAATGTTAACACTTCTATTGAACTAACGGATATTTCCGATGAATCAATTGAATGCGACAAGAAATCGATTAGCAGTCTCCCAGAAATAGAGATAAGTAAAAACAAGGACAAGGTTCAATTTAGGAAATTTAACAGAGCTTCTTATAACCGAAATTTAAGCAATTATTAAAAAAACATTGAAATTTATTAATTACTTTTCTTAACATGTTACTTGTTATAAGTTAAATAATATTGCTAATATACTTAACAAGAATAAAATGTATAAATTTCTTCTAAAAGTTATTTTAATATTTCTAATCATGTTTTAAGTTTCATTTAATAATTATTATTAATATTGGTAAATAACAATTAAAATTGTAAAATTCTTTTCAAAACTATTTTTTTAATTTTTAAACAAGTTCTTAGTTATTAGTCAATTAATATTTATATTACCTTGCTTTATAATGTAGCGATTAAAATTCAATCATTTATTTTTAAGTTTTATATTCCTTATTATTATGTTTCTTAGTTGTTAATTGAATAAGATTGTCAATTAAAATAAAGCATTAGCTATTGCAATTGTATCAGTTAAAATTTTTATAGTTGTTGAATGATTTTACTGTATTTCAATATATTATTGTATCAACTTAGGATCTTGACTTTATTGTATCCTACGTTTATCTTAAAGGATAAGCCTCCGTCTTAAGGGGGGAGATGTTATGAACCGATGTACAAGGTAGTAATTGTTGTTGTAAGCATTATGTAAAGTATATAAAAGTGATTTTTCATATAATTTAAGCAGTCAAACTCTAACCTCTGTTCGGTACACAACTTTGTTATAGTTTATAATATTCCGAAGTGTAAATTAAATTAAATTAGTTTTGCAGCAGTAAAGGTGTCTTTTTTTTTAAAAAGGACCCCAGGCGAGCCATCCTAACAGTAAGCACAGGTGCATTCTCTATTCCCCTACTCTCGCAGTCCGAAGAGACCGCAGTCCGACAACACAAAAGAGGTATCAGGCGCAGGATGAATGGTTTTACGTGCTCCTCGTCACACCGTTAAACCCCGTCAATTTTCTGACTCTGGACCGCTACTGAGAATTTCTTAACAATAAAATAATAACCAATGTTGGTCCGGCTCAGGATGAAACCCATAGAATACTACAATACACAATAGAATGGCTGTCAACTTTATTTTGTACAAGGATTGGCGTCGCCAAACCCGATTCGCTGTGTTGACAGACTGAATAAATTTACACATTTTAGACTTATGATTAAAGTTCAAGATCATCATTAAAAAAATCGTTTAAATTTTAATACATATTTATTTGTAAATAGGGTGCGATTTGGCATTTTTTAAATAATTTGCGTGCAAAATTTGGAAACGAATGTAACGTCAAAACACATCTCGTGTTGACAGTTATACGTGTGAATTGACGTGTTAGTGGAATTTTAGTGGCTACACGAGCTCCGCCCACACCCGCGTTCTATTATGTATGTATTATACTATGCTATAATGAAACCACATAATCATGCACCATGCATGTGTTATACTTATGACCACTTGAAAAGGAACCAAGAGAGGAGCACAAACTTTTGGGCTCTGAAACAGAAGGGAGGAATCGAGGCTTCTCTCGATCCGGCCTCCTATAACGCCTACATTGGGTTCGGGAACAACGTATGTGATCTCCGCAACGGAGTAACACACAAGGGCGATAACCTTTTCCTTTTCAGCGAGTAGGTTCAGACGGGGATTACGGGTCTTCCGAAGTCGTCCCGGTCCCAACGCCTTAATTCTTCGATGTGGACTGTATAATCTTGAGGGATGAATTACTTGGGAATAAAACAGCAATTATCTTCAAACCGTTCCGTGAGAGAGTCATCACTTTTCCCTATACTCTTCTTATTGACTGCTGGTTTTTCACTTTTCTCGAACTTTTTTCCCGAACTATCTTGAAGGATTCCCGAACGATTCCCGAACGAATTGCAATTTTTTTTTTGCGCCCGAAACAATTAAAGGGCTACCCTATACGTAGGGAGGCGGAAAATGCATTACGCATACCACGATAGCCGGTCTATCGTGGTTATGAGGGGCTCACTGTCCTACCGGGGACCCTAAGTGATACCCTCTAAAAACCGCCTTTGGGGACAGGCAACCGGCTGATTAAGCTCTATTGTGCCTTATCATGAGCGACCCTCTTTTGGGAAAAGAGGGCGCAGGCGGCTAAGTGCCGCTGAGGGAGTGCCTACGAAGGCAAATTAATGTTAGTTATTACAGTAATTTTATTTAATTAGAGTTGGCCTGAGCCGCCAGGAGACAGTTCAGGTCGTTTGAAAGTTTATTAGGCGGGTCCGAGAGAGAGTTTCTCGGCCTGCGGACACGATAGCGAGAGGGGGGTGGGGCTGCATAAGAAGCTGCCTCACGAATTAAATGGTTTGGGTGCGACTCTGAGGCTTTGAAGAAGTTCTCAGAGAGTTTTTTAAAAAATTATTGAATTGTTGGGAGCTCTAAGTCCCGATGAAGGTCGGCATTACGGACGTACCACGGTGCGTTCGCAGCTCGACGACAG
Organism: Parnassius apollo; assembly: GCA_907164705.1. Classification (NCBI taxonomy): domain Eukaryota; kingdom Metazoa; phylum Arthropoda; class Insecta; order Lepidoptera; family Papilionidae; genus Parnassius; species Parnassius apollo. The sequence goes on along the minus strand of CAJQZP010001297.1, from coordinate 5,094,015 downwards.
AAGAGGTTCTGAACTATTTGGAGTTCATTTAAAATGTTAGGGTTTGCGTGGGCAAAGACGGGGCCCGCGTAGGACATGACTGGTCGTATGCAGACCTTGTAAAGGGTACGCTTGTTTCGAAGGGACATTTTACTGTGTCGGCCCAACATACTGTTGAGCCTACTCAGATAAAACCGTGCGTGACGGGTTACTCTTTTGACGTGGGGCTTGAAAGTGAGCCCTGTGTCTAGAGTGACACCTAAATATTTGGCGGACGTATGCCAGGGGACAGGGGTCCCTAGCATACGTATTGGTGGAGTGTTTTTGAGACGGCGTCGTTTATAATCGAAGTGAACGGCGGAGCTATTCTCCGGGTTCACATCGATGCGCCATTTTTTGAACCAAGCACCTAGGTCATCAACTGACTTTTGGATCTTGTTCCGTATGAAGGGTAGTGAGACACCTTTGCAGTAGATGGCAGTTTCGTCTGCGAAGAGGGAGAGTTGAACACCTTTCGACGGGATGGGAATGTCGTTGGTGAACAGGATGTACAGCAGAGGAGCAAGTACTGAGCCCTGAGGGACACCAGCCTTGATAGTTCGCTGTGAAGAAAGCGTGCCTTCGTGTCTAAAACGAAAGGTACGATGTTTTAAATAGGAGGCCACGAGACGAACTAGACGATCGGGGAGACCTATTTTATAGAGCTTGTAGATGAGGCCTGTGTGCCAGACTCTATCGAAAGCTTTGGCTATATCGAAAAAGACCGCGATGGTCTTATGACGACGAGGATAGAAACCGCTGAGGATATATTCCACAATGCGGTGAACTTGTTGGGGACATGAGTGTTTGGCTCGGAAACCGAATTGATGGGGAATGATAAGAGGGTCGCCGTCTGTGGGAAACAGATAGCGCCTCATACGCGTTTGGATGACTTTTTCAAAGAGCTTGCCCATTGCCTTGAGGAGGCTAATGGGGCGATGGCTGGAGGGGGAGGTTGAGAGGCTTGCCTGGCTTGGGAATTCCAATCACAGTAGCCTCTTTCCACGTAGTGGGGAAATAACTGAGGTTGAAGCAGGCGTTGAAGATAATAGATAAAAAGGTTAACACCTGCTCAGGAAAGGAATTGCAATAAAACTCATTTACTAAGCTACCCCAGAGCTATACGCGAAAGTGAGCCGCGCCATTCGCGCGCTTGCGCAACTCAATTACATGAATTTGTTCTATTACTCTCTCACGTTTTACTTAATTACTTTATTTGCATAAGTCATACATCTAGATTATTTACCTGTATAGATAGCACAAAACAATATCTACACTACGATATACATTACATTTTTATATCACGAAAAACCTATTATTTATTTAACCAAATATGCCTATTTTACTCACAAGTTCAAACTCGAAATTTCTTAAATATTTAACATAGAAAGTTAAAACAATGTTTTCCACTTGAAATTATACATATGTTAACTAATACAATAGTTTAATTTACATTTTCTCTATTTATTTCACTATTAAAACACTTTTAAATTTCTTATACAAAACTACCATTATTTCACTTATACACAGGAATTTTCACATAAAAATAACACAGAATTCACCTTTTTAGCACGTACAATCAATCTGAAATGTTTCACAAGTCATTTTTACATAAAGTGCTGAAATTATAAATATTTAAATTTTTACATATTTGGCCTCCTAAGTACGTGGCTAGCGTGCATCTATGAACTCACACTATTTGAACAACTAACTTTTGCACGGCTCTCGGCTATCAGAAAAAATGAAAGTCTGATATACATCAATTTTAACAATATTGGGTGAATAAATGCTTCCACACAATTTTCAAACTGTAGGAAACTATTTCTAATCAGATTCTTATCAGTTATCATGTTTCTTATCAGATAACAATATAAGTGAATGTTCTCATAAATCAATCATAGCAAATAGGCATTTGTTTTCGTACAAAACATCAAACTTACCAGGCGGTCCCATAATGAACTGGCCTGATATAGTTCAACGCGACATGTCGCTACATGTTGTGTTGCATTAAATAGTACGTTTATCGTGCACTTAATATAAGACACATGCATCGACATGAAATGCTTAGTATTAGTTTAACAGGCATTTGAATAACGAGAGTCGCGTATTTTTTCAAAATGTCGAAAACTGAGTATCGAAGTGTCATAAAATTTCTGTTTAAAGAAGTTTTATCCCCTGCCCAAATAAAAGAACGATTGGATGGCATGTATAAGGAGTCTGCCCCCTCCTATAGCACAGTGAAAAATTGGGTGAAAGAGTTTCGCCTCGGGAGAGAAACCGTCGAAGACTTTGGCCACGACGGTCGACCTGTGGAAGTGCTCACTCCCGAAACGATTGATCTTATCGAAGAGGAGGTTCTGAGTGACCGTCGTTGGAAGATTAGAGAAATTGCAGCAAGGCTTGGGCTCTCTAAGAGTACCATTTATCGCGCGATCCATGAACATCTTCACATGAAAAAAGTGAGTGCAAGATGGGTACCGAAACTTCTTTCAGCGGTACAGAGACAGGAAAGAGTGCGCTGCGCTTCGGAGTTTTTGGATCTTTGTGGCGAAAATCCAAAGACTGTGATCGAGCGGCTAGTGACTGGTGATGAAACTATAATCTTGTATCATGATCCACAAAGCAAGCGCGAGTCAATGGAATGGCGTTATAAGGGTGAAAAGCCCCTTAGAAAGGCAAAGGTGCAACAACCGAATAAAAAACTGATGTGCACAATATTTTGGGATTTTCAAGGCATTTTGATGGTGGATTTTAAAGAACGTAATACAGTCGTGAACGGCGAATATTTTGCTTCTTTAATATATAAATTACGAGACAAGATAAAGAAAAAACGAAGAGGCAAGCTGTCTAAAGGTGTCCTGTTGCTCCATGACAACGCCCCTGTTCATACCGCTGGTGTTTCGAAGGATGCAGTTCGTCAATGCGGGTTCACAGAAGTTCAACATCCACCTTACAGTCCAGACATGGCCCCGTCCAACTATTATTTATTTCCAAATTTAAAGCGGGAATTAAGAGGAAGAAAATTTTCAAGCGATGAAGAGTTGCAGGCGGCCGTCTTCAGTCATTTTGAGGATAAAAAATGTGATTATTTTTATAAAAGTTTAGAGATGTTGATTCACAGATGTAAGAAGTGTGTTAGTATTCATGGTGATTATATTGAAAAATAAAATTAGTTTCGTTTCATTTCCTTCATTGGTTCATAGTTAGGCCAATTCATAATGGGACCGCCTACGTATATAAGACAATACTTATGCGATTAATTTCCGTTAATTCTATTTATGCACAGAGTGATCATCTCGACCGGGGAACAAATCCGATCCCTAACTTCACTTTAATATTCCTTTGAATTTACATGATTGGAAAGATGATTTCAACCGGGGAACAAATCCGGTAACATAATTTATATCTTAAAATTCCCTATATGGATTTATTAAGAGATATTACTAAGAAAACAATAAACTAGACCGGCCTGGGAATCGAACCCAAGACCTTCATATCATTAATTCGATATTTCTTTAAGATTTAACTAAGCATTTTCTTATCAGAACCTTGCTATTGGACAATTTGCCTTTGAGAAGTTATTCGTCATCGGTTGACATAATAAACTGAAATATTCTAATAGGCGCGTCGCCAACAATCTCCCCTCCGTGCGTAAGCACCATTATTTGGGAGGCGTCGCGGGTACCAGGACTATTATTCTGGATGTAGGTCTCCTCAAGATACCTGTGCTAGTAATGACGTCAACCACTCTGGTGTGACCGTCTGGTCCCGGTAGCGTTCTACTAATTTTGCCTTTCGGCCACGTATTTCGTGGCAACGAATGATCTATTATCAAAACAATATCACCTTCTTTAGGTTCCATGAACTTTCCGTTATTGTATGTATATTGTATGTACCTGTTCGAGGTATTAAGGTAGGCATGTATTCTTTCAGCCATCTTGTCCAAAAATGGTCGGCTAACCTCTGTGCAGCTTTACAATTGAGTTGACCCGTCAGATGTTGCTCTAAAAATAATCCAGGTGGTCGATCACCACAAGAGCGTCCCAGAAGAAAATGATTGGGTGTCAAACCCTCTTCAGGACTATCCATACTGAATGTTACCAGAGGCCTGGAATTTACCGTATGCTCTGCTTCTAAAAGCAGCGTATGCAGAACCTCCTCTCGCGGGCTCCTTTCTTTGAGCGTAGAGGTCAACGCAATTTTAATTGATCTTACTAACCTCTCCCAGGCGCCACCCATGTGCGGTGCTCCCGGAGGTATGAATTTCCATTTAATATATTTCTTAAATGACTCATTTTTCATGGCCTCATGACATTCTTCGTAGGCTTTCAATAATTCTTTATTCGCAGCTTTGAAATTCGTTCCGTTATCGCTGTATATAACGGCTGGTTTTCCTCTTCTGGCGATAAATCGCCTCAATGCCATTATCATTGACGCTGGTGTCAATGAGACTGCTAATTCCAGATGTACTGCTCTGGTGGTCAGACACGTGAATAAAACACCCCAACGTTTTTCGTGTCGCCTTCCCTATAGTCACACTCATAGATCCGAAATAATCTACGGCTGAACATGTAAAAGGTGGTTCATGATGAGCTATTCTCTCCAGAGGAATATTTCCTTCTGGCACGTTCTGCGGTTTTGACCTGTATGTCCTGCACCACTGACAGTGATGTGACACACTTCGTACTACATTACGCAAGTTCAAGACATAAAATTTCTGGTTCACCTCATTCATCACCGTCTGGTGATTGGCATGTCCAAAATGATGATGAACTTCTCTAATCATCATTTTAACGATTTCGTGTTTACCGTCTAATACAACAGGTTTTCTACTTTCCTCGGTCAAATTAGACTTGAAAGGTAAACGTCCATTTAAACGGAGTAAGTTATCTTCTCCTATTTCCATAGATAATTTACTTAAGCGTGAACTTCTTTCAACGCTTTTGCCTGCTTTCAAGCATTTTATTTCCAAATGAAAACACTCGTCTTGAACGAACTTCCAAATTAATAATTCCGCTTTTCTCAAGAGCGCTATGTCCAACGCGCCATCGGGTCCTTTAACCGACTTTGCTAAAACTTTGTTGGAACACATAACCGACTTTTCGGCTGCGTCGTCGGGTCCTTTAACCGACTTTCTTAAACTCTTGAATTTTTCTACCGCTTGTAAGGTGCGTGTAGTTGCCCCAAGGAATTTCTTAAAGCTGCTAAATCGTCCGTAGTCGGGCAGACTTAACGGTTCCCGCTTTCTCAGCGCATTTACGCCCTTTGGCGATTTTTCTTCACCTGTTTCTAAGCTTTTTATGGTGTCCACTTGTTTGGGCCATAAATCAGGACTTTTCCTGAGGAATTCAGGTCCTTGAAACCAGCGATGACTTACATCGAAGGTGGAAGAAAAATTTCTAGTGGCCTCTGGATAGATATGTGCGTTGTCCTGCGCATTCCTATTCTTTACATATATAGCGATGCACGGTGATGATGCCGCTCCAAATATGAGTGACGTCATTCTATACTCTTCCGGTGGCGCGTCACGATTGTGCCGCCATAAGAATCGAAGGCTATCCCTGTCTTCTTCCCGGATTTTCACTTGCAGGAACATTTCTTTAATGTCTGCCATCACTGCCACGCTTCCTTCTATGAATCGTAGCAGAACTCCAAACAGCGACTTCAATAAGTCCGGTCCGGTTAACAATGCATCATTCAGGCAACGTCCGCCCGTCCTTGCGGCGGCGTCAAAAACTATTCTTATTTTCTTTTTTTGTGGATGAGTCACTACGAAGTGAGGAAGGTACCACGTACGTGGGGAAATGGAAATATGGTTCGCTTTCTCTGCGTAACCGTTAACGATGAGATTTTCAATTTGCTTCTCATATTCCTTTTTCAACTCGCTATTTTTGTCGAGCTTCTTTTCGATATTAAGCAGGCGACTTTCAACCTGCGCTCTATTCGACGGCATGCACTCATTGTCTGTGCGCCATAACAAAGCAGTCTCGTACCTATTATTAGGTATACGACGTACCGTTTTGCTCACAATATTTAAAGCTCGTTCTTCTGGGTCGTTCGCGGGCTTTCGCGCAGACACTCCCAGAGATTCCAAACTAAAATAATCTTTGATCAACTTATCCATATCTTCCTCCTTCTTGGTGGAAATGTGGTTAACAATCTTGATTGGTTTAATACCACCCGATATGTGACCATGTAAAACCCATCCAAGTTTGGTGAGCGATGCCACAGGTAGGTTCTTACCTCCTGAAATTAATTCGCGAGTAACTATGAGATGCCAATTGTCCTGGCCAATTAATATGGTAGGTCTGGACCTCTCATACATCAACTCGTCCTTAATCGGTGTCAAATGAGAACACCGTTGTAATAATTCTCGGCTTACTGACTGCGGAGAAAGGTTAAGTGACTTAATTGTTTGTACACTTATCTCTTCTAAGTCGTTCGAGTAAATGTCTTTTATCTTAACGTTTAAGCGATACGAACTGTCGTCGTTAATTCGCTTACCTCCTACGGCTTCAATACGTAATTCTTCTTTACGTCCGCGAGGCGCTAACTTCTGAGCCATCCATTCCTCTATGAGTGTCATGGTCGATCCCTCATCCAGAAGAGCTGTTGTCTTGACCTTACCTCTAGGTCCATACAACTCGACCGGTATAATCTTCAAGTATGCACATGCCAGTGCATTCACTGTACTAACAGTTGTAATCTGAGCCTCTTTACCCCCCTCGTCCCCTTGCGGCGAGGTATTTTCATTGGGGTATCGGTGTAGCATCCGATGATGTGACATTCTACATCCCTCTACACCACATTTTTTCGCTTTGCACTCTAACCTCCTATGGTTAGGTGACAAACATTGGAAACATACTTTCGCTTTTTTGACTGCGTCCCATTTCTCGCGAATATTCATGTCCTTAAACTTGTAACAACTCACTATAGAGTGCTCCTTGTTGCATATAACACACTTATGTGTTACCCGACTTACAGGCTTGTCCTGGGTTGTCATAACCACTTGTCGGTTGTGCCCTTTATTATTTCGGCGTTCTAGACGCTCGCTCGTATTACTTCGGCGCACATAGCGCTCGCTCTTGGCACGATTGCGTACAAACCCCTTTGCGGTGTGTACAGTTTGCTTCCTGAATTCAGGACGCTTCCGTTTTTCAGGCGCATTTTCATTGCTTAAGGACGTTCCAAATTGTTCACTCAATAAATTTAAAAACTTGGCCATCTTCTGTAACTCTGGCTCCAAAGGATGCTGAGCTCGATATTCAAACCATTTAAATTTAATCATAGTTCCGAGTTTCTCCACTATGCGGCTCACTAACTCCGGTGAGTATAAATACTGTGGTTGATTCAACGCTTGTATCGTGGCAACCACGTTCGTAATACGACTTGCAAAAGATCCTATATTCCGGCAATCTTCTGCCAATCTTGGCATACGTTTTACATTCTCGATTTCGGCTAGAATGAGCATCTCAACCTTACCGAATCTTCTCTCGAGAGCGTTCATTATTTCTTCAGGTTCACAAAAAGTAAATAACAATGACTTAACCGCCTCCTTAGCGGTGCCCTTTAATGCCCTCCTAAGGCGTGCGACATTCTGCACCCCTGAAAATTGGCTTCTTGTGTCTTCAAACACCGTTTCGAAAATTATCCATTCACCCGGGTCTCCATCGAACACCGGTAATTCCTGGAGGAAATGAAGCTGGGAAGACTTATCTTTTCCCGCTATCTTTATTGCACTCACAATCGCTTCGGTCAATTCTGACACCTCACTCGCGTGTGTTTTCTGTGCATTTCCTTGGTTGCGCTCGATCTCCGCCCCTTTGCGGCGTGATCCTTTACACGCTTCCTTATCAGTAATATCGGGTTGCGTCACACTAACCGGCGCGCTCATTATGGTCTGCTGAACCCAACTCCTTACGAAAGGTTCCACCTGAGTATTCCGCTCTTCATTATCCTCACTCGAGTCGATCTCCTCTTCTCGGTTGAGTCGTGCCAACTCCAATTGAGACTTGGCTAAGGCAGCAGCTGCCTGTGCTCGTTCGAGCTCTGAGCGTTCGAATTTAATCCGCGCCTCTAATTCGGCTTTCAGCCTCGCGGATCGCGATGACCTACTACCTCTCTGTGACCCTTTGTCACTAGTGTGCCCAATTACTGTCCTTGACGATGCCGCTTCTTCGGTCCTTTGACCTACTTTTTCGACCACCGTTTCACTCCTGGATATAACGGATTGTTGTGCGGTGCTGGCCTGCGTACCACTGGTGTCCGTCCTGTTGCTTGTCGTTGCCATGGACGTCCCTGAGTCCCACGTGCATGTGGACGTGTCGGTGGTGGCTCCACTTGAAGGAGTTGCCCCATTTGACGCAGTAGCTGTGGTCGCTCCAGATGATTCCGCCTCTTTAGCTTTTCTTGAGAGCCCTGTTCTTGTCCTGCTCCCTTCGCTCCTCTCTGTCTGGTCTTGTGCCTTCTTCATCTTGCAGGAAGGTGATTGTTGGCCTACGGTCCCTACAACCCCTTACCTACAACCCTTCTACACCCCAACCTAACACCACTACCCCTCCCCTCCCTTATCTCCCAACCCTACAACCCTACTACCACCCTAACAGCCCTATCAGCCCTATCAATCCTGAACGGGCCTACCGAGGTGAGCCGTCCAGGGATGGAGTCGTGCAGGACTAGAATGGAGGAAAGGTTTAGGAACTGTCCCGCCAAAGAATATGACGAAATAGTCGAGCGGTAGTGCAAGCGCAGTCTCGCTCGAGAGAACTGCTCCACCCGAAGGTGTTGTGCCAGAGCCCGACCGTTTGGCACCGTTAGGTGGTCGGGATGTATGCTGTGCTCGCCGCCCAGTTGCCGGTAACGCCTCGTCCAAGCGCCCTCCTCCGGCCGCGATGCAGTCAGGTGCCCACGCGCACCCTCGCCTGGCAGCAGCAGCGGTGGATGCTTCTTCTTGCACCCTGATGACTTCGACAGGAAATGCCGGACACGGTCGTCCGACAGGAAATGCCAGACACGGTCGTCCGACAGGAAATGCCGAGCACGCTTGCCCAACAGGAAAAATGCCAAGCCCTGCTTGGCCACGATGAGCGCCTTCACAAGGCACCTGCGCCTGGCTGCGATACGTGCCCCATGCGAGCACACGCCCCAAGCCGCAATCCCGGTTTTCTTTCTTCCGGTAGTTCCAGGTCCAGTCCTTCTGCGCTGATGACCTGGTCTTCTGGCCTTTGGTCCTATTGCTTCAGCTCAAACCTCCGGCTTCCTTCGGTTGCTGATCTTCACTCGGCTCCGAAGGTCTTCTTTTTCCACAACCAGCAGTCCACTTCGGTGGTCCTTAATCCGGCTCCGAAGGTCCAATTGAAAAGGAACCCAGGTTCGGAGGTCCTCTTGACCCGGCCGCGACGGACCAATTGAAAAGGACCAACGGGGATTAAACGTTCGATTAAGAAACAGAAGGGAGGAATCGAGGCTTCTCTCGATCCGGCCTCCTATAACGCCTACATTGGGTTCGGGAACAACGTATGTGATCTCCGCAACGGAGTAACACACAAGGGCGATAACCTCTTCCTTTTCAGCGAGTAGGTTCAGACGGGGATTACGGGTCTTCCGAAGTCGTCCCGGTCCCAACGCCTTAATTCTTCGATGTGGACTGTATAATCTTGAGGGATGAATTACTTGGGAATAAAACAGCAATTATCTTCAAACCGTTCCGTGAGAGAGTAATCACTTTTCCCTATACTCTTCTTATTGACTGCTGGTTTTTCACTTTTCTCGAACTTTTTTCCCGAACGATTCCCGAACGATTCCCGAACGAATTGCAATAAAACTCATTTACTAAGCTACCCCAGAGCTATACGCGAAAGTGAGCCGCGCCATTCGCGCGCTTGCGCAACTCAATTACATGAATTTGTTCTATTACTCTCTCACGTTTTACTTAATTACTTTATTTGCATAAGTCATATATCTACATAATTTACCTGTATAGATAGCACAAAACAATATCTAACCTACGATATACATTACATTTTTATATCACGAAAAACCTATTATTTATTTAACCAAATATGCCTATTTTACTCACAAGTTCAAACTCGAAATTTCTTAAATATTTAACATAGAAATTTAAAACAATGTTTTCCACTTGAAATTATACATATGTTAACTAATACAATAATTTAATTTACATTTTCTCTATTTATTTCACTATTAAAACACTTTTAAATTTCTTATACAAAACTACCATTATTTCACTTATACACAGGAATTTTCACATAAAAATAACACAGAATTCACCTTTTTAGCACGTACAATCAATCTGAAATATTTCACAAGTCATTTTTACATAAATTGCTGAAATTATAAATATTTAAATTTTTACATATTTGGCCTCCTAAGTACGTGGCTAGCGTGCATATATGAACTCACACTATTTGAACAACTAACTTTTGCACGGCTCTCGGCTATCAGAAAAAATGAAAGTCTGATATACACCAATTTTAACAATAAAGCATGCCAGAATTTGTTTTTATTTGTTCAAATACAAAAATTATAGAATAACTAGCTTGCCAGGCAGACGTTGTCGTGCCCTTTTCGCCCTCTGTTATATCATAAATCCTTAAAATCGCAAAAAAATTGTGGATCACTCATCGGCAAAAAAAAAACTATCCTATCTCTCAAGTTGGACCAAAAATTATATACTATATTACTAAACTCGTGCTCGTATCATAGTTATATTCCTAGTAAGATAGTTATGAACGACATTCATATAACTACATCAGGTACGATACATAGCTATATCCCTAGGGATATAACTACATCACGGCTTTAACAATCACACTGCGACATATAAAATATAAATAGATAAACTTCAACATTGACAAAGTATGCACATAAATAATGATAACGTTTTCTTACAAGATCAGTGTTAATTTGTCGAAAACAACTTTCACGGTTTGCAAAAAAAAGATCTAGTTTTTTATCCCGCTCGCAGTTGACTAAAAGTGTTACGGAGATTTGACCGTAACGTATTAAGGCCGCAGGGCCCGTCTAGTAGTACACATAGAAGTCTACAGTATACAGCCAAAATACATGATATTCAAATACAATGAATATTACCTACCTTGTAAATCGACTTCTTTTTCCTTGAATTAGGAATGTTGTTAAGTTCTGGAGGCGGTGATGTATATTTTCCAGTAACGGAGTCCTTGGATTTCACTTTTTTTAAAATAGAGCCAATAAGGGTCATTTTCCACAATAATATCTATACTAAATTAAATAAAAAAGTTACAGGATAATTTTATTGTTGTCTGATTTGTAACCGAATATATTCACATTTAATCTATGTGGTTGATTTTCTAATTCTAATAATATGGCATAAAGACAAAATCCGAAGTACGGAATAAAAAATAAGTTAGTGAAAAAAGTTAATTAATTATTATACTTTTAACATAGTAAAACTGCCTGCAAAAAAAAAAACAAAAATGTTCACTTATCGGCTTCTGAATTGGGCGCTAAAATATAAATATACAGATATAATGATCGAAGAATTAAAAACCCGATTTCATTATGTGGAACTGATTTTTTTAATCAGTTCTAATTTTTATTAAGTTAATTCTTTTTGAGTGAACTAAGGTAGGTAAGCTAAGGTAAACAACTGGAATGTTGTCTAAATTGTTACATTAAAATACTTATGCCTAGCACGGAATAAATAATAGTACTGAGTACCCTTAGTACGGAATAAATAATAGCCCTTAAAGGACAAAAAAATTTCTTAAAATTTATATGGAACCCTTGAAGTAGGTATAACGCTGATAATAGGTATATCGCGGTCCCACAAATTGGAAAAAAGTACCAGCCATAAGGATGGTAAAATAGGGAAAGAAATTTTTCTACATCGAGATTGAAAATGACAGTCCTAAAACAAAGCCTCGACTTCGGACTTTTTCACATTATCTTATCAATATTTTTTACCTTTTATTTATTAAACACACAAACACAGTTGGATGAAGAAATACTAATATTTTTGATTTTACCGTATTCTGTCCTGACCGTAGTCTTTCTTTATAGAATTAAAGGAGAGAAACGAGTGTAGAGTATGTGTGCCTATTGGTATCTACGTGGATGCTGCGGCCCATAAACGCCTACATCTATCTTAATAATGTCCTCCTGACTGAATTTTGGCCACGGCGGCCAGCCTCAACGGAGGCTAGCCATCGGCGCAGGACAGGATTATAGTGCCCAAGTGTATGCGCAAGCACAGGTGCACTTTCTATTCCCTCACTCTCATAATCCGATGGGACGGTAAACCGACACGACCGGAGAGAGATCAGGCGCAGGACCAACAGCTTTACGTGCTCTCCGAGGCACGGGGGTGAGCTACCGCCAACTTCCTGACTCCGCGCAGCTACTGAGAATTTCTTGACGGAAAAACTCAATAATTGATTTTTTGGCCCGACCCGGGATTCGAACCCAGGACCTCATGATCTGTCAGTCATCTATCTTATTGGTGTACGATATACCCTGGACCTCATATTCAGCAGTGGTCGTAAGCGCTACTGCTGATTATGAGGTCCAGGGTTCGAATCCCGTCTCGGTCCAAAAACCAGTTATTGAGTTTCTCTGTCAAGAAATTGTGAGTAGCAGCCCAGACTCAGAAAGTTAGCAATGTTCCCTGCGCCTGATCTCTCTTCCGTCGTGTCAAATTGACGTTCCATCGGACCATGAGAGTGAGGGAATAGAGTGCACCTAATAGTGTAGGTAGTGAAATAAAAATTTTTAAATGTGCTCGTGCATAAACTTGTACACTATAAAGGCCGATCCTAATTATAATGCCGTTCACAGATCGTTCTCGGTCCAATCTGGGACTGATAAAATATTATCAAGTAAAAAATATGTGTATGCATTCAGACTATCCGTAACAGTCAAGTTTCGCTCAAATCCCATTCCGATAATATAATAAATCAGACCGAGATCGGATCGAGAACGAACTGTGAACGGCAAATGAGGTTCGGCCCTAATCGTGTCCTAGGCAGCTTAGACTCCGTTGAACAAAATTCGATCTGGAGGACATTACTACATCCATCCTTACGATTGAGAGATGCATTGCCACCCCCGACGACACGTTGGAATGCTTTGTTACAAAACTCCCCCCCAATTATCGTCACTGAACATTCGAAACACTGCAGCATAATGCTGCTATTTCATATTGAAATTCTGTGCCAGTCTTTTAGTCTATGCCACAATTAAGTAATTGCTATTAAAAATAAAAAGTAAACTATCTGTATAAATTTTTTATTTCCACAATGTTACAGAATTATAACTAAATATCACAACACAAAAGTTAAAGCGTATAACAAAAATGAGCTCAAATTTGGACATATACAGATAATAAATTATAGTTGCTGTTAACACAGATAAAAATTGCAATAAAAACTAAAGATAATTTTACACTATGAGCATTTTTATTTTTAAAATAATTCATCCATCCAAATTAATACTGAAATTGAAAAAATATCTTACTTAGTAAAAAAGGAATGTGACTAGTAAATATTATTTATTAAAATATATCTGTATAAATTGATCAAGTAATTTAACCAGTAGGAGCATGTTGACTTACTAAAATCAAAGTTAAAAAATAAAAATGCATTAAATTTTTTTGATTGAAGGTGACATTCAGTATAAAAAGTAAAATAAAACTCATTAAAGGCCTCGACTGACTCATTAATCATTAAACAATCGAAATAAATAATCGATGATACTACGTTTACGATTACGATTGACGCACACAAAAACTATTAGGTACGTTTGGAGAACAATATTTTTGTTTCCAAGTACCCATTGAATTTATTGTAGTTCTAAATATGTACGACTGAATCAATTTCGCCTCATTAAGGGGCATAATATACTGGCAGTATATTAGACAATAAATATAAAACAATAAACAATAAGATAAAAATATTACATGTGTCAAAAAATTTAAAAACTATTTTTTTAATAAGTATAGATCGCAGCACAGTACATTGATAATATGTGGATTTTAAAACACCAATTGGGTACTAATCTACACGAAAAATTAGATGTTTCAATGTACGAAATCTCGTCCAGTCCTTGTACACTTAATTAAAAAATGCATTGTTTTTAAAAGATTATATTATAAATGTATGCATAAAATTGCAATAAACAACAAAAAATTATCATGGCGGCAATATTATGTCATTTGTTTAGTAACGTTTGACATTAGACAATCTATGGTTCGTATATCGTTGAGACGCCACATTGAAAGTTGACTAAAATAGTTGTTTAAGAAATCATGTTGGACCACTAAGTATATATTTATAGTTTACATGTATTTTTCCCGGATTACACGTATTTTCCTCAGTTTTTGGTTGTAGTGTATATGGACCTGGACGTTTTGAAACATCTTATTTAATAAAGGAGGTGCAATAAGCGCTATTATTCCGTGAATGCGACGTGGCAAGTAGTAAGCTACTGTCTTTGGCGTATTGCCGTTGTATGGGGCCGTGGCACCGCAGACTGGGGTCTCGCAAGTCTAGTGCTTGGACGAGTGCTCACAGCCGAGTAGGACAGGTAGCGGTCCGATAGATCCGGTGGCTCCACCTATAATAATGTCATTATGATATGATAATAGGAATATTGGGTGCGTTTGGCAGAAAAAAGCGCTGTGTGTGGTTTTGAAGTAGAGTTTATAAGTTGTATTGTGCAATATTAGTTTAAAATAATATAATGACATGAATAGACATATACATGTTATTACAAATTCATGATTGGTAAGTTTTTAATGTGTATACTTTACAAACATATATTTAAATTAGGTTAGGTTCCCCGGTTAAAACTAACTTCGTGTCCTAGAGGAAAATAGCTACTTACGATTTGACAGGCGCTTACCGCTTACGATCGCCATTTTGCTTACAAGCGCTTGCTAGCGCTTTTTCTGGCAAAAGCACCCATTATGTGGTAGCGATTAGACAAGTGTCAATCATTCATTTCTTGTGACCGAATCATTCTAGCACATTTCGTCACGCGTACCGGTACATTCGGATCATTCAAATGGATCATTTCGGGCTCCAGTACCCTACACTAAAAACAATTCATTCGAATCATTCGGGATTCGATCGGTTTTCGACTCAGTCACAATTCACACCAATCACGAGTTAAAAAGGTTCCGTCAATTGTTTGTGATTGGTTGTACATTTAAAAACATGAATGAACCATCATTACTTTTAAGTGTACCAGCTCAAACGTACGAATCATTCATGATTGACACATGTCTAGCAGCGATTATAAGGATATCGACAGGCCAATATCTCCCCCGTGGGTGTCGTAAGAGGCGATACAGATAAACAAGCCAGGAGAACAGTGGTCTTCTTATAAAAAAATAAAATAAAAAAACTGCTTTCCAAGTGAGGCAACTGCGGCTATGGGGGAGGCCAATGCTCAGCAATGAATGTGTGATATGCTGTATCGGATATGATAATAATGTCCGTCAGTAAAACTAGAATTTTTTACTAACGGACATTTTTCCGTTTTAAGGTTAACGGAAATTACACACACTTTAATTTTTTGTTTAATTTGACTGGCACGGGTTAAAGGAGGGAAAGGAGTCAAATGAAATGTTTCGTCTCTCTTAAATGTCGTTCTCCTTCAACGACAAGCACGCGATAAATCAAAACTTAAAACATATACAGTCAGCTGAATACTGTCAACAAATCAGTGCGGTATTGTGTACAGTTATTTACACACTGTGAGTTACTGTGACAGTGGCGTATTGTAGCGTTCATCTGCACACATACTGGTAGTCGACAAATAATATTTCGAGTAGAGTTGTGTACAGTCTGGGTAGTATCATAGTGTACAGCTGTGTGCACGATACTATAGAGTCCGTGAAAGGGACGTGAGGGGGGCGTCGTGCTGTGTACAGTCGTGTAATTTAATCAATAGGTCAATAGGGCGTATTTGTACACAATATGTGAGATGTACAGTCGCATACAGCCGCGGTCATATTGTTTACCATACTGACTGAAGACCAGGGTAGTTTCGTGTACAGCCGAAGGCTGGGTAATATCATTGTGTACAGTCGTGTGCTCACAATTATAGTCCTTGAAGGGGATATATCCAGCAGCAATTAACGCAATCATGTCGTGTACATCGTGTACATGTCGTTTGATCAATAGGTATGTTGTGTTGCCCACAATAGTTGAATATTGGTAAATAATCTGTTCGATGTACAGTATGTTAAGCCCGCGGTCATGTCATGTACCATACTGAAAGGAAATCAGTTTAGTGTCGTGTACAGTCGAGTGCACACAACTATTGAGTCCGTGAAGGGGATATATTCAGTCACTGCGATCGTATTGTTGCGTGAATAAGTCAACGTCATACACTAGCGCCATCTAGTGTCAGGAACGAGTAACAGTATCTTTTACAGTCGTGTTCAAGTTATATAGGTCACGGTGTTTTCTACAGTCGTGTAAACATTAGCAGACAATCTGTGTGGTGTCATGTACAGTCGTGTACAACCGAGTTACTGTATCGGCCGGTCAAAAGTTAGTCGTGTACAGTCGTGCACTCACGTGTTTGTGCGTTTTCTGCGACGCCCGCTGGTGAGGTGCGCTCATGTTGTTCCCGGTGTACGCGACGCACTTCACTTGCCATTCGCCGAGCTGCTCGTTCCAATGCACGTACTTATCGATTAACGCCTGTGGAATAAATAACATGACTCTGAAACATAATAAACAATAACTCTGAAACATCTGTATTAATTACCATGTTTTATGTCAAATAAAGACTATTATTATTATTATTATTATTATAATTCATCTGATGGTAAATTAATGCTTGGCCCATGACATCACCTATCCTCGATTAAGAATAAAAATGCAGATGTGTTGTCGCCAATGACTAAGATGGAAAACACTTTGTTTCTATTGAAACGGGTCTTCGGTTCTCTACACTCACCATACGAAACACAGCAGCATTAAACTGCTATATTACGCTGGTATTCGTCTATGGTCAAGCCGGCCCATTCGTGTTATAGTTATATATAGCTAGCATAGCTGCGGTGTAGCTCTACCACGTGAATTATAATATTACGAGGATGGCTATAATTAGGTTAATGATGAAGGGGAACCTTGCCTCAGTTTCTTAGGATGTAGGAGTCCAGCACTAGGTCATCGAGTTAGAAAAACATAGGCTCAGCTTTCCATTGACGTCCGTCGAGTTGGGGGTTGATATTTTTTTTTTACAGAACACGCAGTTTCAACATGCGGAGACGCGTACTTTTTGAGAATTTTATTTATTGAAAATCAATTATTTGTGCATTATTTATGTAAATCCCTACCACAAATTATATCGAATTATCACCATTGAAAGTTCCGTTTTACGTCGGTTAAGTTGTCATACGTTCGGTAATATTTTATTTTATATAAATTTACGTAAATAATTATATTTTGTACTCATTTCAATAGTTGTCATGTGGTTGGGTCGAAAGTAAATCGCCTGAATTTGAGGATTCTGTCACTGTGGGGGTTCAAGGGGTTTATCTGAAGCACCCCCACGCGATTTTTGCTGCCGGAGCATTGTCGAAGTATTTTTAGTTTTTTTAAATATTGGTAAATCACTAACTAAACGTGAAATGGAACATACATTTAACTAAATTCTAACGTTTTTGACGTTGCATCTGTCAAAGACATCTCAAAATGCGTACAGTGAATCGCTAGGCCGACGATTTTGTTGACAGTGACAGATAGACTTACGTCATTCCGTTGTTCCGAGTTTACGTAAATGTGCTCCCTAACGTTTTTATCTGCCTTCAACTGTTTTGCGACGACTTTGCTACCCCCCTGGATCCTTTTTCAACGGTTGGAAAAATGGTGGTAGCTATAAATTATGTTTATAATTTAAAGTACCTAATTATCAAAGCTAATATTTTGGTGTAAGAGCGAGCGAAGCGAGCTCGGGACTAAGAGCACCCCGACTCGGACAGATTAGGTTAGAAGGGGATGGCGGGGTCTTTTCGCTCGCTTCGCTCTCTCACTCGATTCCGCTATCCTCTGCGTGGTTATTGTTTTATAAACCCCTCAGTAGTTCGAGAGTCGTCGACCGGGCTTTCCTTGACTACGCCACGGGGAGGGAGGCGGGGCTTCCCATCCCCAACTCTCTCTCCCCATAAATCAGGTTTATATTGTCAAAAACATTACGAAATTTTTTCCTGATGAAGGGGGCTCCCCCTTCAGTAGGGGGGGCCTCCTTTATCAGGAAATTCATAAGGAAAATATCCCTGGTTTTTAGACTTAATATTAATCCATAAAATGAGGAAATTTCCTTATATTTATTATTAAAAATGAAGAAACTCGAAAATGGGGGGCTCTGCATTTTTTCTTTTTAATGGGGGTAGTACACCTTCCTCCACCCTCCCCCCACTCTCCTCCCACCCTGAATTCGACGGAAGTCAATGGAAAGTCGTACCAATACATAAATTACCCATGAACTAACATCCATTCGTTCTTTTACGGGGGAGCCAATCACCAAGTTGATGATTAAGGGGATCCCTCATAGCTTACCTGATACTCTTTAGGGATGTAGGAGTCCAGCACGAGGTCGGCGAGTTGTATCTCGCGGCGCAAGGCACGCACTCCGTCTAATATGCCCTCCATTTCTCGCTGTTGTTCGCGTTGCTGGTCTGCCAGCTCCGCCTGTGATAAGAAAATGTCATCTTGGTTAAATCAATATCGACCTTATTAAAACTAACTTTTAAATTCTTTGAGGCCATATAAAATCGACGTCAATCAGAAAATATTTAAAGTTGCTCTCTCTCTCTCTCTCTCTCTCTCTCTACTAAATTACAATAGAAAGAGACAGGCATAGAGTTATTTAATATTTAATTTAAGTACGCCATCAACGATTATAAGTAAGGCAAAATATTCTTTAAATATATAATCGTTATTGCGTCTCTTTATATAGAATACAATTGACAAACGAGCACGCAGTCCACCAGATGTTAAGTTGTTACTGTGGCCCATAGACATCTACATCTATCCTCGATTAAGAATCCAAATGCATATGCGTTGTTACCCCTGAGGACTAAGTATCGGGTTCTCTACGCTCACCATACGAAACACAACACCATTAAGCTGCTACTTTACTCCGATATTCCGTGAGAGCGGATGATTCCTGGTTGATCCGACCCGTTCGTATTACAACCATAGTAGCTGCAGCATGGCACTACCGCGTCTGTTAGTGATAATGTAACTTCTGATCGACTTGACTGATTGAAATCATATGCCCACAATATTGTGTCAGTGTTGTCGAGAAGATAGTTGTATTGTACTAGACTACGGTTTAGTTAGACCAAAATGACTCAAGTCATCATCATCATCATTACAGCCTATCAAAAGTTCACTGCTGCACTCCCTCTTGACATAGACCGCTTATTAAGAGGAACATTTGCCGTAGTTGCCGTAGTAGATAAGAATATCCATTAATTATATTATTTTAACGTGGTAGAGCCTTGCTGCAGTTATATTAGTAGTATAGTTGTAGCACGAATGGGTCGGCTCGACCGGGGAAGGACCACGCTCTCACAGAATACCAGCGTAAAATAGTAGCTTAATGCTGCTGTATTTCGTATGGTGAGTGTAGAGAACCGGAGACCCTTTTTACCGGAAACGAGGCATTCCATCTCAGTCCTCACGGGTGACAACGCATCTGCATTTTGATTTGTAATGGAAGATAGATATTTTAGATGTCTATGGGCCACAGCAACCACTTACCATCAGGTGGACTGTGTGCTCGTTTGTCACCCTATCCTATAAAAAAAAAAAACCTTATAGGAAGCCAGCTCATGGTCTCTTTATAGTATGAGAGGGTAATATGGTCATCCGTTTAATATGGTCTCCATCTCGTAACTCAAAAACTACAGCCTATGGCTTTGTGATACCATAGCTCTTCATCGGTCAATCAATTAATAGAGAGTCAAAAGAGCGATGCCTTATAGACGCCATATTGACGGTTGACATTATATACCTTCGTCGATTTTAGTATGGTGTAGTGTAGTTAGTTTTGTAAATAGATTTTACTTCGAAGTGTTCCTAATTATTGCCAAAGCTTGTTTGCTATTATTTTCTTAATACATTAGTTACAGTATACGACTTTGTGCTTTTGTCACTGTCCTCTTAGTTTAGGTTTTATACGGCGGCAAAGTTTAAGGTGATCACATTACACTCACGTACCTTAGTCACGAACCCAATATCCGATTAGTTGCCTTTTACATGTTAGGAACTAACAACATTATCTTTTGTCTGAGCTCACACATAAATATACCTTTTAAATCCCAGACAAATACATATACACATACACATACGAGAAAATGAAATCGCAAAATCTGGACTCGATAGGCAGCGCTGTGACTGAGTTACCGTTATAGCCTATCAAAAGTCTAGTGCTGAATAAGGGCCTCCCCTATAGAGTGTCTCATATTTTTTTGCAACAGTTGTTAAACTTGGCAACTGTATTTTATTATTTATTTTATTTTTATTCTTTCATACTACTGCTGTTAATGCAGTACTTTTCTTTCTTTTAACTTTTATATCTGATTTTATTATTTCCATTTTTTTTAAATATCTTTTTATTTTAATTTTTTTTATAATTGTTTTTTTATTATACACAATTAGGTTCCTTATAAGTTTTGCTTACTGTTATTATAGTTTTATACTTTTCTACCTCTCTTTTTAATCTACTTATCTTCGTGTAGCTTTTATGCTAATACATTACTAATAATAAATTTTTTTTAAATTGATATTTCATTATTCATTACTGTATCTACTTGGTAATACATTACTCACAACTTTATCTAGATAGTATATTATAAAGGTCTTACTGTCAAATTTTTATATCATTATTTAAGAAGGTTTATCTCTTATACTATACACACATATATATATATATATATATATATATATATACATGTATTTTTTTATTTCTTATTTGTTATTGGGAAGACGTTGTTGCCTTATTTCTAGATAGGTACCCTCTGTACCCTTTTAAGACACCCACGGGACGGGGTATGGGGCGGACTGTCCGGTATTTCGTTAGTTCTATTTTATATAGTTCGTTTCTCACATCGAAATTTATAAAAGTAACCTGATGCACGGAATATCAGCGTGAATAGCAAACATAATGCTGCTGTGTTTCATATGAAGAGAGCAGATAGCCGGAGACCATTTTAATTGGAAACGAGGCATTCCATCTCAGTCCTCAGATGTGACAACGCATCTGTGTTTTGATTCTTAATGGAGGTAGATGTCGATGGGTCACGGCATCCACTTACCATCAGGTGGACTGTGTGCTCGTTTTTCAATGTGAGATCTATAAAAAACAATAGGTTTTTTTACTTAGTTTTAGATACCTTAGCGGAGTTAAGCAGCTGGACGGCGCGCTTGAGCTTCCTTGTCTTCGCAGCGTTTTCCTCTTGCAGGCTCGAGTACCTCTCCTCCAGATCCAACCTCTCGGCCTGCGACAAATAAATAAATACATTTGACTGACTTTGTACAAATAAATTAAAATATTACCAACACCATAATCTAAACGACATTTCAGTTCACACTTTGAACTCTTAATATTCTTTAAATCACTCTAAAGGATAATATAATTAAACTTAAAAAAAGTAAAGCTGACTTATCCTGTCGGGGCTATAATTATGAAGACGTCCGGAAGTGGGTCAAATTGCATCGTAAAATTATACAGGTCAAGTTAATTACAAGCCCGTTAAGAATAATAGATGAAGCAAAATGTATATTATTATTGTTTACTAAAAACCCGCCCCGCGCCCTAGGTATTCGTTTGGAATACTATCGCAAAAGAATTTCTTTCTTTATCTTCTTTTTTCTTTTTCTATAGTTTACAAACTAGTATTTTCTCCATGGAGGCACATTACAAACATAAATTGCACAAGGGCAAACATCCAGACTCGGAACAATTATTTGTGGTCTATACAAATGCTTGTTCTGTGCGGGATTCGAACCCGCTGTCCCCAGTGCTGTAACTCTGCCACTGCGCCGTGGAGCCGTCATGAAGACTGCATTCGAGACATGCAATGAACCGAATTAGCACAGAATAGAACCATTTTTAAATTTAAATTATTTCTTTCGTATCTTACATCTACTAACCTCTTTCTTCTGCAAGTCTTCCTGCAGACGGAGCTCGTTGAGACGTCTCTGCTCCAACTCCTTTGCAGCTTGCTCGAGGAGTTTTCTCTGAGCGTCAGCCTTGTCCAGAAGATTCTCGCCGCCTACAAGCACCTTCGACTCTAGGCGCTGCAGTTTCTCCTTTAACTCTTCTTGTTGTTTTCTGTTGGGTGAATTTATAATCTGTTAAATTAAGGATTAAGCCAAAAAGTTGGAGAACCACTGTTTTGTTTGATTTGTAAGTGATTCAGCCAGCGGTTTTCAAACTTTTTCGCTGACGACTCTAAATATAGCTACAGTTGATTCTTGTGATCGTGTACTTAGGTCCGGTTTCAACCTAAAAGCACATTAGGCACGAGTCCAGGGCCTCCGACCTAACAGGGAACCTTGAAATATTGAAACGTATGGCCTTATATTTTGTTCGATGAGAATACATTCGTTTCTTGTATACACTAAACCATTGTTGCCAAATAAAATGCATTTAGACATTCTTTTTTAGCCGACTTCAAAAAAAGATTATGTTTGTCAAGTGAAACTTATTTTAATGATTTCTTTTTTTTAATAGTTTATATTCGTACTTTAGGGTAGTCCAATATAACAGATATTTGAGCTTGTAATTGCCTTAGTCCACTCAAAAATGTCATAAAATGAGGACTTTAAAAAATGTAAATGCGTCGTTCGAAGAATTAAATGGAATAAAACTAAATAAAAAATTTGCACAAATATATTACTAAGCGACTTCAAAAAAGGAGAAGGTACTCAATCCAACTTTATTTTTTATGTGTGATGGTTACCTCATAAATCTTTAAATATTGAATTAAAGAAAAACTCTATAAAAAGGGTTATTATAATATAAATTAGTATATGGTAGATAATAACCCTTGGAATGAGGTGGTCGCTTCCAAGCTGTTTCTAAAATAAATTTTGTAAATATTATGTGGACATTTTAAAACTTTTTTTTTTAAAGTTCCGCTGGGTTTCGTGCTGGTTCTTCCCAGGATAGAGATTTTTTTCGAACCAGTGGTAAAGTAAAAAATTACTTTCAATAAGAATTACTTGTAAGCTATATTGAATAAAAAATTATTATATTTTATTCTATATCTTTTTTCCAGGTGAACCGATTTTGATAATTCTTTTTTATTTGAAATCTGGTGCTTCTCACGTGGTCCCATATAAATTTGATCAAAATCTAACTAGTTGTTTTTGAGTTATCCTTTATAATTTAATTGACTTTGACTACATTGATGATGTTCTCATTTTATTTATATTGAAGTCGGTTGTACAAATTTTTTAATTTACCACTTGTTTAGTTCTTTGAAATCGGCTTTTACTAAAATAAAAATTAAGTTTTCTTTTTATAAATGGTATACTCACTTGGTCCTCTGCAACTCAGCCTTCTTTTCTTCTAGAACTTTCCGCGCTTGGTGCGCTTTCTCTCTGTTCAGCTTCTCCTGAAATAAAATTATTTGTAAAAGATCGATTTCGTTTATAAATATACGATTTCTAAGAAGTAGGAGTACCCTTAACCGACGAGCATGTATGCGTAGGTGTATGGATGTGGAGGAGGCGAGACAGGTCAGGTCAGTCAGGGTCGTGCCAAATGGATGTCTGTACATTGATTAAAACTACTTTTTACGGATTTTATCGCGTTTATTTTACTTTTATTTACTTTTATTTTTAATTCCCGACGTTTCGGGCGCTTTCCAGCACACATGGTCATGGACTGAGATGACTGACGTCCCGATGTCATTGTTAAACCCGGAGTACCTTCAGCTTTTTTTAAAATTATTGTTTATGGTCCGATCTATGCAAAATGAACTGACTGTGTCTTGAAGTCTCGCAGTGGTATGTTTGGGATTAGTTTTAATTTTATTGATTATAGGATCCCAAGCAGGTGGTAGTACCCAGCCTCCTTCTCTATTGAAATTTGGATGTTTTTAATTTCAATAGCCTCACGTATCATCCTTGGTAGGAATCGATGTTCTTTCGCGAGGATTTGTGGTCTATCAAATCTGATGTAATGGTTGGGGCCGTCTAGGATATGATCGCAAACTGCAGAACGTCGGGAATTAAAAATAAAAGTAATTAAAAGTAAAATAAACGCGATAAAATCCGTAAAGAATAGTTGTAATCAATGTGTAGTGTTCGCGTAAATATAAGAAATCATTATGGAAGTCTGTAATCTCTGCCTACCCATCTGGGTGACAGACGTGAGTGTTTATGTTTATGATTTCTAAGAATGCATTTTTTATAGAATGGCAATCAAGTAGCGGCCGTGTGACAATAACCACTACCATATATCATGCCATAGTCATCGTAAGAGGTGAAAAGAGGGATACCGAACCAGGAGATGGGAAGCAGCATCTTCCTGATACCAGCGGAATAAAAAAACTGCAGTTGGCAACCATATTTACCAAGCGTGGTAACTATGGAAATATCCTTCCTTTGTGATAACCTATGGGGAGGACTATATTTAGAAGTGGACTAATCGGCTGTAAAGGTAGAGGTGACAAAGTGGCGCACAGTCCACCTGATGGTAAACGAATGCTGTGGCGCATAGACATTTACATTTATCCTCAATTAAGAATCAAAACGCAGATGCGTTGTCACCCGTGAGGACTAAGATGGAATGCCTTGTATCCAATAAAACGGGTCTCCGGTTCTCTACACTCACCATACGAAACACAGCGGCATTAAGCTGCTATTTTACGATAGTATTCTGTGAGAGCGTGGTCCTTCCCAGGTCGAGCCGACCCATTCGTGCTACAAGCATAGTATAGCTGCAGCGTAGCTCCC
Source organism: Parnassius apollo (assembly GCA_907164705.1). Lineage (NCBI taxonomy): Eukaryota > Metazoa > Arthropoda > Insecta > Lepidoptera > Papilionidae > Parnassius > Parnassius apollo. The sequence goes on along the minus strand of CAJQZP010001297.1, from coordinate 5,069,005 downwards.
TTTCCCGAACAACATGAAGGAGACGACTTTATCGCCAAGTTGTCTGCCGTTGTGATTTATGAAGTTGGTGATTATGCTAAACTCTACCTGATTTGGAAGGAGTCTATGTCCAACATTGGATGGACGGGCATGAGATGATAATATAGGGACTATACCTTCTCTTCTCTTTGAGATGATAATATAGGGACTATACCTTCTCTTCTCTTTGAGATGATAATAATGAGACTATACCTTCTCTTCTCTTTGAGATGATAATAATGGGACTATACCTTCTCTTCTCTTTGAGATTTGGATAATAATGGGACTATAACCTTCTCTTCTCTTTGAGATTATAATAATGGGACTATACCTTCTCTTCTCTTCTAATCCTACGTTGGATTTTCCTCTCTTCTGGGTCGAGTGTGTCTAGCTCCGGGTCGGTGAGAGTGTCGTCGGTGAGCTCACCCTCGCTGATTTCTTCTTCCTCCCCCTCTTCCTCGATTTCTACAATAAATATCTTTATACAGTGTTCCAAAAATCAACGACAAGCTAAAAACGTGTGATTTGAATTATCATCACAGATAATATTAGAAAAATTATTTCTTTTTAGTTAACATTCAGTATAAATGGAGAAAATTCTTGTTACACTTGTAATGATCTTAACATTACTGTGACTACAAATCTCTATTTCTCTACACTTATTTTCTCTTATTTTACTGTGAGTAATCCCCCTATATACGAGTTTAATCGTTGGTGCGTCTATTAGTGATCGTGTAACTTCTGAACGACTTGACACCGATTGAGATCATACTATATTAACTACTACTTAACCACTGCTTAGTAATTATTATCCGCCATAGAATTATCTCCTGCGTCGTGGAGGACCAACTCGCACATGCCCAAGGAAAATCACTAATCTGATCTACGATCTACAACGCAAAAGGCCTATGTCGAATAATGGTCATTTTCGAGCTGATAAAAGAAACTATTGTTAAGCCGTAATTTACTTTTCAAAGGAAATAAGCAACTTTTGGCTTTTTTATAGGATAGGGTGACAAAGAGCACACAGTCCACCTGATGTTAAGTGGATGCTGTGGCCCATAGACATCTACATTCGATTAAGAATCAGAATGCAGATGCGTTGTCACCCCTGAGGACTAAGATGGAATGCCTCGATCTCAGTAAAACTGGCCTCCGGTTCTCTACACTCACCATACGAAACACAGCAGCATTAAGCTGCTATTTGCGCTGGTATTCTGTGAGAGCGTGGTCCTTCCCCGGTTGAGCCGACACATTCATGCTGCAACCATAATATAGCTGCAGCGTGGCTCTACCACGTAAAAAGGCTTTCTATCGCTAAATCCATCAAACACATAAATTTTACAACAATAAGATGGCCGTCGCGCTCATCTCTCACTAATCACAATCAACGCCTCTCCACATCACACAAGACAACACATCGCACCAAGTAACGCCTGGTCAATACAACCTCTTTTTGATGTGAAACATGTATACAATACTATAAACCATAAACACTCACGCCTGTCACCCAGAGGGGTAGGCAGAGACTACGGACTTCCATTTGGCACGATCCTGACACATCTCTCTCGCCTCCTTTACATCCATATATCTACGCACACATGCTCGTCGGTAAAGGGTACTTCTAACGTGGCCCATTTTCAAAATATCGCCAATTTGGTCGATAAACTTTTTTCTAGGGCGTCCCTTCCCGACTCGGCCGTTCACATCTGCCATATAAATTTGCTTTGTCACTCTTTCCTCATTCATTCTTTCTACGTGACCGAACCACCGAATATTACAATACTCTTTGTTGTATACCAAAGAAAGACAAATTTTACAAATATTGAGGAAAAAATTGACGGTCCTATTGGTACACATAGCATACTTCCAGACAACTCAGAATAAATAAATAAAAATAAGAAAAAAGATAAACGTGAAGGGTGCAACTAAATTAGAAAAAAAAATACCAACTTATGTATTAAAAATACACTATTCTATAGGTAGATCAATGATCATAACTAAGAGGAAGAAGAGAGAGGGTTTAGAAAGAAAAATAGTGTTCCTTAACCAATTTCTTGAACACATTTAAGGATTGAGTATAGTATTGCCAGGCGTTCTGATAAAGTGGTTGCGTGTCCGGCTTTTGTTACGCTTTTTAAATTTGATAATTTCTGATTTTATTCAATTGTTGTTATTTTATTAAAACTTAAGAAAATTTAATGGTAAATGATACCAAACATTGTTTTCCTTTTAAAACAATAGTCGTTTTAGTAAGACTAAAAAATTAAGGGTGTCCGACCTTTTTGCCAAAATGTCCAGCTAAGTTCGCTGTCTGTCCGGCTTTACGGTTTTAAGACCTGGCAACCCTTACTGAGCACTTTTAATTGACTGGGGTAATGAGTTCCAAAGTCTTACTCCAAGAACCGAAAATAATTTATCATAAAATTTGGAGGAGTGCACAGAACATTGGAGGGAAAGATTTTCTTTGGTCCGTAAGAAAAAATTATGACAGATGTTGAGCAATTTAAAACGTTCTTTTATTTCAGTCATGTTTGTCGCAGCTAGGCAGTAAAACCGACACGTATTTCGTGATGGCAAACAAACATGACGCTTTCTTATGCCGTCATGCCCCCTCACTACACTTCACTTAATACGTGAATACACTTCATTACTCCCTGTGTGAGTTGTGTACTGCCTGTGCCTTTCTATTCGACTATAGTATTGTGCGCCATAAGTAATGCCACTAGCGCCATCTATTATCGAGTAGCAGAACTAAGAGAGCTTTCTAGCAAATTCCATACTAGAACTTTCTACACCTAGTCGGTCGGGACCGGTATGTGCTCGAACATTCTAGATGTTTCAATGGCAAGGCCCTATATACGGCCAGTAAAGACCGTGACCGACACAGTATTGAATTGGCGACACAAGCAAATACTTCGAAGCAATATAACTGCGAATTGTGTTTTATTATTAGTGTTATAAATTGTAATTGGTGTTAGGTAATTAGTGTCAATTTTTGTTATTCAATCGGCAGCTTTTATTGTCACGAACCTCAAGCTCCTAACAATAGTATACTTGACGCGTTATTTTATTTATTTTATTCAATATTTATTGTTGATTTTCATTAATTATAAATTCTACCACTAACTATGATTTTCACATCTGCCGGTTGTTATCCGATCCGATCCGAACCGATCAAGGTCTTGTGACGGTCAACTTTTTTCTTTATTACATTATATTTTTAAACCAACATTAACAATGTCATGCAAACGTTTAGTCGCACGCTTGGTCAAGGTCAAATGAGGAAAGAAGGAATTAAGAACAAGGAACGTACCGTTGGCAGCTTCCTCCAGCTGTTTCTTAAGTTGGTCAATCTCTTGCTGGAACCTGTATTATAAAAAATACAATTAATAAGTTAATTGGTCCGGTGAGGTAATTAAAATACGGATAAATTAAGTGTTTTTGTTTTATAAGAAATTTATTGGTCCGACTGCGGCGTAGCCCAGTAGTACAAGTGTGTACATAATAATAATATAAACTGATAAATATATATCATTATATACTGGATGACCTTTTTTACCGTCTGGAAAAAAATAGGGTGTAACATGTGATCGGAGTAGAAGCACAGATATTTTATTTCATTCATTTCATGTGTTATTAAAATATTCGTTGGAAACTTATAACTATAAATATTTTTTGATATTTAAATAGTATATATGTACTACTCAAGAATTGAAACAAATACATCACCGAATTAAAAATAACAATTTTTAACTTAAGGAGTTGAGTTTTGTGGCATCTCCAATAACAAAGGCCACGCTTTATATAACTTTTTTAGTTCATCTGAGGTTCATATGGTTGTAGTACGAATGGGTCGGTTGACCAGGGTAGAATACCAGCGTAAAATAGCAGATCAATTCTGCTATGTTTCATATGGTGAACCACAATAGAGTTCTATTTACTGAAAACGAGGCATTCCATTTTAGTCCTCACGGGTGACAAAGCATCTGCATTTTGATTCTTAATCGAGGGTAAACGTAGATGTCTATGGGCCACAGCATCCACATACCATCAGATAAACTGTGTCTTTGTTTGTCAACCCCATTATACTAGGTGTCTCAAAAGTAAGTTCACATTTGCTTATCTTATTACGCGAAAGCAACTATTCTGAGGGGCGCGGGGGGGTATGTCAGTCGGTAGTCTGGCTCTTGGGAATTTAGTCGCTATGGAGCGTTTCTCTGGTGCGGACCGTGCGTTGTGCGTACGTGAGTTTTACAAAAACGGTAATTCGGCGACTGTAGCGCGTAGAAAATTCTGCAGTATTCGACATATTCGTCACTTAAATGATGCGCCTAGCACTCGTCTCATTGCAAAATGGGTTGAGAAGTTTGAAGAGACTGGGTCAACTCTGGAGAAACCAAAATCTGGGCGACCAAGAACATCAAGAACAGCCGAAAACGTGGACAGTGTTACTCAGTCTATTCGAGATGATCCAAACCTCTCGATTCGGAAGCGTGCTGTTGCTTTAAATGTGCACAGATCTTCATTATGCCGCATTTTACACAAAGATTTAAAGCTGCACCCGTACAAAATTCAGTTAGTGCAAGAACTGAAGCCTCAAGATGCTGGTCAGAGGCTTGCCTTTGTAAATCAGATGATTGAGCGCTTTCCAACGTTCACCAACATCTTGTTTTCCGATGAAGCCCATTTTCACCTGAATGGGCATGTAAACAAGCAAAATTGTCGTTACTGGAGTGCAACCAACCCAAAACAAAAACATCAGAAACCGCTACATTCACCCAAAGTCACCGTATGGGCAGCGATGTCGGCGCGAGGAATTATCGGCCCTTACTTTTTTGAAGATGGAAGGGGACGCACACTCACAGTGAATTCAGAGCGTTATGTGGAGATGTTAGACGAGTTTTTCGTACCCCAACTGCAAAACTTTCCTGGTTACAACCAAAGAACATGGTTCCAGCAGGATGGAGCAACTTCACACACGTCCAACAGATCTCTGCCTCGAGTTCGAGAAATTTTTCCGAACAAATTAATCTCCTGGCGAGGTGACATAAATTGGCCTCCACGGAGTCCCGATTTAACGCCTATGGATTTTTTCCTGTGGGGTTATGTCAAATCAAAAGTTTACGCTAATAAACCGACTTCCCTGGCACAATTAAAAGAAAATATCCGTCATGAAATGGCAGCCATCACGGAGACTACCTGCCGAGCTGTCATAGGCAATTTTAGTGCCCGACTAAATGAATGCCGAGAGCGCAACGGTTTACATTTGGACAATGTTATTTTTAAAAAATAAATTCCCAAACAGTGTACTTCAATATAAAATAAACATTTTTTCAATAAAGCTAAGACTTTTCTTTTAAAAAAAGATTTAAATGTGAACTTTCTTTTGAGACACCTTGTATTAAAAATGCCTTGATATCCATCCACATTGTAACAACTTATTCCACTCCATTGCTGTATCATGAACGATGGAGCAAACCGTTTTGTTCGAATGCGTGGTATCGACAAGAAAGAAATGGAGATCAGCCGTGCGTCACCGCCAGACAACGATGATGATGGAACAGAGAGGAAAGAATTAAGTCAAGCTATTGGAGAATAAGGATTGAAATTCGAACTTGTGACCAGTAAACTATGACATACCTAGTGAGCAGAGCGTCTCCGGGTTCGCTGTTGACGTGAGTCTTGTTCTCGATGTTCTTTGCGCGGTTCGCGTAGCGGAGAGTACTTATCGTCTCCACGTAGTTCGATTCCGCTGGACCGATCGTTGCAATCTGAACCCAAAAATCATAGAAATATGGCAGAATTTTCTATTACTGGTAGACGATTCAAATTATATGGTCTCAAAGACCAAAAAATTAAAAAAAAAAAACACTTTAATGTTAATGACGGCTTGATGGCGCTGTGGATCAGCGTTTGGTTTAATGTGATTTTTTACGTGTATAAAATTAATAGGTCTGGATGTCTTTTTAATTATTTAATCAATTTTAACAAATCACGCTTCGTCACTTATTCAGTCCAATGCCGCCATCTTGGCTCGCTAGTTGCCTAGTTACAATAACATTTGAAACATAAGTATTATTTTTATTTGAGTGATTAATTATGTGAATATAATTATTTGTAAAATATTGATTATTTGTAAGAAAGTTATTTTTGTAATTCTTAAACGTTAGAAATTAAAATTGAGTCTCAACTATTTTTATATAGTAAATAGCATAATGTAGATAATAAAATAATATCTTAAAAATGACGATTAATCGTTTAGAAACTTGACATAAAAAGAAATATTTATACTCAATAATCTAACACGTGGTAGAGCCATGTTGCAGCTATATTAGTATTAAGTATAGTTGTAGTACGAGTGGGTCACGTGTGGGGTACGAATGGGGGAAGGATCACGTTCTCACAGAATACCAGCGTGAAATAGCAGCTCAACACCGCTGTGTTTCGTATGGTGGGTGTAGAGAACCGGAGACTAATTTTACTGGGAGCGAGGCATTCCATCTTAGTCCTCAGGGGTGACAACGCATCTGCATTTTGATTTGTAATCGAGGATAAATGTATATGTCTATGGGCCGCAGCAACCACTTACCATCAGGTGGACTGTGCGCACTTTTGCTTCTCAATGCTATAAAAAATCTTATATTGCATAAAAGTAAAACATTATAACAATAATAACTATAATTTCTCGATAGGATAAAAAAATGTAAATTAGGCTAATTAGTTAAATTTCTGCGTGCCACCGCAATATTTTTACGAATTACTTTATGGAATTATTTTTAAAGCATAGTTCAATAATTATATCTAAGTTCACATAAAACATTTTTGAAATCCATAACGTAGCTTTGTAAAAAAACATGGTGTTTAGCGCTTACGTAGCTTATTTCCGAGCCCGTGCTCGAAATAGCTATCTCATAATTTGTGCACATGAAGTAATTGCAACGCTTTAATTTTAACACTCCTTACATCGTCCGTGAGCTTCAAGGACGACTAGCTAAGCTAAGCCCAAACTACGATTAATTTTCAAGGTATCCTTTTGAAAGCTGACGCTGCGAGTTCGATTCCCGTATGGAACAACTATGTTTAAGAATTTATATGCCTATAAATAATTTTTATGTACTACTTAAAACGTATTACAAATATACGCACTAATTTTGCCTTTATTAATGATGAGATCGGTGTAGCTACCAGAAGAGATTTCCCTTACCATAACAGTCTTAGAGTTCCCGCCAAGAGAGTCCTGCAGGAGCCTGGTAAGCTTGGAGTTCCGGTACGGGATGTGCGTGGACTTGCCGTCCACCAGCGCGGAGATCACGTTACCAAGAACCGACAGCGACTGGTTGATCTTCGTCGCTTCCTTCAGCCGTGTGCCCGTCGCTTGGGTTTTGCTCTGGCGCTCTGAACCCTGGAATAGATTTGTTTCAATAATATTAGAATAAAAAAAACCGGCCAAGAGCGTGTCGGGCCACGCTCAGTGTAGGGTGGGTTCCGTAGTTTCCCGTCCGTCACAATAAGTGTTCTCACTAATGAGTTTAAAGGTGGGTATCCTTTATGTTCGCGCTCCAGCAGCGCTCCGCGCTCCTGCAACTGCTCCCGGTAGTGGGTACTGTTGTTTCCATCCAAGTTCAAAATGATTTTCCTAGAAAGTCCTTATAAACTTCTACTTTTCAGACTTTTTTCATATTTTCTAAACTTATGGTTCAAAAGTTAGAGGAGGGGGGGGGACACATTGTTTTTTAATTTTGGAGCGATTATTTCCGAAATTATTGACATTATCAAAAAATGATTTTAGTAAATCCCTATTCATTTTTAAATACCTTTCCAACAATATATCACACGTTAGGGTTGAAATTAAAAAAAAATCACTTCCTACTTTACATATACGGGCTACCCTAATAAAACATTTTTTTCCAATTTTTATTTTACCACTTTGTCGGCGTGAATGATACACATATTGGTACCAAATTTCAGCTTTCTAGTGCTAACGGTCACAGATATTAAGCGAGGACGGACAGACGGACAGACAGGCATGGCGAAACTATACGGGTTCCTAGTTGACTACGGAACCCTAAAAAGCCAATAACCTATATACGTGGTAGAGCCATGCACGAATGGGTCGGCTCGTGCGGTAGGTGGCGTTGTAACAGCTCAATGCAGCTGTGCTTCGTGTGGTGAGTGCAGAGATCCGGAGGCCCTTTTTACTGGAAACGAGGCATTCCATGTTAGTGCTCACGGGTGACAACGTATCTGCGTTTTGATTCTTAATCGAGGATAGATGTAGATGTCTATGTCTTATCAAGTGAATTGTGAGCTCGTGTCGTGTCGTCAACCAACTTTAAGCAAAGAAGCGACAGATATAACTGTACTGGCTCTTTACAGTCTGTACTCTTCAGACCGGAACCCAGCAGTGCGAGCTCTGCTGCTTGAAGACTAAGATAGTTAGTGTGGTACTAATCCGAATGTACTTCTAGGCAGAAAACAAGACCTACAATGCATTAAAATTTAAATAAAAAAAAAACATTTGTGCAGTTCACATGCGGTAGATGTGAAACCTTAAGATAACTATATTTTGAGAGAATGAGACGAATACAGAGTATCTGAAGTAGGATAATTGTAGGGTTTATGTAATAAAAATATGTATTTATAAATAAATTTATAAGAAACACTGTATTCCATCTCACTCACTCGCAGGCTAAATCCTACAGATGTATACATTTGTCTCTTTTTAGTGTCGCTTTATCGTTTCATCGAGTTTCAAATCACAACGGTTCTAAAGAAGTTTTCACTTCAAAGCAAATTTTGTTTATAAAAGTCAGGTCTTTTCGGCATTTTCCTAATATAAGTCGCCTCGATCGAATTTCAACACCACGGGGACGCAATATTTATAATATGGTGCGTCTGCTAGTCATCGTGTAGCTTCTGAACGAATTAACTTATTGCGTTCACATTCACACAATATACTTTTTTTTTAACAAATTTTATATTTATGGAAAAAAATCTCATTTCATCCATATAAATTGTTCTCTTTAACTTGCTTTTATATATTACCCATATATGTTGGTTTAGTGCTAAAAAACAAAATCCGAAAATCGAGACCTGATATAGATGGCGCTGTGGTCTAGTCTCTATATAAAATCAATAGCTACCCATTAGTCTCGCAAAAGCTCGAAAATGGCTCGACCGGATTTGATGAAATTTTTTGTGTATTCGAATGGGTCTCTGGATGGTTTAGATTAACAACTTAACCTGGTAGATAGCGATTTTGTCGAGATCCAGGAACAACCCGGACTGTAAAAATTTCGGATTGAATTCGAAGTGAAACTTACGGCGCAACCTACCGAAAATGGCACGATACTCATATATATTCTCTGTCGGTGCAGCTATATAGGGTATGTTCCGAAACGTTTTCAGTATACTGCCGAATACAAAATGCCGTCATCAATTGACACTATATTGTACTGGCGTGCCGCCGCCATATTGTGTCGGACATCCGGCTATAATAAAACAATTCTTAATTGTGTGTGTGCCCTGAATGAAGCATGCCAGAATTTGTTTTTATTTATTCAAATACAAAAAATTATAGAATATTTGCTGGTATCTCCATTAGGAGGGTATAATGATTTATGAAGTACAAAATGACAATATAATCGCCAACACTTTTCCAATATGGCGCAAATGTATGACGTCATATACTGTCCTATGTTTTGGAACGAATCAACAGTATGGCGTCGATTCATGACGTCATTTGCATTGGACAGTTCACTGGGTTCTATTTTGGAACATACCCATAGTATACTATAAAAAATTATTAAATGTAAGCTATGAACTTTTGTCAAATGAAAAGTAAGCCTTACCGCCAAGTCCACAAGGTGCAATTTCCCCATCTTAACATGCGTTTTCCCATCGGCGCCCTTCTTGCTGCTTTCCACAGTGATAGAGAAGATGGCGTGGGATCTGGAGCTCTCGATGTTCATCGCAGTGGCACCGATGTGCCGGTTTTTATTACCAACGGCCATTATCTTCTCCAACTCGTCCGCATTGTGGACCACGTAACCTGAGTAGGCAAAATGGTATAAATTTCTAGAAAGCGCAATATTTAATTAAATGACTTTTAATAATAAAAATAAATAGATAGATTGTTTTTTTTTTTTTTAATAGAAAAATAACGATTTCTTATATTTACGCGAACACTACACATTGATTAAAACTACTTTTACGAATTTTATCGCGTTTAATTTTACTTTTAATTATTTTTATTTTTAATTTCCGACGTTTCGGGTGCTTTCCAGCACCCATGGTCACGGGGGACTGAGGTGCAATCATATGCAAAATGAACTGATCAGTTCATTTTGCATAGATCGAACCATAAACAAAAATTAAAAAAGCTGAAGGTACTCCGGGTTTAACAATGACATCGGGACGTCAGTCACCTCAGTCCCCCGTGACCATGGGTGCTGGAAAGCACCCGAAACGTCGGGAATTAAAAATTAAAATAATTAAAAGTAAAATTAAACGCGATAAAATCCGTAAAAGTAGTTTTAATCAATTAAATAGAAAGAATAAAGATCAACAACAAACACACAGGCTACCTGATGGTAAGTGGATGCTGTGGGCCGTATCAAGATCCACTCTCGATTAGCAATCAAAATGCAAATCCGTCGTCACCACTGAGGACTAAGATAGAATGCTTCGTTTCCAGTAAATAGAGTCTCCGATTCTCTACACTCACCATACAAAACACTGCAGCATTAAGCTGATGATGATTCGATTTAGGTGTCTTATTCTACTTAGGACTCGGGAAATTCCTCTGGTGTCATGGGCATCGGTGATCACTTACAGGTGAGCCGTATGCTTATTTGCCTCCTCTTCTATAATAAAAAAATTACCTGTAAGGTCCTTTACAAAGACTCCGATGTCAGGCCGCTCCTTAACTTCAAGACTCTGGTGTGGGTTGTTGCCCAGCAGGTCGCGCACCTCCTCGTTGTAGATCTCCAGGTATGTCACGCATACGAGGAACCTGCAAATGATGTATTGGTGATGATGAATATCGGCCGTATTAGAATATCCTACACCATATCTTCTCGTGGGTGCCGTAAGTGTAAGAGGCAACTGAGTGAAGCAAAATATGAGCGTAGGAAGACGCTATATAGTATAATATAATAGGTCGGGGAAAAGTTTCTTCGTATTTTATATACAAATTCAAGACATTCTTTTTTCAAAATTTAATTAAATTTATTTATAAATACCTGCCATTTTGTTCGATAAGTTGTTGCCATATTGTAGTTAGTGACATAATTCCGTTGCTGTAGAAATCTAGGGATTTTTGATCAAAAAAATGCGACACGTAGTTTTGACAGTCCTCCCTTGATGTTAACCTAACACTCCCCAAAGAATTCTAAAGAGACCGAAACAGGTGAAAATCTGAGGGTGCAAGGTCAGGACTATAAACGTCACAACTTTTTTTCGCGGCTTGAGTCGCATTTTTCCCTTTTTTGTAATAAATCTTCAGAATGTATCGAATTTCTTCGTTAGATTCACTCATTTTGGCGAACGGAAAAAAACAATCAAAAAATGGCGGATAAGTGCTTTTTACTTTTTATTTTTCTTTTCCTTAATTTGATGATGAAAACCAGCCAGATAAAAACAGTACAACCAAAGAGATTTTTCTTCAATTTTATACAAAGAAAATACGTAGAAAATATTTCGCCGACCATATAACAATTAAAAACAAAATCAACCTGCCTGCCAAGCTTTTTTAGAGGACGGCTATGTTCAGTAGTTAATTTTTGAAAGACTGTAACAGTAATAGATAGATCTCCGTAGGAAACTAGAAGCATTTGAAATGTGGATATATCGCCGTACGCTCCGAATAAGTTGGACAGACAAAGTTACCAACATTGAGGTCCTTAAACAGATGAAAAGGAATGAACCCCTACTTGTCAAAACCATCAAACAGAGAAAAGTTGCGTTCCTAGGACACGTGCTAAGGCATGAACGTTACCAACTGCTGCAGACTATTGTGATGGGCAAAGTAGCGGGTAAAAGAGGTGTTGGTAGAAGGAAAATGTCGTGGCTATGTAACATCCGGAAATGGACTGGGATAAAGAAAGTTGAAGATCTGTTCAGGCTAGCCATGAACAAAGAAGAATTTAGAAGGATGACTGCCGACCTTCAGTAATGGAGAGGCACTTAAAGAAGAAGAAGAACAGTAATAACGATAATTGACGTCTACGAAACAAATAATAAGGCTTTTCTGTCCAGAAGTATACCTAGGAGTTTACCGACTAATATGCTTTTGAACTTTGAACTCGTCGAGGGGTCTTTCGATAATGGCAAGCACATAATTTGCCATTATTGTAAAGAACCTTCCACTTTTGACTGCCTTGCTGGTCTTGTCTTGGTAAATGTGGTTGCTGATCATGAGTTTTTCTGTCGAGATATTTTCAGTAGCAGCCCGGAGTCAGCAATGGCAATAAGTTTCACCTTCTGCGCCTGAACTCTCTCCAGTCATCACCGTCCCATCGGAATATGAGAGTTGGGGAATTGAGCTACACAGCATACCGCTGGGCTTGCGCATACATTAGCGCTCTATAATGCAGCCCTGTGCAGATGGCTGGTTTCCATTGAGGCCGACCGCCGTGATCGAAATTCGATCTGGACGACATTATTAAAATCCCACTCTATATATCCATTCCAGCGGAGCCACAAAACAATATTCTGGCTGCCTTGATGACTTTATTTAATACCTCCTCCACCTCGTTGATCTTGAATCCCGGCTCGAAAATCAGTGGCTTTTTCGGTCGTAAAATTCTTATACAGCCTAAAATCCTTTCAATCTGCTATCTGCACAGCAAATCTATGAAATCAGAAAATCAATAACAAAATCAGAAAGTTGGCGGCGTTTTACCCCCGTGTCTCTAAAATCCTATTAATAAATGGTCCTGCGTCTGATCTCTTCTATCACTTTGGCAATCATCAATGGAATATAGAATATGCCGTCATATAATGAAAACAAGAGAATAGGGAGTGCATCTGCGCATGCGCACACACTCGTGCAATACAGTCCCGTAAAGCGTAGATGGCTAGTCTCCATTGAGACTGGCCGCTTTATTCGAATTTGGATCTGGAGTAAATTATTACGTAGGCCATTCTTCAAGATAAACCTTCCCTTTTATACGTTAGGAATTATACAATTTAATTCCCCAATCCCCATTCCACACCGCAGTTTTGCATTCTTCCGTTGTGAATGTACCACGCACTCGGACGCAGTAATTCTGAAGCAGTTATAATTGTTATTATTGGGGGAACATTTTCCATAGCTGTCATGCTTGCTACACGAGTGTTGGTATTTCCAAGCCGCATTTTTTTATTTTTTAGTTGTTATTAGGGCAATGAGAACCGTAATAGCTCAGATGGTTAACGCTCCCTGTAAATTTCACAGTACGCGAGTAAACCGGGTTCGATCCCCGCCGGCACCAACAAAATTGTTAAGGGGAAATATAATGTCAAATGGCTTAGCAAGATCCTTCGTTATGCCGAAAATATTGCAGCATTAATTTTGAAATATTGATTTATTAAAGAGAAAATAAGATTAAATTTGACGAAAACACGATTTCGTAAAATTTTCTCGATAGAAAAAAAATCCAAAGTTACCTCCAAAATAAACAATAAACCGCTGTTATTCATAAAATACTTTAAATAAGATCATGAAACTTTGCATACTAACTTAACTAACTATAAAGCAGTGCTTATGTTATTTACTTTTTTTAAAATACCATTATTTTCACTGTAAAAAGAAATTACCTAAACTATCGGCGTCTTGAGCTTGATTCCAGTCGCCCCGTTAGTATCGCTTAGGCTTTTGAAGGGAGAAGTTGTGTCGCTTACGATCAGAATATACATTACGCATTGGGAAATAACCGTGATAAAAATAAGAAGAGGCTGGCTTGGCGTTAAGAAACAGGCATAAATATGATAAACCTAATGAAATAAGTGTCTAATGACCTTTCTACTTACAGTATTAGTGATTACAAACATGTCGGTACATAGCATACGAAGCGCGGGGAAGTGGGGGCGAAATTAGAATTTGAGCTGACTTACTCTATCCTCTTAATTGCAACTTTAAGTGATTTACCACGTGCTCGGCGGTGAAGAAAAACATCGTGAGGAAACCTGTGTGTCTGAGAAATAAGAAAAAAAATCGAAGTCATGTGAAGTTCACCAATACGCATTGATGCAGAGTGGCGGACACTTCCTTGCCCTAATTGGTAAAGAGGAAAGAGATTGGAGGCCTGTGCCCAGCAGTGGGACGTATATAGACTGTTACTTTACTTTACTTTATTAGGGCAACGCTGAGCTAAGAGGAGCTAAAAGGCAATCTATTGGAGAAGCCTGATTTCAGCAGTGGACTTTGATAGGCTGTAATGATGATGATGTCGATGATATCACCACATTCCGAGAAGTTATTACGATTTTAGTTTTACTACTGGTCGCTTACAGACTGTTTTGCTCGGGCTTGCAACACATTTAGCTTTACTTTTACATATTATTTCGTTGTGTAATTTTTGTAGGACATGCTTTGATTACCTTTGAATCTTCTCTCTGGTCTGGTTTCAGTATATAAGGTAGTAGATTAGGAATTGTGGCGGCGCTGTCGTCGCGCCACAAGCGAAACACATCGAATCCTAAATCGCGCAATAAAAGTTCCGAAGTGAAACAGTATATATAGAATAGCTCCGAACTATCATTCGGGGGCCGACACGGTAAAATGTCTCTCCGCAACAAGCGAACCCTGTGTAATGTCTGTGTATATGACCAGTTATAGTATGACATACGCGATCCCCATTTTTGTTCATGCTAAACCTAGCATCATAAACGAACTTCAAGTAGTTCAAAACTCATTTTGTCGTCGCGCTACGAACGCACCCTGGTTAGTCCGTAACGGCGACCTTCACCGAGACTTAGAGCTCCCTACAATCCAACAATTTCTAAAATCACTTTCCCAAATCAGCTTATTCGTGAGGCAGCTTCCTATGCAGTACCACTTCCCTCTCGCTATCGAATTCGCAGGAAATTCGCAGAAAAACTCTCTCTCGGACCCCCATAACAAGCTTTCGGCCGACCTGGACTGCTTCCCGACGGCTCAAGCCAAATCTCCTTTGCCTTAGTTAGGCACGCTTCTCAGCAGCTAATCGCCGCCTGCACCCCTTTACCCCAAGGGGAGAGGCTTCCGATACGGCAGATAGGCCCTCCAGGCCAAAGCCAGTCCCAAGTGGTGTTTAGTGGGTAGGCACTTAGGTTTTCGTAGTGAGTACCACATAAGCCACGCAGCCAGCTGCGTGGTATGCTAAGAGCATTCACCACCTCCCTCCCGTGCTTCACGGAGGGTGGCCCTTGACTTTGCTTCTGGACGCAAAAAAAAATACTACCAATCGGAGCGTTGGCCGCTCCCCGGGCAAAACACCTTGCCCGGCGGGAGATCTCCACTTTTCCTTCCACGGCCACAGAACTATGTTAACGTTTAACAATCGCCAATTTTAACTTAACTTCATTTCCAAGCCAAAGGTTACGGAAGGCTATGATATCTATTGATTTGTGAGTGAATACTCCTGGACTCGTGGGTGCAAAACCCAGACTAGTGATGAAAGAAGCGTCTTAGAGAAGCGACTTTGTCATTTTTTTTCTTGACCATACTTTCTGTTTAACCACACTCGCAAAACCACTCACTTCTCGTCATCCTTCGCCTTGGCGATATGGCTGAAGATGTGCGCGAAGGAGTTGGGTATGATGCCGCGCAGCTCGGGCGCCGTGTTGGAGCCGGCCATTGTGTAAGTCTTGCCGGTGCCAGTCTGGCCATACGCGAAGATCGTGCCATTGTAGCCACGCACCACTTGCTCTACGATGGGGCTCGCCGTTTGCACGTAGATGTCCATCTGAGGAAGAAAAGACACAGTCTATAAAAGTCCACTGCCTAACATAGCCATCCCCTAAAGACTGCCTCATAGGGGGTATATTTGCCATAGTTGTCACTGTGGCAGGCATAGACCAACGCAGTTTTTTTTTCTAATAGAACCCGGATTCGATCCCTGCCTGCACCTAATGAAATTAATTGTTAATTGCAATTTTAAGTGCTGATTTAACACGTGCTCGGCAGTGAAGGAAAACGTCCTGAGGAAACCTGCATGTCTGAGAAATAAGAAAAAAAAATATAAAACCCTCTCAGAAAAGAGAGGAGGCCTGTGCCCAGCAGTGGGACGTGTGTAGGCTGTAACTGTAACTTAAGCTAAATAGGTTGTACATGGTGGCAGGTACCTACGGTCCCATATAAATATGAAGAAAAAGTTTCAACCGCTAAGGATGGCAAAACAGGGCATAAAGTTTTTTATGTAACAATATTATAGAAAGAGTTTTTGCCTTGGACTTGGGATTTGTTAATTCATTCAAAAAGGTAAAATTATAAAAAATACTATTATTTATTAAAAAAAATTAGTTTATAAAGTCGTCTAGAAACAGATTAGTAAGAAAGAAAGACTCTGAGTAGCTAGATAGCCTCGTACCGGTATGCTAAGTGTGAGGCGGCCCCCTCACTAGATGGAGTGACGGCCTGGTAAGACATGCAGGAAGTCGATGGATGCAGGTGGCTCAGGACCGTGCTTTGTGGTATTATGGCCTTTGTTCAGCAGTAGACTTGTGAAGGGCTGTAATGATGATGGTGATAATGATGGAAGTCGTCTAGGACTTGAAAAGTTAAAAGAATAAAATAATTTCTATATAGTTTCTGATTGTTCGATACACTATGTTTTAGCAGCGAATAAGTGACCTTAGTGGTTACCATTTTATTAACGATATGTGGAATTCATTTTATTGTCTATAGTTCTTGAAGCCCGTTTATACTTTTAATAAAAAAAAATTATACAGTTTTTTTTATTTACGTGGTAGAGCCATGCTTGAGCTATATTAGTAGTATAGTTGTAGCACGAATAGGTTGGCGAAGGACCACGCCCTCACAGTATACCAGTGTAAAATAGTAGCTTAATGCTGCTGTATTTCGTATGGTGAGTGTAGAGAACCGGAGACCCTTTTTACTGAAAACGAGGCATTCTATCTTAGTCCTCACGGGTGACAACGCATTTGCATTTTGATAATCGAGGATAGATGTAGATGTCTATGGGCCGCAGCAACCACTTACCATCAGGTGGACTGTGTGCTCGTTTGTCACCCTATCCGATAAAAAAAACAGTTCGCTATTAGCCTTAATAATTGGAAAATGAACTTGGTTATGCTCACGGAACAGCAAACTATTATATATACTGAGTCCTATATTTTATTCGAATCGCAAAGAAAGACTTTACTACAAAAACTAAATTAAAGGTTTAGGTGTCTTGTCTTACTCCCAGATTATAAAACACTCGCGACTATCGCTGACACAGCATCCAAGCCTAACTTACAGCAAACATGGGTAGATAGACGTGGTAGAGCCGTGCTGGAGCCATATTAGTAGTACCTATAGTTGTAGCACTCTCTCTCGCTCACTCACTCCCGACTGGCAGCGGACCACGCCCTCACGCAATACCAGTGTAAAATAGCAGGTTAACAGTGCTGTATTTCGTATAATGAATGAAGAGAACCGGAGACCCTACTGGAAACCAGGCATTCCATCTAAGTCCTCACGTGTGACAACGCATCTTCATTTTGATTAGTAATCGAGGTTACATGTAGACGTCTATGGACCACAGCAACCACTTACCATCAGGCGGACTGTGTACTCGTTTGTCAACCTTATCCCAAAAAAAAAAATAAGATTAGACAAAGGTTAAAAGGACAAAGGATAGTCTGACCATAAATAATATTACAAATAAAAAGAAACATTATTTATTTCGATTTAGAATATAGTACCTAACATGTCAGAATGTATTCTACATTTAAAATATTTAGCATTCGAACAGTAACAAATTCATGGACGTAAGCCAACGTTGATAAAGCAGATTAGAGTCATAGCGGCACCGGGCTCCTATATAGGTCAGTAGGACAGGGTTATTGATTCGCCTCGACCCTCCCTCCCTTTGCCCCGCACTCCGTCCCGCAACATCATATAGCTCCAGCTAGATGCTCTGCCTTTATGTAACTTAGGAATGACTATGTTGTTTTGTACGAAGCGAATGAATTTATGTACTTATGGAGGCATAAAAATAAAGTGGGGCTCTTGTAGGGATAACATAGGCCGATAAGTTCGGAGTAGATAATAATAATTGAGTTTATATAAGGTTTAAATTCTAACCGTGATTCAACATTGTAAGAATTTCAGTAGTTTAATAATATTCAAAAATAAGGCTAAGAAAAGTATTTATGACAATAGTAACTTTTTCATTCAATAAACTTAACATTAGCACCTTCAAAATCAAAATATATTTTTAATACATTAAAATTATTTCAAAAACAAAGAATCATAAACAAAGAAGAAACGCGTAACAAAGCTTTTTAACGGAGTTCAAAAATAAGGTTTTATATTCGATGCTTATCATTTACTTGATTTTTTTATAAAACGGAAGTGTCAAATAAACCTTTTATAGGTCGGCTCGGCCGGGATAGGTCCACGTTCTCACTGTATTTTGTATGGTGAGTGTAGAGAACAGGAGACCCTATTTTACGGGAAACGCGGTATTCTATCTTATTCGTCAGGATGTAGATGTCTATGGGCCACAGCATCTACTTACCATCAGGTGGACTGCGTGCTCATTTATCACCCCTATTCTATTTTTAATAAACCCATTCGTGCTGCACAACTTCAGCATATATCATAAATTTTAAATGTGGTAGCACCTGCATAGATACAGCGTGGCCTCACGTTCAAAATCTTCACGATCCCCAATCCGTCAGGCAATAGTTAAGAGAGAACGCTGCCCTACCCGGTATGCGAACCGGGGACCTCATGACATAATACTCAAGACGTCAATGAAATACTATAATGTTAAATAGGTTAAATTGTTTTGGCCCTTCTTAAAAGAAACAAGGCATTCCATCTTAGTCCTCAGGGGTGACTATGCATCCGCATTTTGATTCGTAATCGAGGATAAATGTATACGTCTATTGGCCACAGCATCCACCTACCATCAGGCGGACTGTCTGCTAGTTTGGCACTCATATTTATAAAAAAAAAGTCCACATGATAAGTTGCTATTTTGTTGTAACTACCAGGGCATCATAATCGTATCAGCGACAAAGTACTCTTTCTAAGAATAAAAAAAATGGTGAGTGGCTACTGCAATCTATGGACACCTGCAGCCAACTTCAAACAAAGAAGGATACATATATATGGCCACATCTGAGGACTAATATGGAATGTCTCGCAGTCTGTAATTATACATGCTTTCTATACCCTTCAGACTGAAAGACAGCAGTGCAAGCACTGCTATTTGGCAGCAGAAATAGGTAAGACGATGATATCTCCCTAATTGAACTCCTAGGCAAAAATAAGTCGTATAAATTGCGGCACGTAACTCTAGCGCTGAACGAAACGTGGAGGGGACAGCTGCGAATGTATGAGTACGGGGGACGGAATGCGACTGGAGAGCCAATTAGCGCGTGCCAACGATACGCACAGCCAATCATACGCAATAATGCGCAATACTGCCAATTATGCGCAATAACGGTCGCCGCTAGATTTTCGTGCCGCGAGTTGTACCACCTAGTAAAATATTCATATATATGTATGTTTACCAATTGCTCCGAAACGGCTGAAGTGATTTAAATGGTTCCATTTTTATTAAATAGGTTAGTGTCGAGGCGAGAAACTCTATGCTACATTAATTTTATTAATACTATCTTTGGAGAAAGAGGTTATATTTGAGAGTGGTCACATAAAAACATGAAGCAAATAAATTCTTTTCGTATGGGTGTACAAATAGGGTATGATGATTTTAATGTAAGTATTTAGACGACATTTTAGTTATTACCTAAAACTTGTAACTCCACTAATCATCATCATCATCATCATCATCATCATCACCATCATTACAACACTTCACAAGTCCACTGCTGAACATAGACCTTCCCCTAGGAACGCCACAAAGCACGGTCCCGAGCCTCCTGAATCCATCGACTTCCTGCATGCCTTACCATATCATCACTCCTTCTAGTGAGGGGATGCCCTACACTTCGTCTACTGGTACGAGACTGCCACTAGAGAACCTTTCTTCCCCATCGGTTGTCTGTTCTTCAAGCTATGTAACCGGCCCATTGCCACTTCAGTTCACTAATACGTTGGACTATGTCAGTCACTCTATTTCATAGCCCATCATAGCAAATCATTTAACTCAAGTATATATTATATTATATTTTATTAATTTAATTTATATTTCATACATACGAAAAATCTCACGCCCATCTTCGAGAAAGGTTAGCAGGGACTACAGACTTCCATTTAGCACGATTCTGACACTACTCTCTCTTTCTTTTCTCGTTTCTTTTCTCCATATTATATCTACGTATACACGCTCGTCGTCTAAGAGTATTTTTTTACACGTGGTAGAGCTACGCTGCAGCTATTATGGTTGTGGCGAGAATAAGTCGGCTCAACCGGGGAAGGACCACGCTCTCTCAGAATACCAGCGTAAAATAGCAGCTTAATACTGATTTCCTTCGTATGGTGAGTGCAGATATCCGGAGACCCTTTTTTACTGGAAACGAGGCATTCCATCGTAGTCTTCAGGGGTGACAACATCTACGTTTTGATTCTTAATCGAGGATAAATGTAGATGTCTATGGCCCACAGCATACACTTACCATCAGGTGGAGTGTGCTCGTTTGTCTCCCTTATAAAAAAACACTTAAATTGGCCCATCGTTAACATATCGTCAATTTGATCGATAACTTCTTGTTTTTGCTTTGCACTAACTCTTTTTTCATTCATCCTTCCCTCGTGTCTAAACCGCCGAAGCATAAACTTACAAGACAATAAGATGTAAGTACTATATGTTTGTACTTATGTACTAATAGGCGTCCCAAAGACATTCTAAATTTAGTATATACGAGAGGCGCCCAGTCCTTTGTTTTGATAATATTTTACATCATAATTTTAATTTTTAATTTTAATAATTGGTTTGACAATAATTTACATACCTAGGCTGCACTAAAAGTATCGGGAATGGAATATTTCAACTGTTCCTGTCACATTAAAATCTTTTTAATTGAAAACTCCTTGGTTTTAAAAATCGAATACCATTTATTTATTTAAAAAAAAAGATTCTCGGTCTTGTCACAAGGTTTTGTCAAACTTGTTTAGTCGTTGAGAAAATGGAATTGAAAAAATTCAAGAGCGATGATTTATTATGACTTTCGAAGTGGTTTAACACAAAAACAGTGTGTTGGCCGGATGATTTCTGCATTTGGTAATGAAGCCCCATCCAAAACCACAATTTATCGCTGGTTTGCTGAATTTCAACGTGGACGTGTCAAGCTCAGTGATGATCCCCGTCAAGGTCGTCCAAAAACTGCAGTCACCCAAGAAAACGTTGATGAAGTGCGTAAGCTGATTGAGGAAGATCGACATGTGACATACCGCGAAATTCAGACAACAAAAAATGTCTAACATTGGCATGAGTCAAATACAAATAATCTTGCATGAATAATTTAGGTGTAAAAAAGTTGTTTTCCCGATGGATACCGCATTCGCTCTGTGAAGAGCAAAAAGCGGTTCGCGTTACTTGGTCCGTCAGAACTCTCGAAAGATTCCACGCAGGATCTTCAAATGCAACATACGACATCGTATCAGGTGACGAGTCCTGGATATACGCGTACGAACCCGAAACAAAAAACCAGTCACGAGTTTGGGTATTCGAAAATGAGTTAAAGCGAACAAAAGTTGTTCGTTCACGGAGTGTTGCAAAAAAAATTGGTGGCCACGTTTGTCTCCAAAACCGGCCATGTTACGACTATTCCACTTGAGGGACAAAGAACGGTTAATGTAGAATGGTATGCTAGCATTTATTTGCCACAGGTCGTTTCCGAACTCCGTACCGCCGCATCATCCTCCATCACGACAATGCGAGTTCTCACACCGCACACAGAACAAAAGAGTTTTTAGAGCAAGAAAACATAGAATTATTAGACCATCCGCCGTACAGCCCCGACCTAAGCCCTAATGATTTCTTTACTTTCCCTAAAATAAAGAATAAATTGCGTGGATAGATTTTCATCACCTGAAGAAGCTGTGGACGCCTACAAAACGGCCATTTTGGAGACCCCAACGTCCGAATGTAATGGTTGCTTCAATGATTGGTTCCATCGTATGGAAAAATGTGTCAAATTTCGCGGAGAATACTTCGAAAAGCAATAAATACATTTTTAAATACTAATGTTGTGTCACTTTCTTGATTCCCGAAATTTTCAGTGCCACCCTCTTAATACTTAGTTCTTACAAATTTTACTTGAAAATAAATTATGTTTATCTTAATTTTGGAATAAGGTTTATTTTTAAAACTTTATAGTTGTTTATTGTTTTCAATTTTAATTGTGATTGTAAAATAATATTAGCAAATATCTAAATTTACCTTTTGGTTTTATAATATTTTGATAAATATCCAAAACATGAAAGTAGGTACTTATATTAGTTATTAGTTATTATTTAACATATAGTCATCACATGTAATTGTAATGACACTAAGCTGTAGTCAAAAACATTGTTATATTAAGTATAAACATATAAAATAATATTACATTACAAGTCCATGCATTTGAGAAGGCCGCCATTTTGTGTTGCATCGATTAAACTAGCAGTTAATGCGCAAGTCTGCAAGGTCTTCATTGACCAGATTTTAAGCTCTAACATGACGAACTACATACGTGCCCTATAAAGTACTCGTATAAGTACCTGTACCTGGTTGATCGAGCTCTGCTCGGTATTTTTTTTAATTCGTTTATTTTGGAAATTATATTTAGATACAAATTACATACTGATGAAATATGAATAATATTTTTTGATCTTATCAACATAATAGAAAAAACTGAACTGGTTATTTGAATAAACAAAAAGCGGCCAAGAGCGTGTCGGGCCACGCTCAGTGTAGGGTTCCGTAGTTTCCTGTCCGTCACAATAAGTGTTCCCACTTATGAGTTTAAAGTGGGTATCCATTATGTTCGCGCTCCAGCAGCACTCCGCGCTCCTGCAACTGCTCCCGGTAGTGGGTACTGTTGTATCCATCAAAGTTCAAAATAATTTTCCCAGAAAGTCCTTATAAAGTTCTACTTATCAGATTTTTTTCATATTTTCTAAACTTACGGTTCAAAAGTTAGAGGGGGGGGACACATTGTTTTTTACTTTTGAGATTATTTCCGAAACTATTGACATTATCAAAAAATGATTTTAGTAAACCCCTATTCATTTTTAAATACCTTTCCAACAATATATCACACGTAAGGGTTGAATTTAAAAAAAAAAATCACTTCCCACTTTACATATAGAGGGGCTACCCTAATAAAACATTATTTTCCAATTTTTATTTTACCACTTTGTCGGCGTGATTAATACACATATTGGTACCAAATTTCAGCTTTCTAGTGCTAACGGTCAACGAGATTAAGCGAGTACGGACAGACGGACAGACAGACATGGCGAAACTATAAGGGTTCCTAGTTGACTACGGAACCCTAAAAACCATGAGTGCAATTAGTTTAATTTAAAAAAAAACTAAAAAAGGGCTCGAAATAATAGATTTTCTCAGAAAAGAAGGGAACTTGAAAAAAAAAATTAAAAAAAGTCGGACTGAAGACAGGACTCGAAACAGGGTACTAGGATTTCGTGACCGCCCATTATACCATTTGAGCTAATATAATCACTAACACGCTGTCAAAATTTACCTTCTCATTCTAACGATTTTGTAGCAGTTTTTCATTGCCAGAAAACACGGATAAAACGATATTTTCTAAAAATGAGTCCGAGCTAGAACGATTTATTGCCCCCGAAACCCCCTGGACACTAAATTTTATGAAAATCGTTGGAGCTGTTTCCGAGATTCCGATTATATATATATACATACACAAGAAAAGGTTTAAAGGTATAGGATATCTATGTACATACGTGTTCAATGAGTTATCTACGACTTTTTCTGCCACCAGGGCGGCGCCACTTATAAATGAGTTGTAATATTTGACAGATTTCATCGAGGGAAGTTGATTTGCTCAAAAAATGTAAAGGTCAATGTCTCTTTCAGTACTATTAGTTATATTTTATGTTAATTGGATTAAAATATATAAACCCACCGACAGATGTTTATAAAAGTAGAAAAATTAAAAATAATTAAAAAAGTGCAATAAACTGATGGCATTGTTTTGCGAATTATTATAATACTCTAGAAACTGATAAACTTTTATTTATAACTAACTTTTCAATTGACTAGCGAATTGGTAAGCGGAAGGTTATTAGCGTTCATTGATTTTTTTTTTCAAAATGTTCAATATATTTTTGCACGCAACATGCAGGCGTGTTATAACGAAGAATGAAAATTTGCGAAATTATTGTGTGATAAATATCTATATGCATCTATGTAATCATTAGCGCCAGTTGGTGATCATGTAACTATTGAACAACCTGACCGATAAAGTTTATGTCCTTCAGATCGATCGAGGTCATCATATCAGCTCAATCGTACCATGTTATTGTACCGTCATCGTAGTTACCACTTACCATAGAATACTATAATACATACATAATAGAACGGGGGAGTGGGCGGAGCCCGTGTAGCCACTAAAATGCCACTAACACGTCAATTCACACGTATAAATGTCAACTCGAGATGTGTTTTGACATTACAATCGTTTCCAAATTTCGCATGCAAATTATTTAGAAAATGCTAAATTGCACGCTATTTATAAATAAATATGTATTAAAATCCGTCTGTCAACACAGCAAATCGGGTTTGTAGTAGTGATTAACTGATAATACGACGTAATTGCTTGTATGAGTGCCCTCGGCGACGCCTATCCTCGTACAAAATAAGGTTGACAGCCATTCTATTGTGTATTATAGTATTCTATGGTAGTACCATAAGTGTACCTTTGAGTTTAATCAGATGCGAAGAAAAACTTCAAAAATTAACTACAAATTTCGAACCCGAAGGAAGTACAAAAATAATTTAAAAAGTTAAAAAGTAAAATAATAAAAACGTTTCCTTCCAAAGAGCATCATAATGCTAAAAGATATGAAAAAAAGTAGAAGGCCATGTGGTTACTAACACAAAAACCGACGCACAAATTTTGACTTCTGATGTTTGGTTTAAACTTAAGTTTTTTTCTGAACACCCCTGTGTTTTAAGCTATAAGTAATCGTGCCGTGGTGGCTTGGCCGTAGCACTAGTTACTACTACTACTACTACTACTACTACTACTACTACCACTACCACTACCACTACTACTACTACTACTACTACTACTACTACTACTACTACTACTAGCACTGTCTTTCACAGCACGCGAAATGTGGTGGATTTAATCTCCGCCAGCAATTACATCTCCTAAAAAGTCGTCACGAAAATCTCTCTCTCTCTCTCTCTCTATATATATATATATATATATATATATATATATATATAAACACATAGATATATAATAGATAGCTAACATATTTCTTCGCCAAATCAGGAAATACACGGAACAATACTTCCTGTTGTAAATAAATATATAACGGTCCGCGCCTTCGATCAATGATTATATATTATTATATAGTATTGATCGAAGGTCCGTGCAGTTAAATCAATGCGCCATACTATTCAATCATTTTTTATATACGAGTAGAATAAAGGTAACAGACAAGCACACATACTACCTGATGGCAAGTGGATTGTAGACAAGTACGTCTATTCTCGATTAAAAAAAAACGAATGCCTCGTAACTTCGTACGTAAAATAGGTCTCCGGTTCCCTACTCTCACCATACGTAACATAGCAGCATTGAGCCTGTTCTGTTCTGTGAGAGTTTCCCCGGTCGAGTCAACCCTTTCGTGCTGCAATGCTACAGCATATAGCGTAGATTTTAAATATGGAAGCACCTGCATAGTTACAGCATGTTCCCACATTCAAAATCTCCACGATCACCAATCCGTCAGCCAATAGTTAAAGAGAACGCTGTCCGACCCGGTATTCGAGCCCGGAATCTCATGACACAATCAATACCCAAGACTCCATTGAAATACTATACTTTTAAATAGGTCACATTATTTTGCCCTATTTTAAACAGTCGACTAATTATAAGTGCTTTTGAAAGCGAAGAGAAATTAAAGTGCAGATAGCTCTGAACACCAATCCTCAAAACATATTCAACAAGCTTCAATTATTGTACCTAGGTATTGGGGCGTCGAAATCAATCTGTCGTATTTACAAGATATACCTACATACCTACTTTATACATAGCCGAATTGCGCATGTGCAAGGATGCAGCGGGGAGGATCGTAATTGACTACGTCGTCGGCCATTTTGAATTGAAAAAAATGTAGAGCGTAGATTGTATTTGTATGGTGGAGATAAAAGAAAATATATTTAAAAAACTTTTTTTAGAACTACTGGTTGACAAATAGGAGTTGTTAATTAACAACAACAATGTCAATAAATAAATGTTAAATGCCGTCAGCGTCTACGAGAACAAAGAGAAACTCAACCGCTCTAACTTTGTTCTTATTCTTTTAATCAACAGTCGACATCGGATTGCGTTGCGTAATTCATATTTAACCAGCAGATGCCCGTGCCCGTGATTGTGTTCGCGTGATATTCAATTATACAAATTTAATTATAATGCCATTGTGCAATGTTCTATCGATTTTCTTCGTCAGTTTAAAATATGGCATAGATTTTGGTTATCTACATGACTGTATTGAATAGAATTAGAAGTAAACTAAAAAATCGTTATAACCTATATACCTACGCCTCATTCTTCAATTGAGGCCCCCTCATCTCTAAGAGTTCCCATGACGTGACTTCTGAAATCACTTAATCTGAAATTCTGAACTGAAGAAACTGTAATAATCACTTGTCATCATTAGCGACATTTAGATTTATATTTTCTTCCTTTAATACGCAATTACTACGTTTTTAAAAGCTTTTATTTAACTTGAAATGTTTGTTTGTTAGAGTTAAATTTTGCAACTGAATTTTAAAACAGAATTATCAGAATTATCCTCAACCAATTGAGTTGAATTTTGTGATTCTTTTTATTATGGTGTTTATGTATATTTGCCTATTTAATGTTGTGTCTATCATATTTATTCATATTGTACTAGCGTTGCGTCCCGTACTCGCACGGGTGATTTCTTGGTCTCGACAGCGCCATCTACCGGGTTGTGAATCTAAACCATCTAGGAACCCATTCAAACTACAAAAATTTCATCAAAATCGTTCGAGACTATTTTGCGTTTCAGCAAGACTAATGGACAGTAACTGATTTTTATATATAGAAAATATCATAATTATAAGTGTACCTATTTTGTTATTATAATATAATATATTGGTTTAGTTTATCTAGGTTCTCCTTACTTTAGCCGTTCTCCGCAACTCCGCTCGCGTGTAGTTTAGGTTTTTTTTCGCGGAACACTAATTCTTTTCCCATATTAAAAGTAGTCTAAGTTACTCCTTCACTGCTGGCCGTATGAAGACGCTCAAGGTCCCTCAGCGAGTTATGGAATGGGCTATGCTCGGAGTTTCTCTGCGTGATAAACTTAGAAATTACGACATCTGCAGTAGAACCAGAGTGACCGACATAGCCCAACGAATTAGTAAGCTGAAGTGGCAATGGGCCGGTGATAGAATCGAAGAACCGACAACCGATGGGGAAAAAAGGTTCTCGAGTGGCAGCCTTGTACCGGTAGGCGTAGTGTAGGGCAACCCCCACTAGATGCAGTGACGACCTGATAAGACATGCAGGAAGTCGATGGATGCAGGTGGCTCAGGACCGTGCTTTGTGGCATTCCTTGGGGGAGGCTTATATTCAGTAGTGGACTTGTGAAGGGCTGTAATGATGATGATGAAGTTACTCCTTATAACATCAGGTATCTGCCAGTGAAACTTCTTTTTAAAGTATGTAAGTTTATTATTTTGCATACCGCCTCCCACTAACCAATAACGTAATTTTCTCCTCAATAAAGAACGTGCAGCCCTTCGATCAATAAGTGTAACCTACTCGCTTCAACGCTTTGAGTAGTAAACCAATTCAACGTCATGTTTTAGGGATTTTTGAAGGGCAATACAGTAACGACGTGACCAGATTGTGTGCCAGATGTGAACAGTTTTAGAAAGACAGTCTTTATTTAGTGTACTACAAAGCAAAATCTAATTTTTAATACTTATGTTTTTTTTATTGTGACGTATTTTTAAAGCTTTAATGTTGCAGGTGCTGTAGCCTTACCTGTTACCTATTTTATTTAAGATCTTTATATTTTTTCCCGAGAAAAGGGACATTTTTTTTGTTAACGTTATAACTTATATTGTAAACATTGAAAAAGAGCGATGGTCTTCAACCATTTTCTGGTTGATTTGGTCGCTTTCAGCCATAGTTTTAGAAAAATATGCGTCAGAGTTATCTTTCAGGTCGAATACAATCATTATAATGAGCTAAAATACTTTTTAAGCGTTATTATAACGGAATATATGGTCCTAAAAAGCCTAAATTACGACAATATTGCGATTTAATATTAAAAACACAACACTAAAATAATCACTGAAAGTGTTACTTTCATTGACATTTTTTTCGTGTATTAGTAATGCTAAATATCGTATTTTTTTTTAGTTCCATTTAGTCCTTCTGGTATTCTGTGTCCTTCCCGGTCGAGCTGACCCATTCCTGCTACGACCATAATATAGCTGCAGCGTGACTCTACCATGTAGAAATGTATATATTTATGTATTTATTAATTATTTATTGTAAAACATCTTCAACTAGAAGTTACAAAGGGAGAACTTAATGCATTTTGGCATGCTCTACCAGTTAACCCCGGAAGATATGGAATTAACAAAAATGTTGCCAGGTGCAAATAAAGTACAAAAACATAAAAATAGAAGGGTTGTATTTGTAGATATTAGCGATCCGATCCGGTTTCGTACGGGTTATTTCTGGATCCCGACAATCTAGGGTTTAATTCTATTTATTAATTATTATTATCTTTTAAATATAGATCTTATTTTTTTAATTAGATCTCAGTAGATTTCATAGACATTTTATTTTTTTATTTTTTCATAGACAAAAATTTATTTGTCAAAATAGGTGGGATAGTTTCAAAATCTATAACGGACATAGGTAGTCATTGTTTGTGTTTTATATAATTAGTTATATAAATGTAATGGTAAAACCACGTGCTCCACGGTGAAGGTAAACATCATGATTTTGATCTGCATTCTGAATGAAAAAAATTTTTCGAAGACATGTGAAGTTCGTCAATATACATTGGGGGACAATTCCTTGACCTAAAACCCTCTCAGAAATGAGCGAAGGCCTGTGCCCAGGAGTGGGACATACATATAAGCTGTAACTTTAACTTAAACTTTTATAAATGTAATTGAATTTCATAAATCAGTTTTCATTTCCCATTTCAGGACGTGCGAACTATCTGAAATTTTGCAGACGACAAAGATACGTCGATAACAATACAATAATATCAAGACTATGATAATACATTCTTGACATTCTCACTGAAATCATCACAACTAATAATCAATGCGTGTTAATTTTTTTTAAACTCAAATAATATTATTTTACATCGCTGGTTTCATTAGAACGAAAGTTTTAATTTATGCGAATCGAGTGACCCCGTTGTACGTACACATGTGACCCAAAAACCGGATGTGCAGTAACACGCTAGTATTTTGTGACCCAGATTCGTTGTGACCCGAAAGTCGGAAGCGCGGCACGCAGTACCCAGGCGCTTCACTAGTTACTAGAGCGAGGCTCGTTCCTTTGTCTGCCATATATGGAAATATTGAAGCCGCGGAAATATTTCCAAATGCAAAATGTTTGACTTGTAAGATATATTTACGTGGTAGTCACGGTGAAGCTATATTATGGTTGTATCACGTTGGGTCGTCTCTACCGGGGTAGAACCATGCTCTCGCAGAATGCTCAGCCGAAGTGTGGCCATGCCCTCACAGAATACCAGGTTAATGTTAACACATTAGACATACCTAGAATCAACACCGGTTGTAATGTTTGGAGATCATATTGTAATTGACCATACATAAATAATGGAAAATGATAATAAAAACTGTTCTAATAGTACGATTTCGAATAATGAAATGAAAGAAAGTGATAAAGTTAAAATATTGTCAAATATATCCATAACTGATTCTAAATTAGTAAAAGACGCGTGCTTTGAAATTAATCCCGCTAAGCACCAAATTAAAATTTTTATCAAAGGCTGCAATAGATAACAAGCAGAACACCATTAAAATCAACCAAGAAAATGGTTGAAGACCATCAGCTCTTTATGGTTCGGGGGTTTCTAATGTTTACAATATAAGTTATAACTTTTTTTAAAGTTTAACTACATAAAACGAAACTCCGAATAAAAAAGTAGCTGTCCCCGTCTATTCAAGTGTTTCTCGGGAAAAAATATGAAAGATCTTAAATATAAATAGGTAACAAGGTAGAGGCCTACATTGCACGCACTGTCTTAGCGCAACATTAAAGCCTATTAACTCTTGCCTTGAAGACACTACGTTGTAATTGGACGGACGCTGGAAATTCTTTCACTTCTTAACGGTACGCATTACGAAAGACGAAGGTTTAGATCGAATGCGTGGAATGTGAACAACAATAGGAGTGGAGACCCGCCGCATAAATCTGTAACGTCACAGATATGGAGAAAGAAACAGAAGTGATTTTTTTAAAAATCATGTATTAATTCTTTTAATATACCACGACTTCATATTCTTACATTGTCATCCGATACTGATATATGTTCAAAGCTTCAAGCTTCAAGTCTCTAGCTCATTAGGAAGTTAGTTTAAAATCAATTACTTAATTCGAGCCGAATAGACATAAGCGAAAGCGAGTTGATATGTAATAACTAGTCCGCCATCTTGGGCGTTCCGCCATATTGGACTTAGAATAACGTCACTCAGCTAACCATGCATTGTCATCCAAACTAAACATGTATTTTTTATAAGATAAGGATGACAAACTAGGACACAGTCGTCCTGATGGTAAGTGGATGCTGTGGATCATAGACATCTACATTTAACCTTGATTAAGAATCAAAATGCAAATGCGTTGTCACCCTTGAGGACTAAGATGGAATGCCTCGTTTCAAGTAAAAAAGGTCTCCGGATTTCTACCACCTACGAAACACAGCAGTATTAAGCTATTTTACGCAGGTATTCTGTTAGAGCGTGGTCCTTCCGCGGTCGAGCCGACACATTCGTGCTACAACCATAATACGGCTGCAGCGTGGCTCTACCACGTATAGGACAAAGACTTGTCTACGGTTTTCGTGTTTATGGTTAATTATGTCAACTTCAGATAATCGATGACGTTTTTCGCCTGTGTTCGAGCATTATGACTACAGAGAGCTGGGGTATGTTTTTACATGTATAACATAACATGGTTAATCTGTCTAACAAAAGTCCTCTGAATATAGCTTGGAATATACCTAGGATATTTGCCAGAGTTGCCACGCTTGGAAAGCGGGTCAGCAACCGCAGTTTTTTTTTTGTCGTTATTAAGACGCTGCTGCCCATCTCCTGGTTTAATTTCCCTTTGTCTCTTCTTACGACACCATAGAATACTATAATACACATACAGAATAGAACGGGGGTGTGGGCGGAGCCCGTGTAGCCACTAAAATGCCACTAACACGTCAATTCACACGTATAAATATCAATACGAGATGTGTTTTGACATTACAATCGTTTCCAAATTCCGCATGCAAATTATTTAGAAAATGCCACATTGCACGCTATTTACAAATAAATATGTAGTACCCGGTTGACCGAGCTTTGCTCGGTATTTTTCGCTCGGTATTTTTTTTAATTCGTGTGTTTTTGGAAATTATATTTAGATACAAATTACATACAGATGAAATACGAATCATATTTTTTTGATCTTAGCGACATAATAGAAAAAACTGAACTGGTTATTTGAATAAAAAATCATGAGTGCAATTAGTTTAATTTAAATTTTCGTGTTTTTAAAAAATACTAAAGAAAGGGCTCGAAAAAATAGATTTTCTCAAAAAAGAAAGGAACTTGAAAAAAAATTAAAAAAAGTCGTTCGGTCGGTCTGGGCTCCAAACATGGTGTTACGATTTTGTGACCGCCCAATATACCAATTAAGCTATTTGTAATCATTAATAAACTGTCAAAATTTACCTTCTTATTCTGACGATATTGTAGCAGTTTTTTTATTGCCTGAAAACACGGACAAAGGGACATTTTCTAAAAATAAATCCTAGCTAGATCGATTTATTTGCCCCCGAACCCCGAAACTCTCTGGACACTAAATTTTATGAAAAGCGTTGGAGTCGTTTCCGAGATTCCGATTATATATATATATATACAAGAATTGCACGTTTAAAGGTATAGGATTAAACTGTCTGTCAACACAGCGAATCGGGTTTGTAGTAGTGATTAACTGATAATACGACGTAATTGCTTGTATGTGTGCTCCTGGCGACGCCTATCGTCGTACAAAATAAGGTTGACAGCCATTCTATTGTGTATTATAGTATTCTATGTACGACACCAACTGTATGAAATGTTAGTCATGTAGTGGTTATTCTTACACCGCCACTGTGATGAAATGTAAACCTCGCAGTTTTTTAATAGGGTAAAGGTGACAAACGGGCACACTGTCCACCTGATGGTAAGTGGATACTGTGGCCCATAGAAATCTACATCTATCCTCGATTACTATCAAAATGCAGATGCGTTGTCACCCGTGAGGACTAAGATCAAATGCCTCGTTTCCAATAAATAGATCTCCGGTTCTCTACACTCACCATACGAAACACAACAGCGTTATGCTGCTATTTTACGATGGTATTCTGTGAGAGCGTGATCCTTCCCTGGTCAAGTCGACCTATTCGTGCTACATCTATACCACTAATATAGCTGCAGCATGGCTCTACCACGTAAAGTAAATGAAAAAAAGCAAAAACTCGCAAACAACCAATCAATATCGCAAACAAATAATTAATAATCGTATACTCGTATAGTGGAAGAGATATTCTAAATTCCACTGCAAGTATGATGTAGCTCGGAAACTCGGCGTCGAAAGCAATCCCCGTCGCCCCCTTCCACTTGGCCGCTAGATCGATACGTTTGGAAACTGCTATATCGATGCCTCGGAGACTACTTCCATAAATTACTCGACATTGGAAATAAAAACCAAATGTTTGTTATCGAAACAGCTCATAACAACTCAAAATAATATGTAAATAACGTGTCAACTAAGGCAAATGAGCCAATGAGACAATCTGATTCAGCGGTGGTATTTTGGTAGGCTTTAAAGAATGGATGAATGAGTGACCTCGAAAGTTATATATCACTGTTCCAAATTTAAAACGATATTTCAACGATTATTTCTTTTAGGGCGGCAATGCGCCGGTACCAGCCAGTAATTTAAATTCTTTACTCGAAATTTTATCGCCACAAGGGTTGAGTTGTGCTGGTTCTTTCCGGACAGAGGTTTTTTTTCGAACCAGTGGTAAAAAAATGACTTTCAATAAGTATTATACACCAAACCTATATTGAATAAAAATCATTCATTTCATTTTATTTCATTCCTTCTTAATGCTGTGATACATTAGGAAAACGTTTCTTATATTAAGACAACGTTATTCGAAAAAGCATACCTTACCGAAATATTACGGCAACAAAGGCGGACAATGACGCGCATAACACCGTTCTATACTCGAATCACCCATGGCGTGCGGATGTGATCAATGATCATTATAAATTTGAAGTTAATTAAAATTCTATTGTTTCACATCGATATTTCACCGTGTAGTGGCGATGTAAGTATACCAACAACCCCATATCATCCTTTGGCTGTCGTAAGAAGCGACAGAGGGAAAAAAATCAGGAGATGGGCAGCACCGTCTTCCTAATCACGACTAAAATAAAAAACTTTTTTTTCTTTTGGTAATGGATTTGTACGGTTGTGCTTTTGCCATTGTTAAGTTATAGAAAATTATTCATACTTATATCATAACATTAATTTGTCTAAAAACTTCTCCACAATATGTTAATCATTGCGGAGTATTAAGGAGATATCGACGACAGTTTAAGCCAGCAAACAATAGATATTTGCATTACAGCCCTTCACAACATAGGCCTACCTACCCCAAGGAATACCATAAAGCACGGTCCTAAGCCACCCGCATCCATCGACTTCCTGAATGTCTTACCAGGTCGTCATTCCATCTAGACAACAATTCCTACCATAAATTCCTAAGTCACCTGATTGGACAAAATAACTTGAGGTTTATATAAACATTAGAGGACTTGTTTTGTCGTTTCTAGAAATAGTTCACATGCGCAACAATAGCTTACTAAATCAAAGGTATTATTCTAAAAAATACATACAGTAATGTACTCGATTCTTTTCCTAATTTGTTTAAAAACCGGAATGCTTTAACCTTCACAATATTACGATGTTAAATTTTACTTGAATTTCTGTATCAGCACCTAATATATACCTATTGATACAGTTATACGTAGATGATTGTAAATATCTGCCAACTTCTTTGTCTAAAAAGTCGACTAAAATTGACCAGAGGTATTTTGATTTATTGTTTTTGTAATACATAGCATAAATAGGAAAGCAAAGTTCCATTACCGAATTCTAATTAAATATAAAGGGTCGTTATACGAGCAGTTGCAAATAACTCAAACAGCGCTTGTGCATAAGGTTTGCCATGACGACAGTGCAATGGCGGCGACCATCGCATCGATCGACCTATATTTCTGCTAACAAACTAGGTTGGCTGCCCTGCCCCTCGACCTGAATAATTGCATCGTCTATCCCTGGCAACTGGAACATATTTCTATTTATGGAGGTATATATAAATCCACTTAAAAAGAAAGCAGAGGGGTCTTGTAATAAATGGGTCACGTTGCACCAACATTTATAACGAAGAAATTGTATATTTCTTTTCTTAAAATATACGAGGGGATTTTGACCACATTGTCATGAAAGAATTCACTAATTAAGTAAAATTATTGTTTTGTATAGTGATCAGAAATTAACCAAGAGTCCACTTGACAAACTATTCGAAACGAAGAAGTATAAAAATAAGAAAATAAAAAGAGGTTTTATAAAAAAAAGAAAAAATAATACGTATACAATGAACCTTTAGATGCTTTGTTCTGACAGGTGGTAGGTATTATTTATTTACTTATAGATTCCGTTCAAGAAAATATGGACCTCCTTTCATCGAATAGTATAGGACTATGACACTACTAACGAAAGTGAAATTTTGATATAGGTAAATTCATATCTTTATCTTGAATTTGCTTGTTCAAAAACATGATTGTATAACTTTGACTCGATCATAACTACTTGCGAAAACACCTCTAAAAATCACTTTAATAGAAATTACAACGAAATTACTTAATCTATACGCTTGGGAAACACTCAAATATATTCATAACATCAATATTCATAATTTAATTGCTCATTATTTCGATTACTTAAACTCAATATTAAAAAAAAATATTTTAAGATTCTGACAATTTCTAAGCGGTCTTAAACGTCACGTGCGCTACTCAATTTTAGACCTTATAATGGCGTTTTTTAAGTTGTTATAGAAATTATATATTCACTCGGAATCAGTACGGTGATAGCCCGGAGCCACTTTTTCGAACATCACACACACACACATCGAAAAATTATTTAATTAGATTAATTAATTATTAATAAAAGTAATAATAAAGTTACGGTTAAGTTCCACAACTGGGCATGGGCCTTCTCTTATTAGTAGAAAATGTTTCAGGACAAGGGAATGTCCGTATCTCTGCCCCAATGCTTGTTGTAATCGGACTTCACATGTTTTCCAAATAGTATTGATTTCTTTTAATTTTAGACCTATTAATTCATTTATTGTGATAGGTCGATTCAACAAGAAGTAGGACCACGCTCTCACAGAATACCAGCGTACAATAGCAGCTTAATGCTGCCGTGTTTTGTATGGTGAGTGTAGAGAACCGAAGACCCTTTTTACAGGAAACGAGGCATTCCAATTTATTCCTCAGGGATGACAACGCATCTGCATTTTGATTGTTAATAGAAGATAAAAGTAGACGTCTATTGGCCATCTGGTGGACTGTGTGATCGTTTGTCACCCTTATCTTAAAAGAAAAAAAAACATTAATTTGTTAGCTGTAAAAATGTACAAAGTACGTGTGCCGAATTAAAATCAATACATTTTCATCCAGAAGAATCAAAGCTTTTGCCACAATATTGTTCGGAAAACCGGGAAAAGCAATTCGAACGCCATTTTGAAAACATTGCGCCACTCCAGCCTTGGCACGATTACGAAACACGGCGGCGAAAATTTTCAGTTGCTATCCGACATCTACGTTTTTAAACGAGGTTAATAGAAAATGGATACAAAATGTATTCTCGTTCCATACAGACGTGATATTATTAATCATTTTAATTAAATTAAAAATTAACAAGTAATTTATAACTTCTCGCAATTAAAATCAATGATTTTCAAAATATCGGGTAGTTAGTAGTACCATTGGTTGCACGCCAGTTTTCGAAAATCGAGGCTTCATCAGATCTCAAAGTTTTGATGTCCTAGGTTATAGAATACTACACAATAGAATGGCTGTCAACTTTATTTTGTACGAGGATTGGCGCCGCCAAACCCGATTCGCTGTGTTGACAGATTGAGTAAATTAATAAATTTACACATTTTAGACTTTTGATTAATGTTCAAGATCATCATTAAAAAAACGTTTATATTTTAATACACTTAAACGATTTTTAATGATCATTTACTCATTTGTAAATAGGGTGCAATTTGGCATTTTCTAAATAATTTGCAAGCGAAATTTGGAAACGATTGTAACGTCAAAACACATCTCGTGTTGACATTTATACGTATGAATTGACGTGTTAGTGACATTTTAGTGGCTACGAAAACAAAAACTTGTCATCGATTATCGAAAAAAATGTTTTTTTACCTTACTTCTGAATTTATAGTCTAAACGTATTTTCATAATAGATATTATTATTGCTTTAAAAATACCTTGTCGATTGCCACCAACAACATCAATATCGATTGATCCGTTCGAAAGTTATCGTTGTCAACAAAATAAAAATAAAAGTTTTTTTATTTTTAATAACTTCCAAATTTCAGCTCGGATCGTTTTTGATGTAATGAGTTAACTATTAGTTCGTAAAAAATATTTGTCGAGCGTTTTGAGATAGAACATAAAGGGAAGTTCCAGGTATGGCCTGCAGGGTCAACCGTTTTTCAGACTTTTTATAATATACCACGTTTTTTTTTGATATTTTGATACATTGACACATACAGCTATTAGGGCCTCGCCCTGCTAACGCTCGCCGAACGCACTGCTGAGCGCGTTGTATATACCTACATATGTACGTCGCAGCGTACATACGAGGCATATCTTTTAAGTTTTGTCGTTTGACCAAAAAAATACAACTACAACCTCATAGTACTTTTTATTGTTTTTTAAAGTATTCTCCACGTAGTTTAATACACCTTTGCATTCGTTCGAACCAGTTATTAAAATATTTATTCCACTTCAAAGTGAGGATGTTCAATATGGCTGTTTTGAACGCGTCAACTGCTTCGTCACCGGACTTAAACCTTTGACCACGAAGATTTTTTTTAACTTTAGGAAATGTATAGAAATCGTTAGGGCTTAGGTCAGGACTGTATGGAGGATGGTCAAGAATTTCTACGTTTTCCTGCTTCAAGTACTCGATCGTTTGACCAGCGCCGTGTGAGCTTGCTGTGACGGCCCAATATTATTATTAATAATAATTAAATTCAATATAAAGGGGGCATCAAAAATAGTCTTAAAATATATATGTTAAGCAATAAAATTATATTAATAAGCATAAAGTTAATATAAATACATTTCAGACATTAGACCAATAACATAGTAAATTAAAGGCAAAAAAATATTGTCTTCCATAATAAATAAATTTATTATAAAAACTTGTAAAAATATTTAAAACATGATAAACAATAGAAATACAAGTCGAAAATATTATAAAAACAAAGATAAATAACGTTTATAAGATAATTTGAAAATTTGTTAAAAATTGTGGATAACTAAAAGATGTGGAAGGAGTTCATGTATAAAAGAAAATTTTGCTAAGTTATGGAAGGTGTTCATGTATAGATGTCTTGTATGGAGGAGCTGCCGGACTTACATACCTGCAGTTGTACATATATATGGGGTGGTCAGGTGACCGACTGCTATTAGTACTGTAGCAAAATGACTAGTCCTTATTAGGGACTTGAAAAAGGATTATTAGGTGGCGTGTATGCTGCTTCACGAGCAATATATATATATATATATATATATATATATATATATATATATATCATCATCATCATCATCATCACAGCCCTTCACAAGTCCACTGCTGAACATAGGCCTCCCCCAAGTAATGCCACAAAGCACGGTCCTGAGCCACCTGCATCCATCGACTTCCTGCATATCTTACCAGGTCGTCACTCCATCTAGTGGGGGGTCGCCCTACACTACGCCTACCGGTACGAGGCTGCCACTCGAGAACCTTTCTTCCCCATCGGTTATCGGTTCTTCGAGCTATATGGCCGGCCCATTGCCACTTCAGCTTACTAATCCGTTGGGCTATGTCGGTCAATCTGGTTTTACTGCGGATATCCTCATTTCTGAGTCTATCACGCAGAGAAATTCCGAGCATAGCCCTCTCCATAGCTCGCTGAGCGACCTTGAGCGTCCTCATACGGCCAGCAGTGAAGGACCACGTCTCTGATCCGTAAGTCATCACTGGCAACACGCACTGGTTGTACACTTTAGTTTTCAGAGATTGAGGTATACCTGACGAGAAGATATGTCGTAATTTCCCGAACGCTGCCCAGCCGAGTTGAATCCGTCGATTGACCTCTCGGTCGAAGTTGGACTTACCTAGTCGGACTATTTGTCCCAGGTAAACGTACTCGTCAACAACTTCGAGCATAGTGCTCCCAACAACTACCGGCATAGGTGTGACATGGACATTAAACATAATCTTTGTTTTGTCCATGTTCATCTTAAGACCTATCCGTTGGGAGGCACTATTGAGGTCATTGAGCATAGTGCTTAAGTCCTCCAGCGATTCTGCCATAAGGACTATATCGTCGGCAAATCGAAGGTGAGTGATGTACTCGCCATTGATGTTAATACCGTATCCTTTCCAGTCCAGTAGCTTGAAAACGTCTTCCAAAGCAGCGGTGAAGAGTTTCGGGGATATAACGTCACCCTGTCTTACACCTCTCTGCAGTTGGATAGGTTTCGAGCTCTGGTTCTGTACTCGGATAGCCATCGTAGCCCTACTGTACAAACACTTCAGCACTTCAATATACCGACAGTCAACTTGGCACCGCTGAAGGGACTGCAGCACCGCCCAAATTTCGACGGAATCAAAGGCTTTCTCATAGTCCACATACGCCAGGCAAAGTGGCAAATTGTACTCTTCAGTCTTCTGTACAATCTGCCGCAGGGTATGTATGTGGTCTATGGTACTGAAACCTTTTCGGAAACCGGCTTGTTCGGGAGGCTGGAAGTCGTCGAATCTGCGTGCGAGACGATTCGTAATGACTCTCGAAAACAGCACGTAGACGCGGCTCAGAAGGGAAATCGGTCTGTAGTTCTTCAAGAGAGCGTTGTCGCCTTTCTTAAAGAACAAGACCACCGCACTTCTGCTCCACGCCTCTGGAGTAGTGCCACCATGGAGGACGGAATTGAAGAGCTTCTGAAGGACTTCAAGTACCGGTGTTCCACCCGCTTTCAGAAGCTCCGCTGTAATTCCATCCTCGCCTGGGGCCCTGCCGTTTTTAAGGTGCTGGAGAGCCATTCTAATCTCGCTTAGACTGACGTCCGGGATATCATCGGAATAGTGTCGGATAAGACTTGCTCTTGGATCGTTACTCACACTTGCGTGTGGCTCCAACGATGATGTGTACAGCTGCCCATAGAACCTCTCAATCTCACTCAAAATCTCAGGTGTCCCGGAAACGATGCTGCCACACTCAGTCTTCAGCCTTGACAGTTGGCTCTTTCTGGCAGATAGATCTCTGGCAAAGACTTTGGAGCCCTGGTTCCGCTCGATCGCTTCTTTAATACGAGCAGTATATATATATATATATATATATATAAATAAAATAAATAAAATATCATCTTAGTGCCGGTGGTAAGCGGGTTTGTTGTAGCAATACGGCTTTCCCGTGGACATCGCACACCCATACCGTTTGTGGGCGGCGTCGTAGAGCATAGCGATGCGTCGTCTATCTTTCGGATTGGGATGAGTGTGTTTGGTAGCACTTTTAAGTGTAACAGGCATACTCAACGTCATGTATTAGTGCATTAACGCTATGATACGTGGAGTTTTGTTCACTGGCGTCTTAGTAGCGTGCTACTATGATATGTTGGTGATATTTTTTAATTAACAACAATACAAACTTTGTTACCAAAGTCGATAGGGATCATGTAGGTGTGTTGTGAGGGGGCGCCATCCGTATGATAGTTGCATTGATGACTACTGCTTCTTGCGGTATTGCGTCTTGTGATGAATCTGCGGGTGTGCTGCGCCTGATTCGACGCATTCTTGTGGTTCTGGTCGATGGAGATATGCGGGTGGTGATGTCTGCTGGGATGTATGGGAGACCTTGGGATGGTGTAAGCCCCACGATAGGCGTATTGCTGCTTGTTGCGTTCTGCCGCATTGCGTCTCTGCGATGTTTGTTTGATGGGACGCTATTCTCAATGGCGCTCTCTGCGTCTTGGTTTGACTCACACCTAAGTAGCTTTGCCCAAGTCGGGTCCCTTCATTACGGGGCTGCAGACTGTCTGCCCTCCACGATGTTTTATATAACAACATAATATTATATCTCTGTAACTTTCCCACCTTTGAATGATTGAAGGCAACTTGTTGGTGGGTGAGACAAACATGATCGAAAATGCATTTACTCAACGTCAGTGATACAAACCCTTTCTGATGGCGAATTATTACTCTTATCTTATAACTGCCTTTTGGCTATATTTGCCGTTGTATTGTTTGGTGGAGCATATGTGTCGACCGCATGCGGGTGGTAGCTGGTGGGAGGATCTGAGGAGACTCTCAAGGCTGCGGCCGAAAGCCCCACAACGTGGGACCCCATTCCCTTGAGGTGAGCGGTAGACTCATGACACGCTCTGCGGCTAGTAGCCGTGCTGATCATGCAACTGATGGTGATGCCATACACTTACATCACGTCTGCAGGAGCGGCGGTCTGGCAGGTGGTGGCGCTCACGGAGGGTTTACGGCCAGAGTGCCTATTTGCCTAAACTGTGTGACGCTGTGGCTGGATTCGTTCGTATTCTGTATGACGTTTACACGCATTGACATGCGCGACTTCGGTCGATGTTTGTGCTTACGCACTAACAAGGAGCCAAGCCTCTTTTACTGGTTCGCCAGTTATTTGGCTGTGGACTACGGTCCAGTTCCCGAATTAACGTTCCCTGCGGGGGAGTGCATCAAAATGGTTGGCGCTCACCGCGCACGGCGTGTGATTTTTTTAAATAAATGTAGGAGAGCGAAGCCCTTGTATCGGGTATTTTGTATAAATATATTGTGAGCCTTTTCCAAGCGGGACGGGATAAATAATAATAAATTAATAATGTAAACCTGGCACAAGTGGAATAGGGACGTTTTATGTTCTTAACCTTTCTCGAGCCCTGTCTTCGTGAATGGGGTTCACTTAGCTTATAAGACACTACCAACAGCTTTCAATTGCTCTAGTGAATATTCATTCTTCCAAAAGACACCTAAAAGAACTAAGTTACTAAACAAACACAACGTAAATAAGGGTCCTAACTAAGACGATCACGCCAAAAATATTACAAACGGCCTATTATTAAACCTTATGAAGATCATTTAGAAAGATCAAAACATATTTTATTAATCCTGGTATATATATATATATATATATATATATATATATATATATATATATATATATATATAATTTTATTGAAGAAGGTTAAATTTGTTCGATGTAATGGCCCATAGACATCTACATCTATCCTCGATTACGAAACAAAATGCAGATGCGTTGTCACCCGTGAGGACTAAGATGGAATGCCTCGTTTCCAGTAAAAAGG
Organism: Parnassius apollo; assembly: GCA_907164705.1. NCBI lineage: Eukaryota > Metazoa > Arthropoda > Insecta > Lepidoptera > Papilionidae > Parnassius > Parnassius apollo. The sequence goes on along the minus strand of CAJQZP010001297.1, from coordinate 5,026,646 downwards.
GTCTCCGGTTCTCTACACTCACCACACGAAACACAGCGCCTGTCATGCGTGGCAACAATGGCAAAATATCATGTTCAGTGGACTTTTAAAGACTTTAATGTATGGACAGTTCTGGTGTTCCGTACTAAAATCAGCGAAACGGAATAAATAATATGATATATGTGTGTCTGTCTGTCTATCAAGGTTTTTTTCTGAATATTTCACGTAAATGCAGTAGTATTTTTTAAATTGTTACGTGAGTTATCAAAAGACCGACTTCAAAATAAAAGTTGTAAATTCAACGATTTTTCTTATGTATTTTTTATCGGTTGTCCGTTTTCAATAAATTACTGGAGTTTGCTACGTAAGAATCGCTTTATCCTATACCTTTAAACGAGCAATTCTTGTATATATATATATATATATATATATATATATATATATATACATATATATATATATATATATATAATCGGAATCTCGGAAATGGCTCCAATGATTTTCATAAAATTTAGTGTCCAGGGAGTTTCGGGGACAATAAATCGATCTAGCTAAGATTTATTTTTATAAAGTGTCTTTTTGTCCGTGTTTTCAGGCAATGAAAAACTGCTACGATATAAGAAGGTAAATTTTGACACTTTGTTAATGATCGTAATAGCTCAAGTGGATATCGAGCGGTCGTGAAATCGTAATGCCTTGGTTCGCGTCCCGTCTTGGCTCCGACTTTTTTTCCTTTGTTTTTTCAAGTTCCCTTCTTTTGTGAGAAAATCTATTATTTCGAGCCCTTTTTTTAGTATTTTTTAAGAATACGAAAATTTTAATTAAACTAATTGCACTCATGATTTTTTTATTCAATTAACCAGTTCAGTTTTTTCTATTATGTCAATAAGATCAAAAAATATTATTCATGTAATTTGTATCTAAATGAAAATTAAAAAAAAAACGAGCAAGGCTCGGTTATCCGGGTACTATAATAAATAGCGTTATCGTTTTCCTCTGCACAACATACTCGCGCATCTAAGCGCGAAATAAATAATGTAATCTAAAACAAATTATATTTTTAAGTAACATATTTTATGAAATCAATATAAATAAATATATGGGTTCATTATCTTCCATTGCCTATTGTATATATTTTAAGACAACCTTTTTCCAGGAGTAAACTCCAGTAACGCGTCGAGGCTGAGTGATGAGTAAAATCGGTCTCGGTCTTGGTCTTGCGATTTTGAAAGACCAAGACCAATATCATAGATACACTAGCAAGAATAAGACCGATTATGCAAGACCAATACCAAAGTGCAAGACTAAACAACAAATTATAACTTCCGTTTTAAATAGGATATATGAGAATGTTTGTCATAACTTCAATATATGTTTTATCTGAACATTTTGTGTTTAATTTTTCCGGTTTATCCCACTAATTTTACGCACTATATATAAAAAGGTACTGGTAAACTACCATTGTCTCAAAACAAAAGAATCTACAAGAATATTCTCGTAGTAACTATTCTTTTCCGATGTTTGACATGGTTGGTTGAAGACATGGTTGATATAGAGCTAAGCTAATTTTTGAAGTGAAAACTTCTTTAGCGGCGTTGTACACTTTTTTGTAATGGGTAAAAAATATTAAACTCGCGTCAGGACATGTGACCCTGATCGAAAATGCGTAAGATGGACTGCGCGGCGTAGGAGAGGAAGTATCCCCCTCTATTTCTACGGCGCGGCGAAAATGTATGCCTGCGCCTGCTGTTTAGGCGGCGCAGGGCGCTTGCGCGAATGTAATATAAATTGTCATGTTTGTTAGCGCAATAAATAAATATTGTATTCTACCACATAAATGATAGTACTTTTATACTGATAATTAAAGCAATTCGTGTAAAATTATTCCCTAACCATTCCAAAATATTAAAAATGCACAACGTTAATATTCAAGTTTTCACTTCTGCCGGCACTCCGGACGTTTTTTTAATTATTTTTCTTTCTTCGAGTAATTTGTAAATTTTTTGATTATTGTAAAATGAAGTTTAATTAATTATAGATATTAATTGTTGATCATTAATAATTTATACCTACAAAAGCCTTGAAAATTTTTCAAAACGACGTAAGTAGTAAGTAACAGACTGAATGAGCAAGACCAAGACCAAGACCGCACAAGCTAGACCGAGACCGATACCAAGTGTCTTGGTCTTGCTTTGCTCATCTCTAGAGCTGACACGCACAATATTTTTTGTTAGAAAGTCGTAGACCCATAAAAATTTGGTCAAGATCTGATGAGACGAGCACCAAACTCTTCAATTTGCAAAGGCATATGTGCGATTAACTCTTTACCACGTCAACCAATTTCGCTGATTATATTATTGTATAGAGGTTAAGGTACGGACAGACGTGCTCATTACTAGCACGAAAGCATACTTTTATTGAGCAAGTGCTCATTTGTAGCCCCTGTGTCGCAGCATTGCTAGTATTGATCATTTTGAGCATGCTCAATAATCAACCGAAGTTTGATTTTCGAGCAATCTACCTAAGGCGGATGTAAAAGGGCGTGCTCTGAGCACGTCTGAACTGAACAGAATTGCTTATGAGCATGTTTTATCGAATCGATCGCGATTCGCGACAGTTGCTGCGTCAATTTACAATAAAAAAACCCTCGATATGTCGCGTGGGGGGGGGGGAAGAAAAAACTTTGCTTTTTCTTCTTTCACCATTCGCTTGAGAATATGATTATTTTATTAAGTTCTATACGGATAGCACTTTTTTAATAGGAGAGGGGGCAAACGAGCGTACGGCTCACCTGATGGTAAGTGATTACCGCCGCCCATGAGCAACTGCAACACCAGGGGAATTGCAGGTGCGTTGCTAGCTTTTAAAATAGCAGTAGGCTCTTTTCTTGAAGGTCCCTAAGTCGTATCGGTCCGGAAAAATCTCTGGTGGTAGTCGATTCCACAAGGAAGTTGTGCGAGGAAGAAAACTTCTTTTAAATCGCACGGTGGTGGACCGCCAGTCATCCAGATGGCATGGATGGTACCGTGAGTTTTGTCGCGATATGCGATGGTGAAATTGCAAATTGAAATTGCACTGTCACTATATCTTTGTACATCCATTTCGGCCGAGAGCCTGGTGCCAAATAGCACGTCTCATGCTTTAAGCGTGCTTATTGCTGGCAAATGTGAACAGTTGCAGAGCATGCTCTTCAAGCAAGCTTATGAGCATGCATTTTTTGAGCACGTCTGTACGTACCATTAGTGATTACTGTATTTAGTTCTTTAAAGTCGGTTCCTACTTTTTCTAAAGTTTTAATATACGAAACAAAATTCTAAATAAAAGCTTAAAAGTATAATATGCCCCCGCTTCTTCAAGCGATGCTTTTAATAATATGAAATAATATGTAATAAATTGATAGAATCAGGCGTTACTTTGCGGAAATCCATTATGATAAAGATATTAATAGTTACTTTGCAACCATTCGCTCAATTAAATAAAATGATGTGTCTGACCTAGTTTGAAGAGCACCTCCACCACCACCTCCACAAAATCAGAAGTCTGAGCGGTCAGCCGCCGTAGCCTACATTACCTGAAGATGCCTCGTGTAGAGGCGAAACACGTGTCGTATTATCGTCGATGGTGTATCTTTCCCAGAATAGTGGTGTTGGGAGTACTGGTGCTGGGATCGGTGGTGACGGGATTAGTGCACGCAATTGAGGGAGAGCGGGAGGTGCTTTTCAAACTAAGTAAGACACATCACTTTATTTAATTGAGCGGATGGTTGCAAAGTAACTATTAATATCTTTATTAATATGATGAATATCGGTACAAATACAGGGTTATTTTGCAATAACCGGCCAAATTTGCAGATAAGGTTCAGAATAAGTAATATAGGCAAATGGTGAAGAAAAATTAATTAAAAACATCTCAAACATTTTGTCCTTTTTATCTTTTAGATTCAAAATGCTTGGTAATGCATTATTTTAACTGATTTTACTGCGCACGCACACATTCGTAAGGGTCGATCGGTTCGGTAGGCAAAAACTTTGTTGCCCGTAAATCACAATCAGTTTGGAATATTTCAAATAAGAGTAGAAGCCTTATTTACAAACATTGTTATTATTTACAAAAACTGCAGTAACGGTATATCATTGTTTATAAACTTGAACTTACGCTTAAACTTTTCGAAATATTTGTAGCACGAATGGTTCGGCGCGACCGGAGAACGGATCACGTCCTCACAGAATACCACTTACCATCAGGTGGACTGTGTGCTCGTTTGTCACCCTATCCTATAAAAAAGGTGGTTGCTGCGGTCCATAGACATCTACATCTATCCTCGATTACGAATCAAAATGCAGATCCGTTGTCACCCGTGAGGACTAAGATAGAATGGCTCGTTTCCAGTATTTAAAAAGGTGTTTTCTTCACTCACCACACGAAATAAGAGCATTAAGCTACTATTTTAGGGTGGTATTCTGTACGAGCGTGGTCCTTCCCCGGTCGAGCCGACCCATTCGTGCTACAACTATACTAATAATATAACTGCAACATGGCCACGTACGCGTACACCACGTGTAAAGGTGCGTACTTACCATCAGGTGGTCTGTGTGCTCGTTTGTCACCCTATCCTATAAAAAACCGCAGTTTCTGTTTCTGTGTAATTTCTGTTTCTGTCGTTGACGACAGAAACAGAAATTACACAGACGCTATCAATAGCGTACTGTGCTCTTGAAGATCGTAGCACGGTTAATGCAGAGTAGTATACCACAATTTGTTTACCACAAGTCATCGCCGAACTTCGGAAATCTAACCCAAGTGGTGAGTGGTTACTTACCATCAGGTAAACTGTTTGGTCGTTTGTCACCCTAGCCTACAAAAAAAGTTTACTGCTTGCCTTTCATCGAGCTGAAGGAAGTATGCATGCCATAGATATAGATAACGACTTCTAAAAATGTCTGTGTGTCCGTCCTGGCTAATGGCTAAACCGATTGTGATGAAACTTCGTGAACAGATAGAGGGCTATACCAGGAGTGTTTTAGGCTATATTCAATCAGAAAAACTTGGAAGATTTTTTTGAGCAATAGAATAGTTTTAAAATAAATGGTCATTGATAAAAAAATTATAGGATAGGGGGGCAAACGAGCATACGGCTCACCTGATGGTAAGTGATTACCGTCGCCCATAAACAGCTGCAACACCAGGGGGATTGCAGATGCGTTGCCGGCCTTTTAAAAAGGAATAGGCTCTTTTCTTGAAGGTCTTGAAGTCGTATCGGTCCAGAAAGATCTCTGGTGGTAGTTGATTCCACAAGGAAGTTGTGCGAGGCAGAAAACTTCTTTTAAATCGCTTAGTGGGGTACCGCCGGTCATCCAGATGGTATAGATGCTATCACTAGTTTTGTCGATTGATTATCTTACTCCAAATAACGTCACATCAACAGATCCTACGTGAACAAAGCCGAGGGCGGGTGGCTAGTTTTTACTTTTTAATATTGTAGTTCCAATAAAATGGGTTCCGATGTATTGAGTTAAAGTAAGTAAGAGTTTAAATAAACAAATTTTCAATAATCCTTTTTGATGATTATTATTACAAAAAAAAAAAACAAATCTTCGCGGTCGACAGCAGTCAGTCAGTGTGGGGCAACTGTCCTCAGCGTGGGCTGATGTAGATGCTGGTGTGCCGCAAGGCGGTATTCTTTCTCCTATAATGTTTTCAATTTTTATAAACTTTATTACCACCATCATCGACTGCTCTTACCATTTGTATGCCGATGACCTTCAGCTTTATGTTCAAACTGAGATTGGGGATACCCATAATGGGATCAAAAACCTTAACGGCAACTTAGCAGCTATCAAGGATTGGTCCACTATTTATGGGGTTTTGGTCAATCCTTTGAAATGCCAAGCTATACTGGTGGGTAGCTCAAGGATGGTGGCTAAGATTAATCTGACAGACTTACTTATTTACTTATTTACTATGATAATACTACAATTCCAATCAGTAATTCTGTTAGAAATCTTGGCCTTCACATCGACAGCACGCTGAATTGGAGAACTCAGGTTTCAGATGTGAGTCGTAAAGTCACTGCCACGTTATGCTCTCTGTATCGTTTAAAGCATTTTCTCCCCACAAAATCTAAGATCATGCTTGTCCATTCACTTATATTACCCATAATTAATTATGCAGATGTGTTACCCAGACCTGCCCCAATATCTTCTGAACAAGCTAGAACGCCTCCTCAATAACTGTATATGATTTATCTTTGGGCTTCGTAAGTATGATCATATTTCGCAATACAGATCTAAGCTAAATTGGCTTACAATCCGGCAGAGGCGCAACTCCAGAATATTACTTGTACTTTTTTCCATATCAAATGATCCATCTTCGCCTTCTTATCTTAAGAGTAAACTTCATTATCTTTCCTCATCTCATGATAGGGTCCTACGCTCTTCTTCTAACAACAAAATCTGTACTCCAGTTCACTTCACCGAGTTCTATGGTAACTCCTTCACAGTTCAGGCTACACGCCTTTGGAACTCCTTGTCCGATGACATCAGAAAAGCTCCCAATAAGTACGCTTTTAAAAAGTTGGTCCGTGATCATTTATTAGACAACGCGTTCTACATGACTCATCTATTTAATATGTATTGCCAAACAGACGTATATATTCATAGTCATTTGTATATACTAATTATGTATGTATTTAAATATGTTTACTTGTATGTATATCCATTTATTTATATATTTGTATATATGTAAGTGTTAGCGACGACAAAGTGAATTCGAACATTTAATCTTAATTATTCCTTATCAGTGATTTAAAACTAAGTGATAGTATTTAATCTTAATTGTTTCCTATTCGTAAAATAAAGCTAAGTGTAAATACTGATTAGTGCTGAAAACAGGAAAGTAAATTAAACACTTCTATTCTTATCTTAAAGTAACTTATATGAATCTATTTAATATTATTTAGGTCTGATTAGAACATTAGACGCAAGTACAAGCTTATTTTTTAGTAAGATTTCTTTTATCATAACTTTAAGAGCTATTAACATATAGGTGATTAATATAATTTTTTTTTCCTTTAAAGTAATTCAAAAGAAACATTAATATGTCAATTAATCACTATATAATGTTATTTCATTATGAGAAAGATTTAAATTTCATGAAAAAATATTGTATAGATTCTTAAGCATTATTCCTGAAAAAGTGTTGTACATTCCTACCTCTTGGCGGCGCTACTTGTATGTTCGGCAAAAAATACTATCCTACTCCGGAGCTAAACCGTGAAGCGACCGCGAAGCTATTTTTATTTTTTATAAGTGTAAAATAAAGGTTTATTGAATGATTTAGGTTTAGAATAATAGAAATAAGTTGTATCTATCGTTAGGAATAAATATAAATGTTGTAAGGTATGTTTTACCACGTTTATTAAGAAAATTGTAAATCTCTCTTAGAAAGGGTTATTCTGTGCTCTGATTGGTCAATAGATTCACTAATGCCGTGTGCGAATTTTTCTTAATTATGATTGGTTACAGCCGCTTATAAAAAAGGGGCGTTTTTTCGTGGTAAATATTCCAAATCCGGCATTGTAATAATAAGGAATCAAGAAATAAAATAAGAAGAAACTCTCAAGAAGTGTTATTTATTGCTCATCTAACTGCTACTGTATGCTCTCCAGTTAACATCCCGCCAGCAAACCCGCTCTATTTTATCGACGCTCCCTTATACGAGCAATTACATTGGTCCTTCGAGAAGCCGGATCGGGTTTAAGGAAAACTAGGAAGATGCCTTCAAATACAAGATCAAAATCAGTGCAGTCGAAGACTACGAGTGAAAGTAACGCCACTACGGGTACCAGTACGACGGATTGGAGCATGAATACGCCGAGTGATTCTACAAACACGACGGCTACTAACACGTCGACTTCAGATCGATCGACGCTTACAAGAGCATCGCCCAGCAGCGTACACAGACAACCCGTACTTCTTAACAAGAACATTGCCGGAAAAGAATCAACACCGGGGGACGCAACCCATACCACCCCCCCCGACACGCACCGTCGAAGCGTCAGTTCCTCACCAAGAAGAAAGTCATCCAACGCCGCAGATTCAAGAAAGAAGTGTCGCAATGAAGACTCTGCAGCAGCCTCACCCTAAGAAGACGACCCGCGATCCAGACACGCTTTCCGTTCGCTCGTCGCATAGGAAGAGAGCAGAAGCGCAAGCAAAGATGACAATGGCATTAAGGGAGCTAGAATTGGCAGAAGCGCGGTCAAAAGTTGCTCAAGCAGAATTAGAACTTCTCACCGCGGAATCAGAAGAGGAAGATGGTGCCGGAGAAGAGCTGTTCGAACGAACTCGAGAAGTCGAACGCTGGTTCATCCAGACCGGAGACATGCCTAATAAGAACCACAAACCAATAGAGGCAGAAGAAAAGAAAAGTGACATCCAGGAACTAGCTTCAGTCATACTAAAGCTATCAGAAAAATCACGTGACACCGTTTCACCGAAGCACCTCGAACTCCCTCACTTCAACGGGGCCTGCGAAGAATGGTTAGCCTTCAAAAGATCATACGAGGATACGGCCGCTTCTTTCAGTAGCAATCAAAACCTAGCGCGCCTTAGAATAGCGATCCAAGGAAGAGCTAGAGAAGCCGTCCAAAGCCTGCTGTTCACCGCCGAAGACCCACGAGAAGTAATTAAGGGACTGGAAGCAAGATTCGGAAGACCTGGAGCACTAGCATTAGCAGAACTAGAAAAAATGAAGAACCTCCCAAGAGTCGGCGAAAACCCGAGCGACATATGCATATTTGCAAGCAAAGTAAAGAACGCAGTCGAGACAATCAAAGCCCTGAAGAAACCACAGTATCTCAGTTCACCTGAAACGCTGAGAGTTATAGTAGACAAGATGCCGACGTCAATGAAGTTCCGTTGGTTCGCCTACCACAGAAGCAGAAGAGATGAGGAAATTCAGGAGCTATTACTTATCGAAGCGTTCCTAGAAACAGAAGCCGACATGTGTGGAGACTTCGCCCCGCCCGAAGCATCCTCAGAACAAAGAAGAGGAATAAGAAAACCCGTTCATTTGGTTCAAGAAGCGTCAAAAGAGAAATATAAGAAGTCGTGTCCGTTCTGTGGAAAAGAACACTTCGTATTAGAATGTAAAAGGTTCAAAGAAGCCAACCTGAATGAAAAATGGGATATGACCAAGAAGGCAAAGATATGCTTCAAGTGCCTTCGATTCAGACACTCAAGAATCAACTGTAAAGCACCAGTCTGCAAGCTGTGCAAAAGATGGCATCATAACATCTTACATTCTGACAAACCACCGGCGTCGATAGAAAAAGAAGCAAAAGACACCAATAGCACCTCAGAAGAAAAGGTCGCCTCAATTCATAACGCCAAAGGAGAAGAAAAGGCCTACCTAAAGATGATCCCCGTGAACCTCTATGGCCCAAAAGGACAAGTTCGCGTATTGGCACTACTAGACGAAGGGTCAACGGTCACACTCTTAGACGCATCAATCGCTGAGAAAATCGGAGTCGAAGGAAAGAAAGAAAAACTCACGATCGAAACCGTCGGCGGAAAGGTGTTAAGAAAAGATAGTTCACAGAAGATCGAGTTCAAAATAAAAGGGGTTCATAGGAAAGAAAAGAGAACTATCGTAGCAAGGACCATCGACGACCTGAAGCTGTCTGAACAATGCATAAACAAGGACACCGTGAGAAACTGTAAGCACCTGAAGGCAATTGAAAATCAACTCCTCTACGTCACCGAGAGGCCCAAGCTACTGATAGGCCAAGACAATTGGGGACTGATAGTGACAAGAAAACTGAAGAAGGGCAAACCATCAGATCCTGTAGCTTCCCTCACGAACTTAGGGTGGGTGTTACACGGATGTGAATCAGGAACAACTGCCACAGTACACTTCACTCATTATGGCAAAGCGACCACTGGCGAGGAAGACATAGAAGACCTCGTCCGAGAACACTTCCAACTAGAGTCTCTAGGGATCCAAAATCGTTCACCATCTAACGACAGCGACAGAAGAGCATCAGAAACCCTCGAGAAAACTACCAAGAAACTGCCAAGCGGTCAATATGAAACGGGTCTCCTGTGGAAAAAAGAAGATGAACGCCTGCCCAACAACTACAATCAAGCTGTTCGACGCCTGGTCAGCATCGAGAAAAAATTGGATCGTGATCAAGAAGCAAGAAAGCACTACGAGGAGCAGATCCTGAGTCTAATCGAAAAAGGATACGCAGAGAAGGCTCCAGAAACCTCTAACAAAGGAAGGACATTCTACCTACCCCACTTCGCTGTTGTACACCCAGTCAAGAAGAAGCTAAGAATAGTGTTCGACGCAGCTGCCAAGTACGAAGGAAAGAGCCTCAACGACGCCTTGCTCTCGGGCCCAGACTTGCTACAATCACTATTCGGAGTACTGCTGCGTTTCAGAGAGGGACCAGTAGCCGTCATGGCAGATATACAAGACATGTTTCTCCGAGTAAAAGTCGGAAAAGACGACCGAGACAGTCTCAGGTTCCTGTGGCGCGGAAACCGAAGAACCGGCAAGCCTGAAGAGTATAGAATGTCTTCAATCATCTTCGGAGCAGCGTCATCACCTGCAACAGCAATATACGTAATGAACAAGAACGCAGAGGAATTTAAGAACACTCATCCTGAAGCAGTGAAAGCAATTAAGAGAAATCACTACATGAACGACTATCTGCAGAGCTTCGCATCTACAACCGAAGCAAAGAAGATATCCAAAGAAGTGAAAGACATTCATGCAAGAGCAAACTTTCATCTGAAGGGATGGGCCAGCAACAACTCGGGGGTAATATCAGAGGTAGAAGACACAAACAAAGAAAACTCCTTACAACTGACCAAGGAAGAGAAGACTCTGGGACTAAGATGGCTGGTGAAAGAAGATGCATTAGCCTTCAACGTCGGGCTACGCAACACGCCGGAAGACCTGCAAGACGGCAGAAGGACTCCAACAAAAAGAGAAGTCACAAGCGCAGTAATGTCCACCTTCGATCCAATGGGTTTTGCTACACCAGTTCTAATACAAGGGAAGAAACTAATCCAAGACATCTGGCGAAAGAAAATAGACTGGGATGAACCAATCAACGAACATCAAAAAGAAGCCTGGATGAAATACCTGGAAGAAGTTTCAACATTAACAAGGCTGAAGATCCCGAGATGCGTCTCACCCAAAGGCAGAAAAGGACAGCTACACACGTTCTCCGATGCGAGTGAAGAAGCCTATGCAGCAGTAGTCTACTGGAGAATAGTAGAGCCCGGAGGAAAGGTCCATGTCTCCATGATCGCCGGCAAAGCAAGGGTAACGCCGACGAAACCTGTGTCAATTCCGAGGCTAGAGCTACAAGCGGCCTTACTCGGAAGCAGACTAGCCGCCACAATCGAAGAGGAATCAGAGCTCGACATATCGAAGAAGGTTTACTGGACCGACTCCAGCACAGTACTGCAGTGGATAAAGTCAGAACCAAGGAAGTTCAAAACCTTTGTGGCCAACCGACTCGCCGAGATCGAAGAAAGGTCCAAGCCAGAAGACTGGAGATGGGTGCCAACCAAGGAGAATCCAGCGGACGACGCCACGAGGGGAACCCCAATCGAATTCGACCACAACGCCAGATGGTTCAAAGGCCCGTCATTTCTCCGTCGACCAGAAGAAGAATGGCCATTCCACGACTTCAAGCCAGAAATTGTTATGCCAGAAGAAAAAAGCAAGCAAAAGGTGTTGGCAACAATGGCAGCAGAAGACACTCTACTAAACCTAGAAAAGTTCTCGAGCTGGGAGCGACTGCTGCGCACTACAGCCAGAGTGATCGCCTTTACACACCTACTAAAGAAGAGCCGTAAAGCGACCACCACCGCCGCACGCCAGAAGGATGAGTCCTGGAAACCACAAAAAATCCAGAAGAAAGAAGCACAAACCTCAATCCCGTCGACCAGCAGAAGTGAAAATAAGCGCCTATACTCACCCATAGAAGCAGAACACCTAAAAAAGGCCGAAGAGATATTAATAAAAATAAGCCAGAGCGATAGTTTTGCATCAGACATAAGAAAACTGAAGTTAGAAAAGCCATTAGAAAATTCGAGTCGACTCAAGAAAATCGACGTTTACATTGGAGACGACGGAATAATTAAATTAAGGAGCAGAACAATGAAATTCCACGATCAAAACGGAAGAATAATGAACCCTATCATTTTAGACGGAAAACAAAAAATAACTCGTCTAATAATACAACACTATCACAGGAAATTCCTTCACGGAAACACCGCTACAGTAGTGAACGAAATTCGTCAAAGGTTCTGGATCTTGGGTTTAAGAGCAACTCTAAAAGCGGTCGCACACAGCTGTCAATGGTGCAAGACAAAGAAGAGTTCACCAGAGATACCACCAACGGGAGATCTGCCGAGTGAAAGATTGCAGCATCATCAATTTCCGTTCTCCTGCACAGCTGTAGACTACTTCGGGCCGATGCAAGTCACCATCGGAAGAAGGAACGAGAAGCGCTGGGGAGCCTTATTTACCTGTCTCACAACTAGAGCAGTACATTTAGAGCTGGTACCTTCTCTCAGCACCAGCTCAATGATCATGGCACTCCGACGAATGGCAGCCAGAAGAGGAACTCCGAAAACCATATATAGCGACAACGGAACTAATTTCGTCGGAGCGAAAAGGGAATTAGAAGAGGCCGCACAGGAAAAGGACATCCAGTGGAAGTTCATCCCCCCTGGAGCTCCAAACATGGGAGGCGCCTGGGAGAGGCTCGTACGAACAGTCAAAACAGCGCTAGCAGTAGTCCTCAACGAGAAGAGCCCGCCCGAGGAAGTACTCCATACGCTAATGACTGAGGTTGAACACATCGTCAACTCGAGACCTCTCACCCCGATCAGCATGGACCCAGGAGACGAGGAGAGCCTAACACCGAACCACTTTCTGCTGGGAAGATCATGCGGAGCTATGGCGCCGGGAGAGTTCAGCGACACGGAGCTCATCGGAAAGGCAAGCTCGAGAACCACCCAGAGACTCGCAGACCACTTCTGGAAAAGGTGGATTAAAGAATACTTACCTCTCCTGATGCCAAGGAAACTCGAAGGGAAAGAAACCAGAGACCCAAAGGAAGGAGACATCGTGCTAATAGTGGACGCCACATTACCGCGAAACTCATGGCCTCGCGGTGAAATCATCAAAACCTATCCCGGACCAGACAGAAGAACCAGGGTGCTGGACGTGCGGACATCAGGTGGAATACTTCGCCGTCCAACTCGACGTCTCATCGTGCTGGTGCCAACGGAGTCGTCGCCTCCAGAGGATGCAGTGCTACGCACCGTGGGGGAGAATGTTAGCGACGACAAAGTGAATTCGAACATTTAATCTTAATTATTCCTTATCAGTGATTTAAAACTAAGTGATAGTATTTAATCTTAATTGTTTCCTATTCGTAAAATAAAGCTAAGTGTAAATACTGATTAGTGCTGAAAACAGGAAAGTAAATTAAACACTTCTATTCTTATCTTAAAGTAACTTATATGAATCTATTTAATATTATTTAGGTCTGATTAGAACATTAGACGCAAGTATAAGCTTATTTTTTAGTAAGATTTCTTTTATCATAACTTTAAGAGCAATTAACATATAGGTGATTAATATAATTCTTTTTTCCTTTAAAGTAATTCAAAAGAAACATTAATATGTCAGTTAATCACTATATAATGTTATTTCATTATGAGAAAGATTTAAATTTCATGAAAAAATATTGTATAGATTCTTAAGCATTATTCCTGAAAAAGTGTTGTACATTCCTACCTCTTGGCGGCGCTACTTGTATGTTCGGTAAAAAATACTATCCTACTCCGGAGCTAAACCGTGAAGCGACCGCGAAGCTATTTTTATTTTTTATAAGTGTAAAATAAAGGTTTATTGAATGATTTAGGTTTAGAATAATAGAAATAAGTTGTATCTATCGTTAGGAATAAATATAAATGTTGTAAGGTATGTTTTACCACGTTTATTAAGAAAATTGTAAATCTCTCTTAGAAAGGGTTATTCTGTGCTCTGATTGGTCAATAGATTCACTAATGCCGTGTGCGAATTTTTCTTAATTATGATTGGTTACAGCCGCTTATAAAAAGGGGCGTTTTTTCGTGGTAAATATTCCAAATCCGGCAATGTAATAATAAGGAATCAAGAAATAAAATAAGAAGAAACTCTCAAGAAGTGTTATTTATTGCTCATCTAACTGCTACTGTATGCTCTCCAGTTAACATCCCGCCAGCAAACCCACTCTATTTTATCGACGCTCCCTTATACGAGCAATTACAGTAAGGATAGATCATATATGTATAGTAGTTTATTTATTAGTAGTTTGTATATATTATGCAGTTAATTATCATTTGTATTGTGTTATCTTATTCTATATTGCCACACCTACGTCAAATTCTCACCACTCCATGGGTTGACTGGTAGAGAATGCCTCAAGGCATTAAGTCCGCCCTTTGTATTCTCTTGTTAAGAGGTGAGAGTAAGTCAGCTCAAATTCTAATTTCGCCCCCACTTCCCCGCGCGTCGTATGCTATGTACCGACATGTTTGTAATCACTAATACTCTAAGTAGATAGGTCGTTAGATACTTATTTCATTATGTTTATCATATATATGCCTGTTTCTTAACGCCAACCCAGTCGCTTCTTATTTTTATAACGGTTATTTCCCATTTTAATTTTACGTCTTCCTGTTGCGTAATGTGTTTTCTGATCGTAAGCGACACAACTTCTCCCTTCAAAAGCCGGAGCAATACTAACGGAGCGACAGGAACCAAGCTTACGCGCCGATAGTTTAGGTAATTTCTTTTTACAGTGAAAATAATGGTATTTTAAAAAAAGTAAATAACATAAGCACTGCTTTATAGTTAGTTCAGTTAGTATGCAAAGTTTCATGATCTTATTTAAAGTATTTTATGAATAACAGCGGTTTATTGTTTATTTTGGAGGTAACTTTGGATTTTTTTTCTATCGAGAATATTTTACGAAATCGTGTTTTCGTCTAACATAATCACTAACTTTAATCCTCAACTTTACCATATATTTATTTCAAAATTAATGCTGCAATATTTTCGGCATAACGAAGGATCTTGCTAAGCCATTTGACATTATATTTCCCCTTAAGGATGCAATAAAGAATAAAATAAATAATAAATAAATAATAATCCTTTACCTGGACGGCCGGGATTTATCAGTTCCATACTTTTTTATCGGTGATGACGCTTTTCCATTGCAAACTCATGTTATGAAAGCTTATGATGGTAATCACATAATAATATCTCCAAAGAGGATTTTTAACTATCGTATATGTCGAGGGAGAAGAGTAGTTGAAAATGTGTTTGAGCAGTTAGCAAATTTCAGATTTTTCATAAACCTATTGAGCTAATCCCAGAAAAAGCTTCGATTGTAACATTGGCGTGTATACATTTATTCAATTTTATCAAACGAACCGGTGCACTACAGTATAATGAATACGATTCTGAAAATAAACAAGGAGAAGTCATTCCCGGTGAATGGCGAAGGCATCCCCATGAAAATTGTTTAGTTAACATGCCCAGAGAAGATAATGATACCACCTCAGATTCAATAGTCACCGCAGTTATTTTCTTTCTGATGTCGTAAGATTAGAATGGCAATTTAACCAATAAACACCTCATAGTCAACTCAAATAAAACACTCGTACTACTCATAATCATTTTTAATTATTGAACAGACGAGAAACATTTTGATTGTAGTTTGGATAATAAAGCTTTTAACAAAGTATGAAATGTGTTTTTAACTTTTTATAAATCACTGAGTTAAATGTTAGTAAATGAAATTTAGGTCATTAAAAACGAAATTTCCGATTTGTATGAACAAACTCAAGAAAATTGACATTTCCATACAATCAATATTTTAATTTTTAAAAAACAATTACATAGGTACTTAAATTCCTATTTTTCAAAGGATGGTAAAATATTTTCAATATCCTGGCTACTACTATTACAAGGATTCGCAGCTGCATCTTCTACATCCAATATTCCTAGAGATGGAACTGTTTGTGGATTTGCGTTAAGTTGGTTAGAGTACTCAGACTACACGGGTGTTTAATTTGTAGGTAGGGTATCAGCCGTCGGTGTTGAATAATTTGTAGGTGGGGTAGCAGCCGTCGTATAGTATCCTGGATGACTGTGTGCACTTGACGGTCTTGAAAAATCTGAAAACATATCGGCTCGACAACCAGTTTCGGCTTCAAATATTATATTATTAATCCGATGCCTCACAATAGCTTTTGTTGAGCGATCCATTTTTCTTAACTGGCTCGCAATAAAATCTCCGAATAAACCATCCTCATCTTTTTCTTTAGAAGCATTTTGTCGTCCGGAGATATTTCTCATAATAGTCAGTGCTTCTGACACTATCTCATCTTTTTGATTGTTTCTAGGACGTTTATTTGCTTTTGAAGTTATATTTTCTGTCGGCATCTCTGGTAAATCTTGTGAATCCTGTTGTGAATTATAACCCTCCGGCATATCCTGCAAAAACAGACAATTTGATAATACTGTGATTTATTCCGTGCACACGAAATAACCCTACTGGTAAGTTAACTGCCCATTTAGGTACTTCCCATTAACCATCGACACACTAATATCATAGTAAAAGCAAAGAAGTAGCCCATCTCAGATCCCGCGCTCGCTGGGCGTGTATGAAGAGCACTTACTTCTTTGCTTTTACTATGATAATACACCCAAAAACCTATATAGATACCCATACTACACATACACATACACCCACTCTACACATAGTGCTATATTAATGTAAAAAATGTTATACTTACAGTTTCCATCGTTCCAATAGGCACATTTTTAAGTGGTTTGTAGGCAAACCAACCGAATCCGTATCAATATTTGAAAATGGAACTCTGCCAATATTATTGTGTACGTATTTTATTAATTTGTAATTTGTTTACGATTTAGCGGCAAATTGAAAATTGTGTCACGTCAGCATGAATTTAACGCGAGAAAATTTTCGTACAATATTTTTTTATGACTTTCGATGTCATTTAAGTCAACAAGAAAGTTATGATAGACTTCGATTGGCCTTTCACGATGAAACCCCATCTCGAGCCACTGTTTACTACTGGTTTAATGAGTTTAAATGTGGTTGCACTAATCTCACCGATGATCTGCGTGAGGGACGGCCTTCTACGGCGACGACTGAAAATAACTATAGTATTTTGCGGCGTATGATAAGAGACTAAGAGTGACTTATCAGCAGATTCGGACAAGCTTATGCATCGGTATGAGTCAAGTGGACAAAATCCTCCATGAAAATTTAGCGGTCAGGAAGCTTTGTGCCCGGTGGATACCTCATAGTTTGACAGAGGCCCAAAACCTTCATCGTGTTGATCGGTGTCGTGAAAGGGTTCAAAGATTTAACGGAGGTGACTTAAATGCTGTGCTCAACATGCTTACGGGTGACGAAAGCTGGATTTATTGTTATGATCATAAAACTAAGAGATAGTCTGTTGTCTAGGTTTTTCTTTCCGAGGAGTTGTCACCTAAAGTGAAGAGAAGTCGAAGCGTAGGAAAAAAGATGGTGGCCTCGTTCTTCGGAAGGACAGGTCATTACGAAAATGTTTTTAGGTTCGAAAAACAGTTACTGCAGAGTGGTACACTAACAATTGTTTGCCACTTGTCTTGAAAAAAGTTCGGGAGAAACCTCGCAGTAGGATCCTCCTTCACCACGACAACGCCTATTCGTACAACCCCAAGTAAACAATCGACTACTTGGCGACATCATTCGTGGTATTACTGGATCACCCGCCCTGTAGCCCCGACCTCGCACCTTGCGATTTTTATTTATTTCCGAAAATAAAAGAAAAACTTCGAGGAAAACGTTTGATGGACGCCGAGGAAGCAGTGGCTGCATTTCAAAATGCCGTCGAAGAAACCCCTAAAGACGAGTGAGCAAAGTGCATTTCTCAGTGGTTCCATTGTATGCAGCGATGCTCGATCGGTGTATGTATGTACGATGTAAATGGACACTATTTTGAAAAGATGTAATAAAAGTAATAAATTGCTAGTTTGTTCAGTTTTTGATCTTCTAAGAACTTTCAGTGTCACTGTTTATAACTGGTTTAATGTCGTACAAGTATTTAGTATGTAGATTACTCCTCAATAGGGATGTTACGGAAGTGATTATATCGGAACCGAATTCGGAAGCAGTTTTTAAATTTGGTTTATCGGAACCGGAACCGGTGAATGCAGAAGAGATAGGTATGTGTTAAGGACACGTCTAATAAAATAAAATTACACACATTTTTCATTACAAATATATTCGGTAAAAAACTGTCTTCGCCTTAACTGACAATTCGGCACTATAAACTGCATAAGTCGTTTGATTCCAATACCTTCCATAAAATTGAAAGAAAGATCTTGCAAAGCAATCATTTCAAGGAGATTCTCCACGCGTACGCGCTGATAGCGGCCACTACCGCCGCTATGCATCTACCTCCGATATAACTTCCGATTAAAATTTATCGGAATTGAAATCAGAATCGAAGGTGCAAACTTAATCGAAGTTCCGAACTTTCGGAATGGGAATCGAATCTTGTGTTCTTCTTCAAGTGTGACTATGCATTTGTATGTGCATGGCGTGCATCCAGTGATTAACTGATGTGGTGACCCATAGACCCACATTCCTGATACAGAATCAAAATGCAGATGCGTCGTGTTGCCACTGGAATAGCTCGTTACCAGTGAAAATGGGTCGTTAAGACGTCATCATCTTCACTAAAAATCAGCGTTATAAATGCATCGATCGAGCATCGATGAACCAGAAAGGGAGCTAATTCAAATTTTATTAAAAAACGCGGTACTCATGTACAATACAGAAATTCTCGATGTCGTAGGGTTAATATCAAAATGTAAAAGGACCCAATAATAATACAAGTCGACCTTTAGGTAAAATTATGGTATTTTGGCTTAGTATTGTTACGATACTATGTGCTACAAACTATGAAATAATGGTACAATCAGGATAATTATACCACAAAATCCGACCCTGGTTACGTCGTGTTTTGATATGACGTTTGTATTATGACAGATGCGCTACTTTTTCTTGTATGAAAAAGTTATGAGTAAAATATTTAGATGGACCAATCCTACCTTTTGAAATCATTGGTCGAAATCCGAAAAAATAGTTTTATTCAATATGTAGTGTTCGCGGAAATATAATAAATCATTTCGTTCCAATATACGTCCCAAATACACAAAACCATTAGAAAAAACTAAAATGCCAAAAAATTATTATGACGTTCACTTTGATGTTTCTGCCTATGAGTCCGTCTGGGTAGATACCACTCTCTCACGGCTCTCACCTAAATGCCACTTTTAGCGCCAAATATCAGTTCGTGCACTGCTATGTTTCGGCCTAAGCGAATAGACCATAGAGCCTATATAATTACAGATTGTGAAGCATTCCATATTAGTCCTCAGGGGTGACAACCCATTTGTAGCCTTTTTGAAATTAATTGCAAGTGTCCATTGGCTGCAGTGGCCTCTTTGCCATCAGGTAGACCACGTTTGTGACTTCAATTTTATAAAACTTCTTAGTCGATTATCATATTCACACTAAATTGTTTTGTCGATGGTTCAAAGTCATACTAATACGATAGGTGACACTGTAGTAAAGTTATTAATAAATGCTGTATTTATGGACCAAAACGACTCATGTTCAATTTTGGTGTAGTGATATTAAAGGCAATTCGATAATCTAGACCTCTATATTTTGTGTTCATAGTGCAAAGGGGATCTCGAGTCAAACTCATCCTTATCTATCGCAAAAGACAGAACGTCGTCTTTTGGGCCAGCTTGTTTATATAAAGCGACGTTTGATTAGGTTGGAACTAAATAATTGTTTATAAAAGCCTCTTATACTATAGGATTACTGCCTCTTAAGCATGTTTTATTTATCATAGTTGCTCACGCAAGATGATACCAAGGCACGGTAATTTTATCTATACAGTATTGTAACTCGGCCGTATCTTTGAAATAAATGCCTACAGCAGTGCGGTACGTAAACATGCGATAGGGCTGCCTGCCTCCAGCATTACATTTGCCTACTTTGTGTTTCCATTTAGTTTTGTGATTGTAAATATACTTTTTTTATATAAACAAATAAAATAGGTAGTTTGTGAATTGAACAGGAAGTGTTCAATAAAAATGCGTGTTGTTTTTTGATTGGTAGATTTAATTAAAAAACCACATTTATATTTGAATAACATATCGGTCTTATAAATTTGCGACCGAAAAATATTTGCGCCTCAGCTGAGACGTACGAAATACTTTATTATTAAATTTTTAAGTATAAAAAAATCCGCATTCTAATATAAAATTGTTTTGGGAAACATGGACAAGGTGGAGAAAAGGAATATCTTTTACTTGGTTATAGACACCTGCAACTACTTTATAATTTATATGTTTGGTTTTAAATAAAGTTCGGAATATTTACTCCATTTTTTTATATATATTCCACAAAATCATCACTGCGGCAGTAACGACTGTCTGCAAGCCGCGCGCATGCCGAGATCGAGGCGCGTAGGCATAACTCTCGCTTCGTCCGTTTGTATGAAGTTGGAATACTGTATAGATAAAATTACCGTGACCAAGGGCTCCTGTGACTTCCCATAGAATAAAAGACGGTTATATATATAATATACTTATAATGTTACATCAAAATTGGAGCGGCGACCTTCACAATACGGCTGGCAGCAACTGGATGCTTGAAGCCATGGCCTACTCCAGTAGTGGAGAATACATTTTCTAAGAACTTTCTGACCTTCTAACCGTTATATATACAATAAAATATTCATATAGGGTATAAACATACAATTTTTCCAATTTATTTTGCATTTGAACAGCCTAAAATAAACGCAGTTTTCCATATTCTGTCTTCGTCGTCGTTATAGAGCACAACATTCCCGATGCATTAAGCGGTCAGCCTCTTAATGCCTGCATCAGCGTCCCTGAGATCCCGGGGGATCTCAACGTACGGCAAGATGCATTAGGAATGTTACGTCAATTAAACTTCTTCCTTTTGATGACTCCAAACTTTTTAATATTCTCTTGTCGTCGGCAAAGGAAAATAAAAAAATCAATACCTACTAACTTCAAAGATAAGTGTCTATTTAGCTCTTGTATACAGGGTTATTTTTCAGAGTAACCAAATTTTATACTTAAGTTCAAATATATAAACAATGATATACCGTTATTGCCATAGATATAATAATGAAGGTTATATTGCACTTTTTGAAAATACGAATAAATAAGACTTCTAATATTATTTGAAACTATCCCAAATTGAATGTGATTTATTGGCAACAACGTTTTTGTCTACCGATCAACCCTTACGAATGTGTGCGTGCGCAGTAAAATCAGTCAAAATAATGCATTACCGCGCATTTTTAATTTAAAAGATAAAAAGGACAAAATGTTTTTAATTAATTTTTCTTCACTATTTGCCTATATTACTTATTCTGAACCTTCTCTGCAAATTTGGCCGGTTATTGCAAAATAACCCTGTATAGTTTGAATAGGATTACATAATATTAATTATTCTAACAATACAAAACTTGGTGCAAAACTTAAACTGACGTCAAATTATTTACACATTCAAGCACGTACATCAATATTTACGTGACAGAAATATTATACTTCACATTTAGACAAGCGTTTAATTAAATACCTTACGGTATATTATAATGTCTATGTCGCAATCAACTAGCTTTATTAGCCTTTTCGTTAACAGCCTAGACATTGCATGGCGTGGGCACCCTGTTAATTTCATTCAACGAGACGGTCGCTGGCCTGTGCCAATTTTTTTATAGAAGAGGGGGTAAACCAGCATACGGTTCACCTGATGTTAAGTGACTACCGTCGACCATGATCAACCGCAACACCAGGGGAATTGCAGGTGCGTTGCCGGCCCTTTAGAAAGGAGTAAGCTCTTTTCTTGTAAGTCCCCAGGTCGTATCGGTCGGAAAAATCGCCGGTGGTAAACTATTCTACAGAGAGAAACGTACAGTTGTGGACCGCCAATACGCGCTATGTGCTTATTATATAAATGTACCCTGCTTTAGGTGGTCCGAGGGCCACCCCAGCAGCACCTTAACCTACTGTCATTGATATTACAATATAATTGCAATGTTGTAATAGACTCATTGGCTAAATATCATTCAGGCCGCTAATTAAACTGCGTCGTTTAGTAAAAAGGCTAGACTGTTAACTGATATGCTAATTAAGGTAGTTTGCTACGACATCTATATAAAATATATTTACATTCCACCACGTTCTACAATAAACTAGAATCCAAACGCACTTGATAAACCATTTTTAGAATACAACTTGTTTTATTTGCATCGCATGATCAATAAATTACGTTTTATAGGTCACAGATAATTATTGTTATGACTTAGAACGCTCATTATTTGCACTGCAAACCTGGCGTCCCGGTCTAATGCCTTGCGGATATACTGTAACTGGTATCCGGCAGAATTAACACCAGTATCATCTTTAGTCTTAATTAAACACAAGAGTAATAATTTAAATTGTGAAACAATAATAATCTATGATACAAATTAACGATTTATTTGAAAGTCAGAGTTTTTACTTATTTGTAAGTCAAGGCTCCACTTTTTTAAATATTACTTACCGATATATTCTAGCCTTGATATAATCTAAATCAGAAATGAAGAAAACTTGAAAAAAAAAATGAGATTTTACAATTAAAAAGAATCGTAGACAGAGAAACCTATAGACTAATGATCGGCGTGGCCTCGAGTGAGAAAGGACGATAACGAATTTTTAGGTTATACAATAATCTTTGACTTTTAAACACATTTAGATAAAAAATTTAATTGTTCTAAGAACTGAAATGAACAAGATTCACCAATCTTAGGCTCACAAAACACTTTTTTCTCACTTAAACCAACTTGTAAAGTCCTTAAATCGCTACGCTTTCAAAGTTGTTTAGCAAACTGTAGAGTTTGCTAAACAAAAAAACCGGCACGGTGAAAGGGACAAACAATCACACCGCTCTGTCTCATTTCTATGCAAGACGTATGCATAAATCTATATTTTTCGTGTGCGAATGCGAAAGAAGGCGTCAATTTGTCTATAGGTTTCTCTGTCTACGAAAAGAATCATGGGCATAGACTAATTAGTTTTTTTTTTAAATTAAAATTTGATTTTGATCAATAAATACTAATCTAATTAGATTCCAGTTGGAAAAGTTTTATCGATTAAAAAAAATGCGCCAAACTTAAGGCAAAAATATTATATTAAAATATGAGTCGGTAATAATTATTGTATAATGTTACAGACTGCTAGATCGTTTTTCTTACACACATTGTTCATCTTGCACTAAGACCAACAAAGAAAGATAGGAGAAGCGCTGCAATTGACGTCGAAATCATACTCGTCTTGACACGCACTCATGCACACATCTTTTTTTCTTATTTTAACTGTCCTAAATCCAGGACACTCATATTAAATAACCTAAAACTATGTTTTTGGTTGCAAATGATACATACATAATATATGAATATTATGTAATAGGCTTGTTTTCGACTTCACTTCAGATGTACTTTTAACTAGTACTAATATTTCTTTGTTGACCCGATTTCTTGTACACACGGCCGCCATATTGTTTTCAGGAATGTTGCGGTCGCAAGTACGGACCACGCCCGAAATCGTAATAGTTCAATGGCGCTGGTAATTATTAATAAATACTTTAGATCTAAAACTATTATTATAAAATCTAGCAAAAATAAATGAGAGTGGGAAAGTAAAACTAAGAGCTAAAGATTTATTGGTCATGCAGTTCGTGTTCTGATGTGGCACCCTGAGCCCACCCACCATTCGACAAGACTGAAGCATTGAACAGCGCCAGTCGAGACGAAGGGTGGGCGGGACCAAAGTTGAGTCTTCATGGTCTTCTTTCTTCTATAAAAACTTCTTTGCTACGGTTTAAAACTAAACATAAATATGATTCTTAGAGACAATAAGGTGTCCTTACACATTATAAGTAAATTTGTATGAGTTATAATCAAATCAAATTAACTACCATAGCAAATTGAAATACTAATCTTAATTGGTAGTTGAATTTAAATTACGTTTTTTGTAATTACATAAGTTGCCTTGCAAAAATTAATAATTTATGATACAATTCTTATCTGAAATCTTACATGCAGCACTTTGCACCACTATAGAAAAATGTATATAGGGTCCATTGTAAAAATATTAGTTAGGGGTCTGGCGCACCCTTTGTTAAAAATGAAGGCACATTGTCAGCTCTAAGGACTTTAATATATACATAATAAAACAGGTTTTATAAGAAACAGATACAGTCAGTTGTATATGCAATGAATACAATAGCTTTTCATGATAACAATAAATAATAGAGGGTCAGTTATATTTACAAAGGCATAGATTTCATATGGGAAGTATACAGAAGCCCATGATGTTTCTTTTTATAAAACTAAGGTTAAAAACTTACAGTCCACTTGATGGTAATTGGGCTACTGCAGTCATCAGACACCTACGGCCAATTTTAAAAGAAAGAAGGATAAAGAGAAGAAAAGGGAGAGGAAAGTGTTGCCACCTTTGAAATTCCTCAGAGCATGTAATTATATTGGCTAACTATACACTTCATACCCCTCAAAGTGAAACACAGCAATGCAAGCATTGCAATTTAGCTGCAAAATTAGGCAACAGAGTGGTTCCTACCCGGACAGACTCCTACATAGGCAGAAAAGGAGATATATGACCTATCAAATGTATTGACAAAAAACGAATCATTAAATAAGATTTTGAACCACCAAACAAAAACAATTGGAATGCTTCAATAAATTTACATTTAATCTATACAAATAAATAAAATTGACAAGTCTGTTTGGAATGTCAAAATGCAGCTTTTTACTGCATATGAAAGTATATACAACACTTATAACAAAAGTAATAATTTAAAAGTTAGGTTTGTCTGTTTGTTCCAGCTAATATCCGAAATCGCTGAGCCAATTTCAGCGGGACATTCAATGGCAGATAACTGATGTAATGAAGAGTAACTTAGGCTTCTTTTATTTTAGAAAAATAATTTTGGTTCAAGGGTAAAAAAATTAAAACCCATGAAAATAAATCATAATAAATTCCATGCGGGCAAAGTTGCATGGAACAGCTAGATAGATTATAATCTAAAAATATTAGGCTAAGAATTTTGCATTTTTGCACGCTTTTATTTAACTTGTGTTCCTGTTTTTTTTTTCTGCTTCAAAACTTGTAATCATTTTTTGAACCACTTACCAACATCTGATTGGGGTTAAATTTGCCATACTAATAACTAATTTCAATAAAAAGGCAATAATATGGTACCATAGAGCTGATTTGACGATGGAACTAGGTTTTGGCCCTAACAATGCCTATAAAAACTTGTTTTTTAATAGATTTTATTTTTAAGCTTAGAATTAGTGATTACAAATTTAACTATCAAGACTGTGATTTTCGAAATTTTGTTATTATGTTTGCATGAATGTTTTTATTGTTTAAAATTAGATTAATAAGACATTTTAAAATAGGTATCAAAACAAATCATCAAATTAATGTCTGTGAACTCAATAATTTGGGTTAATTTCTTCAGTATCAATCATCTCAGCACATCACATGTCAACTGCTGAACATCAACCTTCTCTAAGGATTTCCATCTGAGTCACCTTCATCCATCGACTTCCTGCATCTCTTACCAAGTCGTTACTCCATCTAGTGGGGGGTCAACCTATACTTCGCTGACTAGTATGAGGCTGCTACTCAAGAACCTTTCTTCCCCATCGGTTGCAGATTCTTCAAACTATATGACCAGCTCATTAAGTCAGTAGCTCATTAATTCAGTCAGCAATAAAATAAGTTTACGGATTAACTGGCACATATAGTGGGATAGCAGACTAGCCACAACTCATCCCTTTTTTTAATAATATGAAGTTGTATTCAGGAACGAGGTTCTACTGCTTTAGTTTCTCTTTGTAATCTCTCTTGATTTGCAGTGGATACTCTTATTTACAATATAAATTAGTACCGACACTAATTGACAAATTTAGCTTTTTTTAGGACCAAGTCGTTTATTACGTAAATAGGAATGAAATAGTCCAAGAACCTTATAAATACTATTTGTTGAATTTTGCTATTGTCTATTATCTCGGGACTTAATAATTATTACTTGAAAACTGTAATAAAAACAATTGAAGATTGTAAAAGCATTATAATGTAATTAGCAATAGAGATTGGCAATTCATAATGGTATTGTCAATTAGATTCTTCACATTTAAAATTAATTGTGATGTTCGAAAAAGCTAAGACAAAGAAATTAAAAAATTATCTGTTTCTGAATAGTAGTTTTCTCCTGAAGATACTTAAATCGGAATCGGAATCAAATAATAAAACAAAAGAACAATGATAAGTAATTAAATAAAATTAGAACAAAAAAAAATTGAAAAGGGAAGAATGCTGCTGTTACCTGGCTAGTGTCGCTATCGAAAACAGCATCATAGGCATAAATGCGTGGGGGTTCAGGCGGCGACGCATTGCTTCTAGTGACTGCGATGGTGCTATTCACAGAATCTACGGACACGCAATTATAAGCCTCTTCCAGCTTCTCCCGCTGGTCCATAGGTCGCACTCGTACCACCACGCGAACATTTTCAACCGTAGACGCCACCAACTCTGCATCCTTAGGACAGAAAATTTTTACAGATATTGACGCTACGGTGTCTCGGATTGAAATGCGTAGTTACGGCGAAGTATGTCGCAGTACTCGTCGGTATGACCCTGACACGGATCGCATGACTCACACTAACGAAAAATTTTACGGTTACTGCATTAATTCGTTGTTCTATTTATTAAACAGATCTCAATTTTAAATTAATCACCCTGAAGGCTAATAAATTTGTCAGAAATGTAATATGAATCGGTACAAATTGAAAAACGAAATGATGGAAATGAGTTATGAAATCATGAACGATTTCCGGAAACTGATAAGATGAAGGGATGGACACTTACAGGCATCTTCCACGTTCACCGTCAACTGAATCACTAAAACATGTATTTAACGACACACGATGCAAGTTACTTCTTTGTTTGTCGAATATAAGGTAAAAATCAATAACGACGACCTACTTTTCTTGAAGCTTCTGATTTGTGATTTCCTCTAGGCTTGGGTAAAAAATATCGATATATCGAAATATCGATATTTTTTCATAAAATAATCGATATATATCGTCGATATTTTTAATCGCGATATATCGTCATTCCGATATTTATTTTAGAGTATCGAATTCGTATCAATTTCGATATATTTTACGCAATTCTTGTTTCGTTTATTTAAAAAAAATCTCGTTACAATCTTCATCAAATCGAATATTGCAGTAAGACCATAGACCAAACAGAAGCATTCTTTTGTCTTTTGCTTTTGGTTTTGTTTATGGTCTCACTGTTACGATTCGTACTTGTGTCTCGTAAATTACGAATTCAAATTTGTGTTTTGTGTTTATGATGTACACAGCAAGACAGTAACGGTATTTTTCTACGGAAAACTTAAAAGTTTAAAGTTAAAAATAAAGCTAAAACTAAAAATACTTCGAATTCGAAGCTTCGAACTTCGAATCTTATCAATCATGTCTTCTGTGTGGAAGTTCTTCAAAAAAGAAGACAACAACAATGATTCAGCTTCTTGCAATTTGTGCGGCAAGTCGTATAAAACGTGCGGTAATACAACCAATTTGGCCACTCATTTAAAAAATAGGCATCATTTTACTTATTTACAAATGATGAAAATGCCTAGTTCATTGAAAACAACTAAATACTCTTTGAATTACTTTGACTTGAATAACTCCAATGTAATGTATCTACTGTTAATGTAAGATTATCAAATATTAATATATCCTAAAGTATATAACCTAAAATCTTTGAGTATTTAATATAACAGCAATAATAAATCAAAGACTAAAATAAACTAAACAAGTTGTCTCTCTCTAAAAATAATAGACTGAGTCGAATTAACTTTTTTGTATTAACTTTCTTTTTTACTTTTTCTATATTTTCAGCTTAGTTTGCCATCCACTAGTACTGGTTATAAAAATTCCCAGCAAAATCAAGAAGATGTCACAGTCAATCCTGCTGAGATGGTTTATCATGAAGCTAAAAAAAAGAAAACAAAGCACCTTAGTAGCTTGTTTAGAGAGAGGCTCAAGCTTCGAAGGTATGTTACTGCAAAGTAAGGTGTTTTTTTTTTGTTTTACTTTTTAAATGAAAATGTGTTAATAGTAAGTAATTTCTTATAGTTATAATAAATTTATTAAATAAATGAAATTAACCATGTTGAATAAAATTAGCATATCCAAATTCATTCATAACAATCTACAATTTCATAAATTATCAATTTATATTAAATTAGTCATGTTTCATGTCATGTCACTAGCGGCTATTTAATACCATCTTAAAATTCAATCAATTTTGTTCGATAAAATAACTTAACCTAAAGAATGGAAGGGACAGCCTGTGGCCGCACCAGTCAACATTAAATTATAATTCTGAATTTCGGTAAAACTTTGAGAAAATTGAGGGGTTTTACTGAATGTGAAACGAATTTCGGTGCATCACTACTTTTTAATACGAATTTTAAATAGTATAGTTGTCGTCGCGCCTTATAAGTACGCACACCTCGTTGAGTTTGCTCTTCACAAATAATAAACAAAAAGTGGTTGAGAGTGACTTTTGAAAGTATGTTTTTGTTCTGCTACTTCAGTTTTTGTGTGTATCAAACAATTAACTTTAAAAAATTAGTCAGTGATATTCGCAATTAATAATAATCAATAAAAATCCGATCCGTTCAATGTTCTCTTACCGTCAATAGCAATAAATGTTATAAGTACGCGACACCTCTTTGAGTTTGCTCTTAACAAATAATAAACAAAAAGTGGTTGAAAGTGACTTTTAAATGTATATTTTTGTTCTGTTACTTCAGTTTTTGTGTGTATCAAACAATTAACTTTAAATAATTAGTCAGTGATATTCGCAATTAATAATAATCAATAAATATCCGATCCGTTTCAATGTTCTATTTCCGTCAAATAGTAATAAATGACACACACACACACACACACACACGCACACGCACACGCACACGCGCACGCACACGCACACGCACACGCACACGCTAACGCACACGCACACGCACACGCACACGCACACGCACGCACGCACGCACGCACGCACGCACGCACTCACGCACGCACGCACGCACGCATGCACGCACGCACGCACGCACGCACGCACGCGCGCGCGCGCGCGCGGTGTGGTTTTAATTTTTATTTTATTTTCCTCCTTTTATATTGTTTCGTTTTTAAGTTAACAAGTTTATTATTTTTTCATTTATTACTTTCTTTTTTACTTTTTGCTAACTCATACTTGTCCCTGCCGACACTGATTTTGTGAAGAGCGCTGATTTCTATGATACAGGCCCTGCCTAGTTTAGAAGTCAGAGGTTCTAATATAATTTAAGATGTAATATTTAGACAATATGTTAATATATATTTTATGTAAACTCATTGTTATGCAGCAATAAAAATTTATTATTATTATTTATTAATGGAGTAGATGGTGCTATTGCTAAGCAATTTTACACTAAACTAAATTCTTTTGATTTATTACACAAAAAGTAAGGCTTTACATGTTTAAAAATGAGGATTGTTATTATTAATATATGAATTCTTTATATTTCTTCTCTTTTTTTGAGATTTTGAAACCACACACACAACACAGAGCCAAGTGTGTGAGGGGAAATTTAAATAGTAAAAGTGGATAATAAAGTAGAAGATGTCAGAAACCCTTCTGGTGATGCAACAGGGGTTGAGAATGATGGCTTTTTGCAGCATGTGAAGTGTGAGTAGGCATGTGTATAGTGTTAGGGCTTTGTGCGAGTGACTTTGGTATAATATGGGTGGATGAGAGGACTATCCGTACGCTGTAAGCATTTTGTGCTTTCCATTGAGTTTTAATTTCTATGGCAAGTTCTTTTGCTTAGTTTTTCAGATATAATAATTTGAATGTTATGTGGGTGTATTGCTATATCTATCAGGTAAACTGTTTTATTGGTTTTGTTGTGAAAGGCAGGTCTGTTGTAATTAATAGTTTTATCTGTTATTATTGTTATGTCCTAATAGATTTTCTAAATCTTACTTTCTAATATTATTTCTGGTTTATTATTATTATATTATATGTGTTGCAAAATTAAACTTTTATCTTACATTTTATGCCACATAAGTGGTTGAAAATTATCATTAAATAAATTATTTTTTTAAAAATATTTTTAATTTATATTTCATTTCATTTGAAGTTTGCACTTCTACTGCGGGCGAACTGCACGCATATTTTTTTGTTGTTGTGAGAGTATTCTTAGTTGAAATTTTAGTTGAGTACTACCATAGCCATAGATTGATGATAAATCAAGTAATGATTTCATTCAAAGTACAATCTATTACATTTTAGTGATGTCCACCATTCAATATCGATAAAATATTATTGATTTACATTTGACATTCACAGTTTGTTTCATTTATTACGTATGATTTTTTGAGTAATTTTGCATTAGTACTTATGATCATTTATGATCATTTTTATTTTTCAGAAGGTGGACAAAAACATAGTGAAATAACACAGGCACTGATTTACATGATATGTAAGGACAATTTGCCATTATCATGTGTTGAAAAAAAAGGCTTGCAAAAACTTATACGCACAGCATGCCCTCTTTATATACTGCCTTCCAGAAAAAAGGTATTTATATTAAAAATTATCATTCTTATTTATAATTGAAAATTTATATCACAGTAGTATAACTGGTACTTTTTGTAATTTCCAGGTAACTCATATGATAGAAAATCGATATAATACCACAAAAGCAGTTCTTATGAAATCCTTGACTGAGCAAAATTTTTTATGTTTTACAAGTGATATACTTACTCTCACTAATTCTACAAGGAGCTTCTTAGTATTAACAGTTCATTTTATTGACAACGTTAAGGGATCGCCTATCCTTCAAAATGTAAGCCTATGTGCGCAGAAACTGACTCAGGTGTGTTTTTGTAGTACTTTGTAATTTATCAATTATCCAGACCTTTTAATTATTTTAATTGATATAATTTAATAACTACATCTTAATTGATTCTCACATTGTAAAAATATATACAATATTTTCTTTTTTTAGGCTCATTCAGGACAGTACATAAAAGAATGCTGGGAAGAAATTTGTGAAGAATTTCATATAGACAAAAATAAAATTGTTGCCATTACAACTGATGGGGGTGCATATATACTGGCGGCAGTGCGATTGTTTTTAGGGAACGATCGCAGAATTTCGTGTATGGCACATTGCCTAAATCTTATTGTTGATGGGGTGTTGAAAGAAAATCACGCATTTTCAGCTCTTTGCGATCACGTAAAGAGCATCGTGACGTATTTTAAACAATCCGTAAATGCGATGGATCAATTACGCTCTGAACAAGAAGTATCTAGAATGCAAGAAGGGGAGGTGTTGACATTAACACAAGCCGTCACCACAAGATGGAACTCATGCTTTGACATGTTAAAAAGATTTACCACTCTTTCTGCACTAGTAGCTAAAATTTTAGCTACTAAAAGTCAGACAAGCCGAAATACACCCGACATGGTCGCAACTTCTCAATTAAATATTATATGAGATATTGTGGCTATTTTAGGCCCATTCAAAGAAGCCACGGAAGAAATAAGTGGGGCTAATTACGTGACTTCCAGTTTAGCCATTCCGGTTACAAATTTGATTCGCCAAGCAGTGGAAACTTTAAGTCCATCTACAAGTTTGGGGCTAATTGTTAAAGAAGCTCTTCTTAAAAAAGTTCAAGAAAGACTGGTACCTTTACAAGAAAATTCATATTTGTCCGCAGCAACAATATTAGATCCGCGTTTTAAAAAAATTCATTTCAATTCACCAATTGCGGTTTCACATGCCATAGCCAAAATTAGTAATGATATTCGGAGCGAACACCGACGCAGGGGTCAACTTTCCCCTGATCTTAGAACGATCCAAATAGGAAAAGCACAAGAAAAAACTGAGAGTTCAATTTGGTCTGGGCATGAAAAATTATTATCCCAGTCAACAACCGTGCCCGAGGTCCCGAGCTCTGGCTCTGTGCCCAATGAACTCAAGCAATACCTTGATCAACCTCTCCTTGAGAGAAAGGCTGATCCAATAAAATTTTGGACAAATTGCCAACATTTTACGCCAGTTCTTTCAGAAGTCGCCCTTAAATACTTAATTTGCCAGGCTTCTTCGGTCTCTTCTGAAAGAGTTGCATCAGCTGTGAATATAACTGTACCCGACAACAGAAGCCGCTTGACAGGAGAGCACGTCAAACAGAGAGTGCTACTAATGTCAATTTCGGATGAATATTGGTTTGATTAGATTACTTTCTAATAAAAATATACTATTTTCTTCATGTGTGTATTTTTTTTCCGTATATTGAATGTTTTGGGAATACATATTATGTATGAATGATCATGCAAAACATGTCGATATATCGATATTTTTCTGTCGATATATATCGATACTATTTTCAAATGCCGATACGATATATATCGATATATTTTTTTCACTTGCCCATCCCTAATTTCCTCTTGAAAAGGAAAATGAAATGACAAACGGACTGAAAGTTGCCACTTGCCAGCACACCAAAGAGAGTGCTTTTGTCTGTAGGATTCGCCAATAAGTTGACAAAAGTCATTGATCATAGAGCCCAGTCTGATTTGTATATTGTTCACAAAACTTCATAATATTGTGCTTATGTATCACATTCAGACAGAAGATAGTTGCTCATAAGTACTGTAAGATTATAATAACCTTGAAGTACTTTTATGTAAAAGTGCACCACTTATTGCGTAAATTCCCCATCAAACCATTATTTATATTATGAAGTTTTGCGGTATAAGTTATTTCGCGTTTGGTTCGATGACAGCGTATTCAGAGACATTTGCAAAACTCTGTGTTGCTTACAAAAGATGTGTTGTCGTATTAGTCAATAGGACACTGTAGTTATTAATTTTAACAATGAATGTAAATGAGATAATACGATACCATTTAGATTATTACAGAGAGTTATCTGAAACAGAGACAACTATAAGAAAACCAAGGCTAGAGCGAAAATATCTACCAAACTCATCCAAGTTGGTCGCATAAAAGCGGGAAAAATATTGCAGCGCACACATATTATTTGAAAACACTTTAGTAATGATAGGTGGCCCTGTAGCAACAGTTCAGTTGCATTGTAATCCTTTGTATTTTACTTATATCTATGTTGTGATCATACAGTAAGTCTATAGAGAGTTGCGAATAATATACAGGTTATTTGAAAAAGCACTTATTTAAAAGTAGAAAAATATTCTAACAACATTTAGAATATTTACTTTAAGGATTTCAAAATTTATTTTTCTGTGTCTAGTTTTACCAACTAACCTAATTCTGAGTTTTACTCAGCGAGTCCTCGGTCAAATAATCTGGTTAGTGCCTTAATAAACATGATCGCGATATTGCAAAGCTAGATGAGTAAAATAAACCGTAACCTGAGAATCTATTTTAAGCCACGACTATTATTCCTGTAGTGTATGTGATTATAAAATGCTAATAAGTATGTAATAAAATAAGGTTCGTAAATCGGAATGTAGGTAGTATCATAAATATTGTCTATTAAGACACAAGTATAAATGTCCACTGTTTCGAGCGCACCGCGTCAGTATCACGAGCGCCACGGGCGAGAGTGGATTTGTAGTGAAACGTGAGTTTACGTGTGCGTGTGCGTGTGTGTGAAACAGTGAATTCCTGACTGTTACAAGTGGCGACGAGGAAAAAAGATAAGTACCTTTTCAGTATATTATATATAAACGAAAATAGGTTCGAAATGTGCAGCTATTAGCATTGCAATTTTAAAATGTAAACTAAATCCCTAAAGTACCCACGGAAAAAAGAACTGGATTATTTTAAAATATTACCTAATACATCTTTTATTTAAAAAGATTTTGATGGAAAAATAGTCAACTTAACTAATCTTTCCTCTCGATTCAAACAAAAGTACAATGTCGTTAGCTAAGTTTTAGTGGCATTTTATATGTAGGTGTGATATTTTATCGCGCCTTTAACCGCTTAAGCGTCCACCCCTAGCGACTTATTTACCCTTGTACGTCCGAATACGCGCGGCCCTAATTCGGCTGCTACCGCCCTTGCATGTTGTGTAATAAAACCCACATAGTTACTTAACTATAATAGATAGAGACAAAAACTACTAAAAATTGACAGAAGAATGCGAATTAAACCTATATGTTTTTAAACTCAAAAATGTTATTTAAGATATTAAAAATAGTTGTGAACATTGAATTTGGAGAAAAATAAACGTATAATTTTTTTTTAATTTACACCTCGTCGAATAAATATTATATTTTTTACCCATAAATAAAGTCACAACAAACTAGACGTATTTTCCTTTTTTATGATGCATATATGTTAATGTTTAATTAGCGTTATGTAATTAAATAAATCGAAACAAAACACCTACTCCTCGTAATTTTGCCGCGATGCCTCGAGCGCTTTGGACTCTCTCGCGAAGCCCAAAATATAAGCAAGATGGCCGCCTATTTAAGGTCTCGTACACACTTTGTAATTTACGCAACTTAAAAAAGGTAGTTATGTGATTTTTTTAAGTTGGGGTTTTAAATTAAATATCAATAATAAAATTACTGTACAGTTTATTGAAATAATAAAAAGAAATATTTTACAAATAATAGTGTTTTATTTAAAACTAAGGATTGATTTTAACTAAATATTTACAAAATAGGACTAAATGAAAACTAAAATAAATAAATAAATAAATAATATAAAATTATATATCATACAACATAAAATACCATCAATACATAAGTTTTTGTTATATTCCAGGCACTTCCAAATCGTTCTGGCTATAACTTTTCGCTGGGCGCACAACCAACAGCGACTTTGCTTAAAGCCGGTTTTGACTGGGAAATGTCGATGCTTGATTTTAGGTCTGCCGGTCGTAGTTGTCGTTGGCCTTTTCGTCAGTCCAGTTCTTGAATTTATAAGTCGTGGTTCTGTCTTGAGGTCAATAAGTCGGTGCACCTTTAGTAAGTATTCCGCCAAAGTTGTCCTGAATTGCCTATGTGATATATTTGGATTGGCCGTTTTAAATAAAATGAAACGGTTAAAAATGGCACAGTTAAAGAGAATACGAAACACCTTTTTGTACCAAATTTTATTTCGTGAACGTTCCATGGGCTGAGCAGACAAGAACTGGTCCTTCCTGTCCACTCCTCCCATGGACTTGTTGTAGTCCAAAGCAACGCCTGGTATAATTTTTTTATATAAAGTAAGAAAAACAAAATATACGAAAGTAGTTTTTATAAAGTACAAAAAATCAAAAATATCTCCTAACTTGAGATAGTCCACCCCCACCTCCAGTACGAATCCCTTGGCTTCTATGACTTCTACGAGCCAAGTTAGTTTCGGTTGGTGATCTAAAATTGTTGTATGTATTAATTTAAACCATTAATATCACCAAGGAAAAAATCAATAATAATGTGTTAAAGAAACGTTATAAATTATTAAGAAAAAACTAGCACGACCCAAGACTAAGACCGTAAAAAATAACAAAGCAAAACATCTGGCAAACATATTTTGCTGTTTGTACCGACCTTTATTTAGAACTTTTGTCGTTACGTCCGTGGATATAAAACTAGCCACAACAAAAAACCTGAGTAACGCACTAAAATTTTTAACGAATCTTCAATTAATATAGTTTATTTCTGATTTCTTAAATTTACGCGAACACTACACATTGAATAAAACTATTATTTACGGATTTTATCGCGTTTAATTATTTTAATTTATTTTTATTATTATCCCGACGTTTCGGGTGCTTTACAGCGCCCATGGTCACGGGGGGGGACTGAGATGTTTGACGTCCCAATGTCATAGTTAGTCCGGCTACCTTCAGTTTTTTAATATTAATTTTTGGTCCGATTTACGCAAAACGAGCTTATAGTATCATGAAGTCTTGCAATGGTATGCTTGGGTTTGGGTTTAATTTTGTTGATTATAGGATCCCAAGCAGATGGTAGCACCCAACCATCTTCTCTATTGAAATTTGGATGTTTTTTAATTTCAATAGCCTCGCGTATCATCCTTGGTAGGAATCGGTGTTCTTTTGCGAGAATTTGTGGTTTATCAAATCTAATGTAATGGTGGGGACGATCTTGAACATGTTCGCAGACTGCAGACTTCCCGGAGCGTCGGTGCTTCACATCAGCTATATGTTCCTTCACGCGGGTTTTTATAGATCTCTTTGTTTGACCTATGTAAGAGAGACCACATTCACAATCTAGCTTGTACACACCTGCATCTTGTAGAGGAATATTACATTTGATGGATGGTAAAAATTGACTAATCTTCTTCAGCGGCTTGTAGTATGTCTTAATGGACGCTCGCTTCAAGATGTAGCCAATCTTGTCCGTGACTCCTCCAACATATGGTAGTAGAGCAGGTGCGCGCTCGACTGTTGCTGGCTTCACTCGTTCACTGTGACGTAGGCGCGGGACCCGAAGCTTGTTGTCTTGCAATACTTGCTTGACGTGCTGAAGCTCCGCGGCCAGATGTTTTCTGTCACAGATCCCTCGTGCTCTCTGAAACAAAGATTTACCCACGGTAGCTAACTGTGAAGGATGATGGTGAGATTCACCATTTAGATATCTGTTGGTATGGGTCTTTTTCCTATACACAGTGTGACCAATAGTGTTATCAGGATTTCGGATGACTAAAACATCTAGGAAAGCTAAAGAATTATTTGCCTCTAACTCCATTGTGAATTGTATTTTAGAGTTTATGGAGTTAAGGTGGTCTAAAAATGCAGTTACTTTGTCAGATGGTAAAATTGTGAAAGTGTCGTCTACGTACCGCTTGTAGAACCTTGGATTTACAGGAGCAGTAAGAAGGGCTTTCTCCTCAAAGTCCTCCATGAATATGTCGGCGACTATGGGAGACACAGGTGAGCCCATCGCCACACCATCTACTTGCTTGTAGAACTCCTCCTTCCACAATAGATAGCCAGATGTGAGGCAATGTTCAAGTAGTATTGCATATTCTTGAGGCATGTTATTTTCTTCTAGCTTCCTAGTTACAATTGAGATGCAGTCCACAATAGGTAGGCATGTAAATAGTGACTGAACATCAAAACTGACCATAGTTTCATTGTTAGCGAGATGTAGGTCTTTTATCTCACTCACAAAATGGTATGAATCCTTTGTGTGTGCTCTGGTATGTCCTCTCAGTGGTGATAGTATTTTTGCTAAGTATTGTGCCAGCTTATAAGTTGGTGAATCGATCTGGCTCACTATGGGACGTAGTGGAGCGTTTGGTTTGTGTATCTTCGGTAACCCATACAACCTCGGTGGTTTGGCACATGATGGTATTAGCGAATTCACGTCGAGATTTAATTTTTCGGAGTATTTCTTTATTAAATCACTAGTTGTTTTAAGCGTGTTAGTTGTAGGGTCTGTTTTGACCTTTTTATATGTACTTTCGTCCGATAAAAGTTGTTGTATTTTAAAATTATATTCCGACGTGTCCATTACTACCGTAGCATTTCCTTTATCCGCGCGGAGAATCGTGAGTTCTGGTCTGTTCCGTAAGTTATTTAGCGCTGTAAATTCGTCTTTGGGAAGGTTTGGTTTCGGCACTGAACTGCGACGTAACAAGGACGAAATATCTTGACGTATGGCCTCCAAATCTTCCTTACCGATATTATTCTTAAACAGACAATCCTCAACACTGCAGATAATTTCTTCGTACGGGATTTTTCGCGGAGTTAATGCGAAGTTCATTCCCTTCGCTAATACTTTCATTGTCGGTTTGCTTATATATAATTTTTATTATATATAAGCAAACGAGTGTACAATTTAGTGAAAAACAAAGTAAACAAAAATAAACTTGGGCCGACAACTTGAGAGCGGCCATTTCTTTCGAAACAGCTATACTTTAAATTTAAAATAAGACTCGATTTTACACTAAGAACTGTGATATGTATACGTAATTATAAAGTATAAATCATCTAGTTTTTGTGACTTATAATATTCTAAGTAATATTAAATAAAACTAAAGTACTTACGACATAATCTTTGACACTCCACAAGCACTTGTTCACAAAACACCGAGAGTAGAGTAGACTGATGTTAAATAATTACGGTTCATTCGTTAAGGCTTGTTACACTGCCATCTCGTTTGTAATACGTAAAGTAGTTCGTCAACTATCGATTCCAAAGAACAAAACTTACAAAAATTACCGAAAATGTCCCTAAGTGTCAAGTTTTATAAAACTTGACGCTAAGGCTACTTAAATATCCGGGACGTACAACGCTACATTTGTTTTGGCTAGCGTAGTAGCCATGGACGTTTGAGTGGTTAATAAAATAATTATTTACCGCTTTCATATATATAAGCTTTCACGTATATAAGTCGGACAGAAAATCTTGGGACACTTCACGGCTTCTGTAAATTGAATAGTAGGTAACTAGTTATACTATAAATGAGCATTTTAGCTATTAAATTTACCCAAAGCCTAAATGGCACAGCAATGGAAGTAGTAGGCATAACAAATAAATCAAAATAGAAGGGCGAGAGTTGTGGAACATATTTCTATCATTAAATTGAAGTTTGGGTACTAAGATACCACCATTAAATTGGAGTTCGGGTATCAAATACCGTCATAAAATTAAGCATAGGGTATCAATCACCTTCATTAAATTGAGCACCGGGTATAATATACAGTCATTAAATTGAGCATCGGGTATCAAATACGTCATTAAATTGAGTATCGGGTATAATATACCACCATTAAATTGGGCATCGGGTATCAAAAATACAGTCATTAAAATTAAAACAAATTGTTGCAGATGCGGTAATAGTTCGAATACGTCAAGTGATATAAATTATCCCGCCAGAGGAAAAGAGTGTTTTCTTGCGGTAAAATTGGGCATTTTCGTATGCATTGCTGAACAAAAAAATTAACAGCTCTGAAAAGAAGCTTACAGGAAACTCTAAAGGTAAAAAAGAGCACAACAATATATCACAACAACTGGAATGAATCTATAAAATTACCGCATCTTTGAAACTGAGATATATTTTTGTGAAGGCATTTTACTTCGGGGAAATAAAATAGTCATATCACATAGTCTCCGTAAAAGAGTATTAGAAACTGCCCACGAAGGTCATCCTGGTATAGTTGTAATGAAGGGACGTTTAAGGACAAAGGTATGGTGGTCAAGAATCGACAAAGATGTTGAGAATTTAGTAAAAGCATGTAAAATTTGCACTATAGTAAGTTTACCAAATCCTCCTAATCCATTGAAGACTTGAATTACCTGTGGCTCCGTGGGTAGACGTCGCAATAGATCTGTTAGGACCACTTCCGAACAATGACTATCTAGTAGTTGTTGTCGATTATTATAGTAGATACAAAAGAATAAAAGTAACAAAGGCAATTTCTAGTTCACTGAGAATTAAAATCTTAAAGGAAATCTGTGCCGGACGGGCGAAACTCTCCGGAGTAAATGTTGTCGAAGATACTTCGCGAGTCGCTCACGTCCTACACCTATAGGTTCCGGTGGGTACTCTCACCGCCGTCTTTGTTGTTGCCGCTGAAATATTGTGGACTGTAGTTAAAATCAAAATGCACGATTAACAAATACAAATAGCAAGGTAGTGGCCAGCGGTTCGACTGATTGATTAGTCGCGAAATTTTATAACTATTTATCACGGTTGTTAAACTACGGTTGTTCACTGTATATTTCAAAAGATTTCTTTAAATTGTACGGTGGTATCAAATATCTATTGGTAGTAGCTGGTTTTCTAACACTACTGACTAGCAGCTATTATCAACTAAACTAGTTGATTTTATCACTTGTGTAACTGCGGATATCAGTTACCACTTTCACTATATGTAACTGCGAATGTCAGTTACGACCTTTTTCGGCTAGCTAACACTTTCACTATGTGTAACTGCGAATGTCAGTTACGACCTTTTTCGGCTAGCTAACACTTTCACTATGTGTAACGGCGAATGTCAGTTACGACCTTTTTAGGCTAGGTAACACTTTCACTATGTAACTGCGAATATCAGTTACGACCTTTTTTAGGTTAGCTAACACTTTCACTATTCACTATATACTGCTACTAGTCACTTCAGCTACCACCGGATACCACTCACTTCACTTCACTTGTCACTGGTAGTTCTTTACACTACTACGGGTACTGGGTCCCGAGCCCCTAAGGTAGACTTTAGCAATACTTTGCAGTGAGCCGCTTGCCATTTTCCGTTTTGCCTCTTTATTGCATAAACTTATCACTATACAGATGGCATAAATTGCAATATTTTCTATACAAAACTAATTGCTACACTAACATGCTATACATCATTAAATCGGTAGTCTGATACTTTATTAATATATCATAAAGGTTACTAAAAACATTAACATTGTAAAAAGTTATTAAACGAAATGTCCCAAATTTTCATAATATTTGGGCATTTTAATTCTTTAATTTTTCTATAACTACGAAATGAGTTTAATTATACAAAAATATTCCTATACTTTCTTAATCTATAAGTTATATGCTAATTCAATGTCATATTTATAACTCTTTTAGGACATAAAATTATTTTCATTATTTTTAGTATGATCTATTACGCAGTTAATTAAAAACTTCTAGAGAGTTCCACGATAAGACGCGCTGTGATTGGTCGATTTTTTGGTATATAATAAAAGTTGTTTATATTACTTGTTATCAAAACGACATTCTATACAAACATATTGAGAGTTATAAATATACTAAATAACTATATTAATACACGTTTTCACTCAGTTTTCTTGGTAATTTCACTATTAATACATAAAACAATATTCTTTATCATTTTGTTTCTTAAGGTTGTTAGGCCGTCGCGAACATTTCTCCCGCCGTGCAGCGTCGTGACGATTTTCTCACAGCGGCGCTGCATCCATTTCGGTGAGCGACGTTGCTTCTACTTCGGCAGCGGCACGAGTTTCCTGGTTGGCCTCTTGATTAGGCCGTTTGCTGTGCGTACCTCCACAGTGCGGATCTGTCCATCCACACCGGGGTAAACAGCTTCCACCCTCCCTCGTGGCCAGGTGTTACGAGCCGGCCGTCAGCTATGAGGACTGGATCGCTCACCTGGAGATTGGGACCTCGCCCATGGGCCTCCCGCCGGTTTTGAAGTTCCGGTAAATACTCTCGGACCCAACGCTGCCAGAACATGTCAGCGAGTATCTGGGAGCGTCGCCAGTGTCTTTGGCTATTCATATATTTTTCATCAAATACTCCAGGTGTCGGCAGTCTTGCAGATCCTCCTAAAAGGAAGTGATTTGGAGTGATGGCTTCGTCGTCGTTGATGTCTACAGAGATGTGAGTCAATGGTCTGCTATTTACTGTGTACTCCACCTCGCAGAGCAGCGTGGCTAATACTTCCTCATGCGGATGTCTCTCATGAAGGACGGTGTATAG
This sequence comes from Parnassius apollo, assembly GCA_907164705.1. NCBI lineage: Eukaryota > Metazoa > Arthropoda > Insecta > Lepidoptera > Papilionidae > Parnassius > Parnassius apollo. Next base: position 4,984,915 of record CAJQZP010001297.1, on the reverse strand, counting down.
TGCCGTCTTCACGCATCGTATGAGACGTTCTCTTTTGGTCGGTGTTTCATGCAGCAAATTGATTGGAAGTCGAGCGAGCTTTAGATTGAAGCTCAGCTGATCGGTACCCGGTTTCCAGATTAATCCGAGTATCTTTTCCTCGGTTCCTTTGTTTCCCAGATCGACTGACTCAGATGCTTCATGGTCAGGTTCTAATTCTTTTACAACTTCTGGTGCGTTGGAAACCCATTTTCTTAAGGTGAAGTGCGCGTTTTTGTGTATGTCGCGTACTTCCTTCGATATTCGCATTGCCTCTTCCAGAGACTGGAAACTGTCGAGATAGTCATCCATATAGTAGTTTTGAATGATAGCTTCTACGGCTTCTGGATACTTGTCTATGTGCTTTTTAGCGTTCCAGTTTTTCGCGAATATGGCTGTGCAGGGTGAACTGGCTGCACCGAAAATGATCGACGTCATTCTATATTCCTGTGGAGCTTCATTACGTCGATCTCCTCTCCAGAGATATCTTAAGGCATCTCTGTCTTTGGGTCTGACTTTAACCTGCATGAACATTTCGGGTATGTCCGCGGAGACAGCGATTTTATGGCGGCGGAAACGCATCATGACCCCTGGTAGTGATTGCAGTAGGTCTGGACCCGTGAGCAGAAAGTCGTTCAATGACACCCCCTTTGTTTTGGCTGCGGCATCGTGTACTATTCGAAACTTCTCTGGCTTTTCATTGGGTTATGGACGTCGAAATGGGGTAAGTACCATGTTCTTCCCGGTGTGCTAGTTTTCGGTGCTATCTCGGCGTATCCTTTTTGTACTAAGGAATTCATTTGTTTATCATATTTCCTTTTTAGATCTTCGTCTCGATCTAATTTTCTTTCAATGGAAACGAGCCGTTTTATTGCTGTTTCATAATTACCAGGCATCTCGATATCCTTTTTCTTCCAGAGAAGCGCTGTTTCTATGTGCCCGTCTTGTAACTGACGGGTACTGCTATATAGTATATCTTCAGCTTTCTTCTCCGGGTCGCAGTCTGGTCTTCCCGGATTGATAATGAGAGATTCCAGCGCGAAATATTCGCGGAGTTGGTCATCTATAGTAACCTCGCTCTTGTGCAGCTCATTGGCCGCGTGGACACGCTGATACGGGGCTTTAGTGTGTGCCCCGTGTAGCACCCATCCTAATTCTGTGAGCGAGGCAATTTGCTGGTGCGGCGGACCTCTTCGGATTTTAGTGACTATCAGAAGTCTCCAATTGTCCTGTCCTATTAGGATCCTTGGGTTGCCGGAGTCATATATTAGCTGCTCCTTTATGTCTTTCAAGTGGTTGCACTTGGCTATGTCTACTGCACGCACAGTCTGTGGCCCCAAGTTTAGGCTTTCAACCGTGCGTGCTCTGAATGGCACCCTTTTTCTGTGGAGACTCTTCAGCGATACTTTGATTCTTCGGGATTCCGGTGAATCGAGGGTAGTGTTCCCGATAGCGGTGATCTTAAACGGGTCCAACCGCCCTGTAGCTCCAATTTGTTTGGCTATCTCTTCATCCATTAATGAAACTGTTGACCCATCATCCAGCAGGGCGTGTGTGTTTACAGCTCCCGCCGGTCCAATTACTCGCACTGGAATTATTTTTAAATAGGCTTGATGCTTTGACACAGCGAATGAGTTAGCAACAGTTTCTTGAGGTTCTTTTTGTTTGACCTCAGTGTTCTCCTTTGTATTGTTATGGAGAAGTCGATTGTGTGTCGCGGTGCATCCTTTTATTCCACACTTATTGGTTTTGCATTTGTGTGTCTGATTTCGATAACGTAAACAGCGGAAACATAAATTATTTTGCTTTGCGAGTTCCCATCTTTTGTTGATATCTGCTTCTTTAAATTGCTTGCTCGGTAATAAACTCGCTGAAGAAGCCGAGGTCTGGTCTAGAGTCGTATTTTTCAGTGTAGATTCTATACCACTGGGCACGTATAGAGTTTGGCAGTTTGTCGGTGAGGTGTCGTAGCAGCTCCGCGTTGACGAGGTAATGATCTCGCTTTAGGGCTCTAAGAGTGACGACGCTTCCCCTCACTTTGCTCGCTAATGTGCAGATGTCTCTGGGCGATTCTGTACAGCGTGCTAATCCTCGTAACTTCTCGGTTTCTGCTTGTGCGATTGAATCTGGACGCCCAAATTGTAGCTCCAGTTCTCGCATAATCTCATCTGGTTTAGCATGCCCGATGAGTTCTGAACTGACTGTTTCCAAGGCTCCTCCTTGTAGACTTCGTCTTAGTCTAGCAGTGTTTTCAATGTCATTGAAGTAGCCTCGGGTTGTTTCGTAAATGGCACGGAATGAAAGCCACTCGGTATGTGCTCCGCTAAAAGCTTGGCAGTGTCATTATAGCTTTCGACGCTGCGAAAGTATGCGACGATAGTGGCGCACTCTCTAACTTTGGTTTGTCAGCGAGCGCGGCTATAGCGGATGTGAGCTCCGATATAAACGGACGGAGCCCCCTGTCTTCCCTTATGACAGTTTCCTGGCTAGGTTTCTTTGGATTGGGATCCTTTTGTACATCTTCTGGATAGGAATCCTGGTTTGTGAGCTCTGATACAATCGGTAGGAGCCCCCTGTCTTCATCAACGGTGGGTTCCTGGCTGAGCTTCTGTGGCATGGGATGCTTTTGTGCATCTTCTGGATAGGAATCCTGGTTCGTGAGCTCCTTTTGGGGCTCACTGAGGTCGACAACGTCCGGGGTCGGCTTTGTAACGGTTTTATTAAATGGTGCCTTCCCTCCGGTGATTGCGCCTTGATTTGACTTTTGTTTGGCTACAGAGTTTTCGAGCCAAGATCGAACGTACTCACTTTTGGAGTGACCATCTTCATCATAGTCGTCTGATTCGTCTTCTTCTTCAGCCATCTGTAAGGAGATCTGCGCAAGTTCTAGTTTGATCTTCAATACTTCTTCACGAGCCTTCAGAATTCTTCTATTGGGCCGAACAGTCTTCTTTGACTTCGTACTGCAATCGGTGTGGCCCCTCGGTGGCTCTTCGGTGTGGGTGTCTTCCCGGGCTGGTGGCGATGATGCACGGCTAAAGTCATCGTTGCCTTCTATATGTTCCCTCTGCTTCGTTGTGCGGGCCGTAGTGGACGGCGCGGGCAGGGGTATCCCCCCCTCGGGGGGGGCAGCATGGCGCCTCAGCGCCCTCTACCGTTGACGGTGAGCGTGGTGGCATCTGGTGGTGGACGGCGGCGTTACTGGCCGACGAACCTCCTTCCAGACCGACGGTCCACGCCTTGGCTGCCCTTCCTTGCGAACGGGTGATCGGCATCTTGAATCTGAAAATTCTGCGGTTTTAATACGGTGGTGACTATTTACCCGGTTCCGAAATACAAACGGATATATCCGGCTCGAAGGACCAACGAATGTGCCGGACGGGCGAAACTCTCCGGAGTAAATGTTGTCGAAGATACTTCGCGAGTCGCTCACGTCCTACACCTATAGGTTCCGGTGGGTACTCTCACCGCCGTCTTTGTTGTTGCCGCTGAAATATTGTGGACTGTAGTTAAAATCAAAATGCACGATTAACAAATACAAATAGCAAGGTAGTGGCCAGCGGTTCGACTGATTGATTAGTCGCGAAACTTTATAACTATTTATCACGGTTGTTAAACTACGGTTGTTCACTGTATATTTCAAAAGATTTCTTTAAATTGTACGGTGGTATCAAATATCTATTGGTAGTAGCTGGTTTTCTAACACTACTGACTAGCAGCTATTATCAACTAAACTAGTTGATTTTATCACTTGTGTAACTTCAGATATCTAGTTACCACTTTCACTATATGTAACTGCGAATATCAGTTACGACCTTTTTTAGGCTAGCTAACACTTTCACTATGTGTAACTGCGAATGTCAGTTACGACCTTTTTCGGCTAGCTAACACTTTCACTATGTGTAACTGCGAATGTCAGTTACGACCTTTTTCGGCTAGCTAACACTTTCACTATGTGTAACTGCGAATGTCAGTTACGACCTTTTTAGGCTAGGTAACACTTTCACTATGTAACTGCGAATATCAGTTACGACCTTTTTAGGTTAGCTAACACTTTCACTATTCACTATATACTGCTACTAGTCACTTCAGCTACCACCGGATACCACTCACTTCACTTCACTTGTCACTGGTAGTTCTTCACACTACTACGGGTACTGGGTCCCGAGCCCCTAAGGTAGACTTTAGCAATACTTTGCAGTGAGCCGCTTGCCATTTTCCGTTTTGCCTCTTTATTGCATAAACTTATCACTATACAGATGGCATAAATTGCAATATTTTCTATACAAAACTAATTGCTACACTAACATGCTATACATCATTAAATCGGTAGTCTGATACTTTATTAATATATCATAAAGGTTACTAAAAACATTAACATTGTAAAAAGTTATTAAACGAAATGTCCCAAATTTTCATAATATTTGGGCATTTTAATTCTTTAATTTTTCTATAACTACGAAATGCGTTTAATTATACAAAAATATTCCTATACTTTCTTAATCTATAAGTTATATGCTAATTCAATGTCATATTTATAACTCTTTTAGGACATAAAATTATTTTCATTATTTTTAGTATGATCTATTACGCAGTTAATTAAAAAACTTCTAGAGAGTTCCACGATAAGACGCGCTGTGATTGGTCGATTTTTTGGTATATAATAAAAGTTGTTTATATTACTTGTTATCAAAACGACATTCTATACAAACATATTGAGAGTTATAAATATACTAAATAACTATATTAATACACGTTTTCACTCAGTTTTCTTGGTAATTTCACTATTAATACATAAAACAATATTCTTTATCATTTTGTTTCTTAAGGTTGTTAGGCCGTCGCGAACAAAATCTTCAGCAGACTAGGATATCCTGTCTTACTCACAGCTGACAATGGTAAGCAATTTGTGAGCGATGAGTTTTAATCATTCTGTAAAGAGTGTTCCTTTAAACTTTTTAACTCTGTACCCTACTGGCCCACAAATGAATGGAGAGGTTGAAAGGCAAAACCGAGATATATTAAAACTGCAACGAATAAGTCACTATGAAAGAAAGTCTTTGGGATTATCTCAACACGACCCACCATACGGTGACTGGAAGGACACCATCGGAACTTTTCTTCAAAAGACAGAGTAGAGATAAAGTCCCCTCACTCGACTGATGCTGCAACAGAACAAATGACATGGAAATAAGACATAGAGACAGAGAACAAAAACAAAAAGGAAAAGAGTATGCTGACAGGAAACGAAGAGCTACGAATTCAAAAATAGTGGAAGGTGACAAAATTTACGTTTTATGTAATAAAATAAGGTTCATGAATCGGAATGAAGGTAGTATCATAAATATTACCTGTTAAGACACAAGTATAAATGTCTACTGTTTCGAGCGCTCCGCATCAGTATCACGAGAGCCGCGGACGAGAGTGGACGTGTAGTGAAACGTGAGTGATAGACTGCAGAAAAAGTACGATTGATGTGTCATTACTCATTAGATATCAAGGAAAAGAAAGGATTTTAACGTGGCGCTCATATTTTTGATTTTAATAAATATCAATTGCATGCCGTGGCAACCTTTAATTAAGACGACACTGAGATATAAACCTTCCTGTAATTTGTAGTATTTACATTGTATTCGTGTACGTCTTGTTGGTTGTCCTAAATAAAATAAAAAAAAAAACAATATCTACCTCTTAACCATAATTATAACATATCCTCATATTATAATAAAAGCAAAGGTTTTTATTTGATGGATATAGATTTTTTATGCGTGCATCTTCGAACATAAAAAAGCTCGAAGAGATAAATAGTATCGGAACCTCAGAACAATAACTAAAGCAAGTTATTATTGTCCTGAGATCGGAACTTAGAGAATAAACCATAAATAATTTATCTCTTTCTGAAATGTTGAAATGTGGATTGTGGTTGCTTGTTGTAAAAGTGAAACGTGGAACGGAACGCGGAAAGAAACGTCAAATGCAAATGTTTATTTTTATTGAACAGAAAAAAAACTATAAATAAATATTCTCATGGCTTTTAAATTCACCAAAAAACGTATTTATTTAAAATACAAATTACAGTAGTAAATAGCAGCAATGTCCAAAGAAATCGATGTAATTTCGGCTCAAATTGTTAGTTTTGACGTCAACAGATTGGAAAAAGAATGTTCAAGTGATCAAAGTAGCGACTATGGTGTTGATTCCAGAGAAATAAAGTCTTGTATTGATCCAGGTGATTTAAATTCTACAATACCTACCGTGTCGTTAGATTCCGAGGTATCAGCTCACATACATCAGGAAAAATCTAGTTGTGTTCATGAAGAGAATCACAATGGAGAGACTTCAAGAGATGAAAGTTCTGCTATTCCTGTTTCTATATCTCAGACTGATAAGGTCAATATCGATAAGATTTCATTTCACAATGAAACCACCATCAATGAAATTATTTCTGGGAATGAAAAGTCTAATAGAGACCGTGAAAGTTGTATTAATAGCAATATTTCAGATGCCAATATTGAGGATATTCCTTACAGTTTAGTAAACAAAGAACATTTAAATATTAGTGTTTCAGTTCCTAAGAATATGCAATCAGAATTAGATAAAATCAGCAGTAGAAACTTGACAACTTCAACAGTAAGCTTGAATGAACCAGCTGTATGCTTAGACAATAGTATTATATGTAAATCTCCTTACAGCAGAAGTGCTGAAAATATATGTAGCTTAGAAGAAACACAGAACATAACTAATAGTAGTTTAAATTCTAGTGATAAAAGATTAAACACTGCAGAGATACTCTCTGAATTCTCAAACCAAAAAACTAAAGCTAGTGCTACTCAAAAAAGTATTCCTGACAATCAAACAATAAATCATGATACAAAACAAAGTAGGTTACCTAAAGAAATTTTATCTCAAGATCTAGGTAGTATTGTTAAGAATGTCCATGGTATGTTCTGGTCAGTCAGTGGGAATCTCAAGAATGCATACACACAAAGAGTTTCTACACAAAAGGCTCCAATTAAAAACCTTAAGCCAATTATCAATGGTAAAGTAATGAATGATATCTTTGAAGATGCATCAAGTGATAAACAATATACCATCTCAGCTGGTGAAAATAAGATAATTGGTGAGGAATTAAAACAAAATAGCAGTGCTGATCTGAAATTGACAGATGATAAAGAGGAAGGTGAAAATGACACAAAGAAAGATGTGCTCAATCAACAGCTACATTCATTGGAGAGAATGCTATCTCAGCAGAGGCAGGAGAATGTAATATTGCGGGAGAGAGTGAAGCAGCAGGTAGATGAGTTGCACATTAAAGATCAGACATGCAAGGAACTAGAGGCTAAGTTGGATTATGTAAGTATATAATATGCATTGAGTTTTATATATATCTTATCACTTGTAATGTACATCTTTCTGCTATATTGCCAGTCTGTTAGCACTACAATTTACTAATCTATTAGGCTATCTCCTTTAGCATAAAGGAGGAATAGTTCGGACTAACCCCAGCCGCTAAATTTCGTGAACGCACTACGCAGCAAACGTCCCGATACCATCCACATCTGGATGCTTGGCGGTCCACCACTGTATGTTTTACAAGGAGTTTTCTTCCGCGTACGACCTTTCTGTGGAATAATTTACCACCGGCGATTTTTCCGGACCGGTACGACCTGGGGACCTTCAAGAAAAGGGCTTACTCATTTCTAAAGGGCCGGCAACGCACCTGCAATACCCCTGGTGTTGTAGTTGATCATGGGCGGCGCTTGTCACTTAAGATCAGGTGAGCCGCATGCTCGTTTGCCCCCTCTTCTATAATAAAAGCATGATTATACTGCGACAAATGATTTAAGATGCACATGTGTATGTTAATAAGTTAGATATGGTTTTGGCCTGGTTTTTTTGTCACTTGAAACATAAGCCTCCTTAAAACATATGCCACACTTTGTCTTTCTTCCTTTGTTGATCCGACCTGCTATTTGATAGTAAAAATAGCAGCTTAATGCTACTATGCTGTGTATAGTGATCCAGATACCATTTTTACCAGAGCCCTCAGTGTGATAACATATTTGCATTTTCTTCTTAATCAAGGATAGATGTCAAATGAGCTACTGCATTCACTTACTATCGGGTGGAATGTGGTTTGGTCATCTAAATAAATTATAACTATGCCTTGCTGGTCTAGTGGTCAGAAATGCAATTGTTTTTTATGAGAAAATTCACAGTTGGCAAGATGGCGGTATGTCACCCCCATGCCTGGGAAAGCACAAAGCCGTTGTACTGCACTTGATCTATTTCCAGTTGTGTGGGATTACTGACACATCAGACTATGAAAATGAGGGATTAGAAGGTGCACCTGTGCGCATACATTTGGGCACTATAATCCTGTATGCCCAAATGACTAGTCTATGTTGAGACGGGTAGCTATCAGTCATAAATCATAATATTAAAAAAAATCCTTTTCTGACATAGATGAGCAAACGAGTAGAACAGGCGCAAAAAGATGCAGACGCTGCAGTAATGAGATATGCTGGTGCTGAATGTGCTGCGATAGAAGGAAGGAAAGCTGCCGACTCTGCAAAACGGTTGCAGCAAGCTGCGGTGGCTGAGTGTGAGTTGCTGTCCGGAAAGTTGAAGTCAGCTCATGCCGAGAAACAGAGGATATGTCAGCTGTATGATGACAAGGTAAACATTGATTTACAAATTATAGTTCTTGCAATTAACACTCTAACACTCTTTGACTCTGTTAATTGCTACATGGGGGCACATTGTGATAGTATGACATACCCGCTTTTGGTCTCGCACACACTTTGATACGTAAATAGATATGTGTTTACTGCCAATAAAGCATCTTCCACTTCATGAATTACAGTAACTATCTAATACTGTGTTGTGAATAAGTGGCGTAAGAGCATCCATTGTCCCTTTTCATCCCATTAGGGTTCTAGGGTATAAACAACTATAGGAAATTTTACAAAGATCTTATAACTTCTGGCAGATGGGAATATAACCACCTTATTTTTTTATAGAATAAGGGTGACAAACGAGCACACAGTTCACCTGATGGTAAGTGGATGCTGTGGCCCATAGCCATATCTACATCTATCCTCGATTACGAATCAAAATACAGATGCATTGTCACCAGTGAGGACTAAGATGGAATGCCTCGTTTCCAGTAAAAAGGGTCTCTGGGTCTCTACACTCACCCTAGGAAATACAGCAGCATTAAGCTAATATTTCACGCTGGTATTCTGTGAGAGCGTGGTCCCTCCCCGGTCAAGCCGACCTATTCGTGCTACAACTATACAATTAATATAGCTGCAGCATGGGTCTACCACGTATAAGTCTTCCTGCTTAAAGAACATGTGACCATTGATATATATGCATGGTGAGGTAAGTCCAGTTGGTAACATATATTTTTATATTCCGAGGTAATACAATCATAGAGCAATACGGGCCACCGGCGGGCTGGAGGGGAGTAGCCGAAGCTTTTTTCACAATTAAGAACTGCATGTTATTTTATGGGAGGGAAATCTGCACACACAAAATCAATCATCTGCCACTACGAAACTCACATATAAAAATTAATAGAATCAGGCGTTAGTTTGCGGAAATCCATTATAACAAATAATTTATTACTTTGCAACCAACACCACTATTCCAGGTCCTGGAATAGTGTCCTGGAATAGTGGTGTTGGAAGTAGTGGTGCCGGGAGTAGTACTGATGGGAGAAGTGGTGCTGGGACTAGTGGTGACGGAGTTATTGCGCGCAATTGAGGGAGGGCGGGAGGTGCTCTTCAATCCAGGTAAGACAAATCATTGTAATTAGTTAGCGGAAGGTTGCAAAGTAATAAATTATTTACAATAAACTAAGCTCTAACTAAGTCTTGGTAAACCAATCCGAAACAACACATCCGTTATTATTATAATTTTTGAGTTCAAAAATAAGTAAATATCCTTAGCAGCAAAAAACTGAACAATTTGACAATTTTGTAGGACATCAATTCAGCTGCGGAACTGGATTTAGTCTAGTGACCTGTGCAGCGGCAACTAGTTTTATTGTATGCGAAGGACCGTGTGTACTAATACTTTGACAGAGGGGAACGCCTGCGTGTTTCTACTCACCACCCATCCACCGGTGAACCTGTGTTGCTCTATTAATACAATAGACCCTTTGTTTGTAAGATAGAATAGTTGCGTTCTGCATGTTGCCGCTGTGTATGGTGTTACAGGTTGGCGGATTGGATCGGAATGCGGTCTTTCTTTGCATCCTATCCATGGGTTTGCTTTTCGTCGGATATCCCAGCTCTGTTGCTGACTTTGTTACTGATGTGGTGCAACAGGAAATGGAACTATTTATTACATTATCTGTGGTACCCATCGGAGGCAAATCTCAGGAGGAGTTTGATCGCTCCTCTAAGACTGCATTACGCAGTAAGCAGGAGTGTTATCAGGCCTGGGCTGACGCTTCGGCGGCTTGGGATGTAAACATCATCAAGCTTAAAAAAAGTATAACTTCGCCTGTAGGTCGTTCAAAAGAGTTATTGCCAATGCAAAGTTGGCAGAATTGGCGAGAAATTAGTTCGACTTCCTTCGGTAACCTGTGCATTTTGGTCTATCGCCAAGGTTGTCCAAGGTAATTTTTGTAAGCCATCACTACTATCTCTGCACAGGGAGGACGATACACTGGCCTCCGCGCCAAAAGAGAAAGCCGATCTTTTAGGCTCTCTTTTTGCGTCCAATGCTACTCTCGATGACGGGCGAACACACCGCCCACCATCCCGCGGTATGAGTGCTCTATGCCTGATGTGCAATTCACACAGTACTCAGTACATTAAGCACTCCTCTCCCTGGACATCCACAAGTCGAGTGGGCCTGACTGAATCCCTTCAATTGTGCCGAGGAAGTGTGCTCCAGAGTTGGCACTGGTTCTAACGCGTCTTTTCCGGTACTCCTACTCCTAGGCGTAGTCCCAAAATCATGGAAGACAGCTTTCGTGCACCCAATTTGTGCCGGACGGGCGAAACTCTCGGTCGGAGTAAAGGAGTAAAAGGAAAGGAGTTTTGTCAGTAATTTCATTATTAATACAAAAAAAAAACAATATTCTTTATAACTTTGTTTCTTAACGTTGTTAGGCCGTCGCGAACACAATTTCTAAAAAAGGTAATCGCTTTTATCCATCCATCTACAGACCTATCGCTATCAGAAAGAAAGAAAGAAAGAAAGATTTATTGCAGCACGCCACAAACATCAGTAGGCACTTAAATTTTGACACATCAATTATAAACATTATAACAAACAAAAACAAAAATAGGAAACAAAACCACAATTTGACGGATAAAACAATTTAAAAGTATTAATACTTATAGATTATAATTAAAAAAAAAATAGAAAGACAAAAAGAATCGTTTCTCATATTGTACGAGTATGTTGTGGCGCGTCATACAAACGGACCTCACTCAGCTTATGCTGTCGCCGGAGCAACAGCGCTGGTTTTCAGTGGGCCCGAACGGATAATAACGTACGACGTCCGCGAGTGATACATAATAATATTCTAAAACCAATCCGTCTAACTATGCTGAAATTATTGATTTCAAACCAAACAAAGGTATGTACATGTGCTTATTATACATGCACTTTATTTTTATTTTCAAAAAATTTGTTACCAGTGTGCTCTTAACTTTATTAATTAATATGTTACATTATTTCAAAAGTTATTATTACGTTGTATTTGTTTTCTTATATTAATATACTATGTATATTTTAACACTTATTTCTAAAACTTATATATAAATTACCTCAGTTATTGATTGACGGCACTAAATTACACTTTTTTTTTTAGCCTACGGTCAGTGGAACTATCCGAACAGTATCCAATTTAAGGTTATATTATCATCACTCAACTTTATTAGTTGCGACCTTGTCCGCCTGTGCTATGTGCCAGTACCCATTTTGGTGAGTAGTACGCTTCAGCCTATGTTCTTCTGAGTTGATATTAGATAGTTTTTATATTTTTCTTTAAAGGTTTTAATAGTTTTCAGGCTACGAAGCGGTGGCGGCAGGTCGTTCCAACACTTTGAGGCAGCGTACCTAAAGCTCCCACGAAAAGCAGCGGTGCGATGGAATGGCACGGCGAGAGAATAAGTCGACGCACGAGTTATTTTTGAATTTACGTCGCGCGACCATACCAACTTTTGGAAGAGATAAGGTGGCATATTATATTTAATTATACCAAACAGTAGTGTTGCTAAATGAAAGTGACGACGATATTTCATTTTTAAAATGTTGCCTCGTTGATGTACGGCGTAACGTGAGTGCGTGGCGGTATCCCGAAGCAAAATCTTGCACAAGCGTTCTGAACTCGCTGAATGAGTTTTTGACTACGTATTAATAGACGAGGACCATAAACTACATCCATGTAATTAAATTTAGAAAGAATTAATGAGTCACAGAGCCTTATTCGAATATCTGTGTTCAGGAAATTTCTAATTTGATACAGGACTTTAAGTCTGTAGAAGCAATTTCTAACAGTATTAAGTATGTGATTCTCGAAGCGCAAACGATCATCCATAAGCAGACCTAAATTGAGAGTTTCAGTCACACGTTCAATTTGTTCCCCTTTTATGGTGACATGAAGCCGTTGATTCGCAATGTTTTGAATTTGCTTAGCCGTTCCTAGAATCATATACTTTGACTTATTTCCGTTTAACACAAGAGCATTCGATTTTGACCAATCAGCAATGCCTTCTAAATCTTTGTTTAATTTGTTTATTGCTGATTGAGTTTCCTCAGGCTTACATGATATGTAAATCTGTGTGTCATCAGCGTACATATGATATCTACAATGTTTGATGTGATCTACCATATCTGCACAGTACATAGCAAACAAAAGTGGTCCTAAAATTGAGCCTTGAGGTACACCTTGTTTCACAACCTTGAAATCGGAAACTAGCGGCAACCCTTCTATGGTCAGAAATTTCTACTCGCTGTGCGCGATATTTAAAGTAGCTCTCAAACATTTCACCGCAGTTACGTCGAAACCATAATAGTGCAATTTTGACAAAAGTAATGGTACATTCAAGCAGTCAAATGCTCTAGAAAAGTCTAGTAGAACTAATATTGTGCCTTTTCCAGAGTCCTGGTCTGACAGAATATCATCGATTACTTTAATCAGAGCGGTAGTTGTACTATAATGTTGCCTAAAACCCGATTGTAAACTAGAGAGTATTTCATTTGTTTCCAAATACTTTCTTAGCTGCTCGACCACAACCTTCTCTAAAATCTTTGACACACAGGGCAATATGCCGATCGGGCGGATGTCCTTCATTTTAGTTGGATTTGCGTTTTTAGGAATAGGTTTGACCAAAGCGTGTTGCCATTCTGTGGGATATGTATGGGTTTCTATAGATTTGTTAATTATATTTGTTATAACAGATATTGTGTTGGGTATTGACATTTCGAGCATATTAAGGGATATGCCATCTACGCCAACCGCATTTGATTTTAACGACTGTACTATTTTTAAAATATCAATTTCCTGTACTGTCTTTAGCTTAAATCTACTTGAAACTTTTATATGAGATTCAAAGAAAGACGTGTTAGAAGTAAGTATTTGATCATGTCCAGGAACATTTAAAAAGCTGGTATTAATTAAATTGGGATCATTAAAAATATGATACGTTAGTTCTGGTTTACTTTTAAACCTTACATTTTTTTTATGTGTGACCATATGGCTTTGGGATCTCTTTTAGTATTGTTGTAGTCATAGTATGCCTGTTTTTCTTTGCGAAGCGCCTCAATACAGTATTTTTTTTAGTTCCTTATAATAGTTCTTATGTATCTCTGAACCAGATTTATGTGCTGCTAAACCAGCTTCATCCCGGAGTTTCATAATTTTTTTTATATTATAAGTGATCCAGGGATATTGTAAATGTCTTACAGTTTTTATGCAAAGAGGCGCATGAATATCAAATATGGTTAACATCATTGTGTTAAAAAGAGATACCATATCATTTACGTCATTCAGGGTGTTGATGGTTTCCCAGTTCATCGACTTTAGATCTAATTGAAACTGTTCGACATCAATGGAATGTAAGTCTCTGCGTGATATTATAATTGGTTTTTGTTTGGGCTTTTTGAAATTAATTTCACAACAAATAAATGCATGGCTACTCAGATCGGGTATGTGATTAACTAAAATATTGTATTGCTGGATGTCTGTACAAACTATATCTATTAAGGTTTGACTATGATCGGTGAAATGAGTTGGTTCAGTTACACATTGGCTCAGTTTGTAGCACTGTAAGAATTCTCTAAGTTTTTTATAATTACTATCCGCGGTGTTCAATACATTTATATTTAAAGTCCCCTAACAAGATTATATAATTGCACCATGCAAGAGTCCCGATAGTTTCAGACAAAGCATGGAAAAATGTGTCTACGTTTAACCATGGTGGTCTATAGGCAGTACCAATCGCGATCTTAGTACCGTTAATAGTTAGAGCAAGCCACATCTGTTCTACAAGCGGAGTCGAAGGATGAGGCAACGTTCTAACAGCTAGACCCTGCCGTATGTAGAAGCCAACTCCGCCACCTCGCGAGCGCACATTGGTCGGTCGGGGAATGTGACGTAACCGGTATCCTGGCACCGCAGGCGCGCGCGCTTCCTTACCCTCATGCAACCAAGTTTCGTTAATCGCCATTAAATCGAAAGCGTGGCGATCTATAGCTACTACTAGTTCTTCATGGCCTGTACCTAGTGAACCTACGTTTAGAAGCCCTAACTTAAGATTACTTGTCATGTTGTATGATATAAAAGTTTATTCACAATTGACATCTTTGACCAACAAATATCAGAGTAATACTCACAATAATTGTTCCTACTCTGAGCTTGTTTCATTACTCTATTTATGTTGTTGTAGGTTTGTGATATCATAAGAATGTTAACTGAATTTAGCAAATAATTATAACTGGTAGGATTTAGGGGATATACATATTTTCTTACATTTAAATAACTAATGCCTATAAAGCTTATAAATGAAGTAACATAAATATACATACGTATCGGCCCTGTAGACATTGTCCTACTACACACATAATAACAACAACAATGAGCGTCAAGCTTTATAAAGTCTGAGTAATGTAAAAAGACATTTACTTTGTTTGGTAAACAGTTAATAACAAATGATGCACTAATAAAATTCAAAAGACTATAACAAATAATGTATATGGGTAGCAAATATTTTATGACTGTAAATGGAAATACAAATAGCTTATTACGATAACTTGGCCCAACTATATATTTTTTTAAATGGGATTTCGTATTATTTCGAAGTTGTAAATAAATCTTATTAATAACTATGGGTATATACGAGTACCCACAAAACAATTGACGATAGTAAATAGTTACAAAATTAAATAAAGAAATTAAAAACACTAATTCATTTTTGTAGGTAAACTGAGAGACAGTTATGGTGATCGAACAAATTCGGACCCAAAAACCTTAGCAATATCCGCGTTGAAGCGAATGCGATTTATTGGAGCTCCTGCTTCCCGACGTGCAAAAATTCGGCCTCCCTTCGTCCAAACATATCGCCATCCCTGCTTGCGGCCTGTCTCGCGTGCCATGCGAAACAACTGCCTATTTGTTTTAGTCAGTCGTTCGTTTATATAGATATTGCAGGGTGCGGACTTAAGACCTAGAGCCTCGGTTGTTAGAGACCGGCGGACGCGGGAAGCACGCAGCACGTCGTTACGCACGTCGCGCCGCGCCAGCCGCACAGCGATGGGCCGCGGACGAGACGTGGCATCCTGGCGGCCGCCCCCCACTCGCATACAATGGACCAGTTCTTTCCTCCAAATGAACACCAAGCTTGGTCACAACTGACAGAACCAAGTGTGTTGGGTTCTCCCCACTCTCCTCTGGAATGCCACTTAATTCGACGTCATTTGCAAGCAACTCCTGATCCCTATCGTTTAAGTCTGCTTGCAGCTGATTGACGGTCGACTCGAGTTTTAGGATTTCAATTTTGAATCCTTGAGAGCCATATTGCTCTTGTGATTCCAGGATAGTTTGGACCGTGTTCTCGAGCTTATCTAAACGAGCATTGCATTTGCTGACAAGGTTTCTTATGTCCTGAAGTTCTTCTCTGAATGCCGAAATTCTTCACGGGTTTGTCGCATTTCTTCTCGGAAACATCGCAATTCCTCTCAGAGGTTTGAAACCTCACTCGAATTAGCAACAGTAATTGTTGCAGGTTTTATCGGCGTTGTGTCCTTGTTGCAACGTTTTTCTTTCAATTTGCATTCAGGGCAAGCCCAGGATGGCATTAGTGAAGCGCCCACTGGGATGCCTACACACGCACGATGTAGCTGTTTATTGCACTTTGTACAAGTAACATTAGCGCCATCTTGCGGAGACATGTATTTACCGCACGCACTGCACTTAACTGCCATGATCGATAAGTTTTAATACGAGTAGTTGATAAAGTAAAATTATGCGTTGATTTATTAGTACACAACGGAAGCGTGAGATGGAGCTGTGTTGATCAGTACTATATGACGGTATTATGTTATTAAATTTTATTCGATGACATTTAAAAATAAAATGTTTTTAATATGTAAATGTTGTTTTTTTTTACTATTTATTCACTAATCACTAAACACTCTAATGTATCCACACCATATAAGGTTCGCAGTACACATATGTTTAACTTTTGCACAAAAATTCTAACTTAAACAACGTCCAAATAATTTTAAATTTACATAAACTCTTCCGACTCACTAACTATGTATCTCAGGACGGGCGTCCGTGACGTTACTCATTAAATACAATACTGCTCATAGAATACTATGATACAAAATAGAATGGCTGTCGACCTTATTTTGTACGAGGATCGGCGTCGCCGGAAGCACACATACAAAAAAAAAACGTCGTATTATCACTACTACAAACCCGATTCGCTGTGTTGACAGACAGATTTTAATTTATATTTATTTGACACATTTGATTTATATTTATTTGACAGATTTTATATTTATTTGTAAACAGCGTGCAATTTGGCATTTTCTAAATAATTTGCATGGGAAATTTGGAAACGATCGTAACGTCAAAACACATCTCGTGTTGACATTTATACGTGTGAATTGACGTGTTAGTGACATTTTAGTGGCTACCCACTCCCCCGTTCTATTATGTATGTCTTATACTCGTAGTATTCTATGATACTGGTTAAGCTTTATACAGTGGCCATGCCAATATTTCTCGGAAAAACATCACCGAGTACCGGAACAAACTTTTGTCTGAAATCGAGAGAGTCTGAAGCTCCCCAGTGCCAGCTCCTTCCATTTGATCGCATGCAGCGTAGAGCAGGTTGAATCGTCGACGACCGTGCACTTTCTGATCGGCTTGACTCACTGGCGCTGTGAAGAGATGTTGCATCTCTTTGCGATTTCTATCGTATTTATCACGTGGACTGCTCAGAGGAATTGTTCGGTAATTCCAGCCGCTCAGCTTAAGCTTAAGCTATCGTTTAGTCCCGTGTTTTCTCTATCACTTTAAAGTCAAAGTGACTGACACCACGAGAGTAACGCTGTCTTTCTTTTTCTCTATCTATCTTTCTTTTCTATCGAGTGAACGCAGGAAATGAAGTAAATGGGGCTCTACACTCTATTGTGGAAAGTCAGAGTGTGTCAAAAAAGGCACACATGGCAATTCAAAATGCTGTGCTAGTGCCTACTTTAACGTATGGTTGCGAAAGTTGGGTGTCGCAGAAGAAGCATGAGAGTGGAATAAACATAGTAGAAATGCGGTCGTTAAGGAGTGACAGGGTGAGAAATTGTGTAATGAGAGAAGAGTGTGGTATGCAAGATGATGTGACGAGGATTAAGAAAGGAATGCTTCGGTGGTTTGGTCATGTAGAAAGAATGAATGAGGAAAGAGTGACAAAGCAAATTTATGTTGTAGAAGTGAACGGCAGAGTCGGTAAGGGACGTCCTAGGCGAAAATTTGTCGACCAAATTGGCGACCTACTGAAAAGGGGCCAAATTAAGAGTACCCTTAACCGACGAGAATGTGTGCGTAGGTACGAGTATATGAATGTGGAAGAAGCGAGTGAGGTGTGTCAGGATCGTGCCAAATGTAAGGCTGTGGTCTCTGCCTACCCCTCTGGGTGACAGGCGTGAGTACTTATGTATGTATAATTATATTATGTCTTTCTTTTCTATTAGAGTCTTATGTTCGGTACTAGATAATTTTATTCTTTGTTGCAGTGCCATGAATTGCAGAATAGTGAACGAGAGACCGCGAAGTTACGAGAAGATCTAAAAGAATTGGAGGGACGATTAAAATGGACGCAGAGTAAACTACGCATGGAAATGGATGCTTATAAGGTATAACTTATATAAAAAAATGATTAAATTATTATTTGGATTTACCACGTGCTCAGCAGTGAAGGAAAACATCATGAAAGAACCTGCATGTCTAAGAAGCAAAAAAAAAACTTAAATTGAAAATTTCAATAACTCCCGAAACATAAAGATCTTAAACACACACAACACATGACACCTTCGTACCTTGCGCGACGTCGTTTCGGCGGCGTTTACGATTTTTTTCTCGCGAGCATTGAGCTATAATCTATAACGCTTCCTATCTCACTTTCTCCCACATTAAATCTTACGAATTTGTATCTGTTTCTTTTTACTGTCGCTTTTTTTTTAATAGACTTTCAAATAACAACGATGCTAAAGTTTTAACTTCATTAAGTGAAAAGGAAAGGTGGCACCTACTTAGATAGTCTCCTGGGCAGAAGGAGTCTTACTACCTAGTCTGTTTAAAAATAAAAAAGTACGCACCAAAAAATATTTTTTTAAAGGAAAGTTCTGAACGTGCGGAGAAATTGGCGCATCAAGTAACTGAACTGGAAGCAGCGAAGGAAGCTGCGGCAGCTGGTGTCTGCGATTCTGCGAGGGCGAAGGTTTTAGGTAAATATTTTGTGAATAATTGACGATGAAAAATTCCATTTCTAATGTGTAAGCAAAATTTGTTATTTTTTTATTTTTATAGATTGAGGGTGACAAACTAGCACACAGCCCACCTGATGGTAAGTGGATGCTGTGGCCCATATACATCTACAATTATCCTCGATTAAGAATGAAAACGCAGATACGTTTTCACCCGTGACGACTAAGATGGAATGCCTCATTTCCAGTGAAAAAGAGTCTCCGGTTCTCTACACTCACCATACGATACACAGTAATATTAAGTTGCTATTTCGCGCTGGTATTCTGTGAGAGCGTGGTCCTTCCCCGGCCGAGCCGACCCATTCGTGCTACGACCATAATATAGCTGCAGCGTGGCTCTACCACGTATGAAAGACCTTATTAGAAATACCTTAAAATAAATTTCATTCTATTACATTAGTAAGACATGCAGGAAGTCGGTGGATGCAGGTGGCTCAGGACCGTGCTTTGTGGCATTCCTTGGGGGAGGCCTATGTCCAGCAGTGGACTTGTGAGGGGCTGTAATGATGATGATGATGACATTAAGGCCTGTAATAGTTCACTGCTGAACATAGGTCTCCTCCACAGATTTCTTCGTATTGTTTCAGATTCCCTCTGTCGCCTCTTACGACACCCACGCGGTGGTATGAGCTAGTGGATATTATTACACCGCCACTGCACGGTTGAACAATAAAAGAAACAAAACTCAACTCCAAATTACGCTATCTGTAACATTTCTACGTGGATGACCTTATATTTAAAAAAATATTGTGTATTTTTATGACTAACTGTAAATTCTATTTTTCTGTTTAATTTTTTATAGTTTTAATACTTATAAAATTCTTAAAAATATAAAAAAATATAATTCATATAATCAAAGATAATTTGTTAGAAGACAATTTTGATCACAAGTTTGTTTACGAACTTATATTATACGCACACACGTCCGAATTCACGCACACGCGTACGAGCACACACTACACGCGTAAACACGCACGCATGTAAGCACACCCACATTCACACAGAAGCATATCCACATGCACACGCATCCACACGTTCTTTTGTAATGTCTTGGTTAATTGTTGAAATCGGTACCTTCGATAGACTGTAACGGCGACTGAAATTGTAAAAGGTATAAGAAGAAAAAACTATCCTGAATTTCTGTATCCACCTTTATGTTTTAACCACAAATTGTATGTATCCGAATCAAATAAGAATAGAACTGACCTTGTGTTATTTTGTGACGTTATAGCTGTTAATTTAAACCAGTAAGGTAGGGTGAGCAAAACAGATATTTTGAAATAATATTTATTTACAAATAAATACAAAAAACCATGAAATAAAAAGTTTTAATCAAAATTTAGCACTTCAATAATTAGCTTATTTTAATTATTTAATCAATTTATTAATTTGCGTCTTGTCAAAATGTTATCAACGAATAATATAGAAAATAGTTTTAAATTATTTTTAAAATTAATTACCGACTTCTATAGATTTGTAATACTAAGACTCAGTTAAATAAATATTAAAGTGAAAAATTATTTTTCTTTGCAAGCTGTACTGCTTAAGTGACAGTTGACAGATTGCGGTCGTTCGAGGTCATTAACCTTCCTATTTTTATTTGAATCTCATTGTACCCTTTATTATTTTAGAAGCAGAACTGAAGGAAAGTCAGGCGGCGTTAATCCTCTGCCGTCACGAGCGGGACGAACTGGAGAGGCGGCTGACCTCCGTTACACAGCAGTTGGACACTTGCAGGAGAGAGCGAGACGAGGCTAGTGCCGCTCTCTCTAGCGCCAATGAAGAAGTAAGTGTTGCCATCGTAAACTATACTGTTAAGTGTTAAATACCCTTGACCTAAGTGCCATTTATATTACTCGCTAATTCACTCATCAAAAACTTTTTACTCACATCCTAGGTTGATTGGGAGAGAATACCAAAGGGCATGAAGTCTGTCCTTTGTAATCTTTTTAATTAAGGTGTACAATTAACCCCTCAGCCGCCAACTAAAATGATTAACATCGCTCGCTCGTTAACGCCGCGTCACGCGCTGCTAAAAATAACCTAACCTTGAATCTGTCGTACATTTATTTCCAATTATATTAATTATAAATTTTAATATAACACTTGTTTCTGTTTTTTTATTATGTTATCTTACTTTTTAAAAAAAAAAAAAAAAAAAAAACAAAACAGCTTTTTTTATTTTTTTTTTTTTATTTTTTTTTTTTTTTTTATTAATTATTTTAAAAAAAAAAAAAATTTTATAATAATTTTTTTTTAATAAATATTTAAAAAAAAAAAAAAAAAAAAAAAAAAAAAAAAAGATAAATTTAATTTATAATTAAAAAAAATAAAATTTTTTTTTTTTTTTTTTTTTTATTAGAATTTATTTTATAGTGTGTTTATATTCTCATTCTTATTAAAATAAAAGGAAAAAAAATATAGGATTTTTTGGGGTGGGGTGGGGGGGGGGGGGGGGGCGGTAGGGGGGCCTTGGGTGTGGGGGGTGATTGGGTGGTTTGCGGCGGGGTTTGGTGGGTGGGGTAGGAATAGCTTTTTTTTTTTTTTAAAATTTTTTTTTTTTGCGGCGGTTTGTTGTATTTAAAAAAAAACTTTTGGGTTGAAAACTGTTTTTTTTTCAAGTAGGTTTTAAGTTTGTACTCATTATAAAAAAGTTGAATTATTTTATCTTTATAAGTCGATTAAAGAACATTATAAGCATAAGATAAAAATAAATAAATAAGAAAGTAGTCTAATTAATTACTAAAAAAAACACCACTATGTTTAATTTGAATGAAATAATGTTCTAGAAGTATAATTATTAAAAAAAGAATAATTTACGGTTATCGGTTCAGCGGTTTCCGAGAAATTTATGAACATACAAAAGACAAACGAATGCACAAACGTAGCGAATATAGAACCCCCCCCCTTTTTTTTGACGTTAGTAAACAAGTTATAACTTGTTTCGCAAGGATTCAAACTGTCCTGAAAATATGGGTTGAGATTAACTTTGACGGGACCGCGTTTGAACTAGGTGGAAAGATTGAAGGCACACAACCTCCGTCTGGAAGAGGAGGCTGCTGAACTGGCGGCACTGAGAGCACAGGCCGCGTTGGCGGATACGCTCAGCTCGCAGCTGCAAAGGTATGTACCATCTTCTTTATTATTATTTTGGAATATTTTATTATAGGATAGGATGACAAACGAGCACACAGTCCACCTGATGGTAAGTGGTTGCTGTGACCCATAGACATCTACATCTATCCTCGATTACGAATCAAAATGCACACGCTGTCACCTATGAAGACTTAGATAGAATGCCTCGTTTCCAGTAAAAAGGATCTCCGGTTCTCTACACTCACCATACGAAATACAGAAGCATTGAGTATTTTGGAATATTAGTATAGTATTCTCATCTAGTTGGGCTGAATAAATATACAAAAGGAAATTTATGTTGGTGTATTAAATATAACTAACGTAAATAAATAAATAATAAATAAATAAATAATATATAAATAAAAGCCCAACCAGATGGAAGCCCTCGCGGCAGGGGAGACCAAACGGCCGAGAGTTAGGGGCAAAGGGAAAGAATTCAGCGGACGATGCGGTCGGTATTAAGGAGCACCGCCTCCTTCTGCAGAGCCCGGAGCGGTCCGTCACGGGGTTCCAGCCGCCTCAGATTACCCGAGAGTTTGACCGGGATTAGCCCGTTCGCAGAGACGACTAAAGGAATTATTTCGGTCGGCAGACCATTCTACGTGTCCAGATATTTTGCCAGATATTTTATTCACTTATCTGTTTCGGCTTTCACGAGGTTCTCGTCATACGGGGAATGGTAATGTCGACCAAAAATTCATTCATTCAGGTCCATCAGCACAATATCAGGCTTATTCGCAAGAATAGTCCTGTCCGTGATGATGGCCCGGTCCCAGCAGAGCCTGGCGCGGTCATTTTCGAGTATGGCTTCCGGCAAGTACTTGTAATACGGCAATTTCCGGTCCATGAGACCGTATTTCAGAGTGAGCTCCTGGTGCAGAATTCCGGCTACTAGGTCGTGCCTGTGCAAGTACTCAGAGTTAGAAAGCGCCTAACAACCGGAGATGACATGCCTAAGTGCCTCCCCGGGATGGCGACAAGCTCGACAGACGTCGACGGTGCCATCCTTTAGGATGAATCTATATATAGTATCTATATATCTATCTATAGATAGTTGTTGGTCTTAATAAACTGACTTATTGCACAGACCAAACCCTCGGTTTCCCCAAAGAGGTCACCAAAACGTAGCCAGTTGAAAGAAGCGACGATATCTACAAAAGGCTCACGGAGAGCCTTGTAGAATCTCCCGTGGAGCTCGTTCTCATTCCATACGGCCTTCCGGTCAGTAATGCTATGTACTGCCGGGTCCTGCCATTGTTCGTTGATTAAAAATAGAGGGGTTAATCCTTTGACCATAAGAAATGACGTCCTTATAGAATGGATCATCCGATCTGGACAGGAAGTAATTACGGAGGCTGCACACTTCGCGATTTGATGTGAGGGATTAAAGAAATTGGGTGGGGGTTTTGACAAAAAGCTATTAAGCACTTTTAAGGTATGTTTTCTATAGAATACTTAATACATACATAATAGATCGGTAGAGTGGGCGAAGCCCGTGTACCCACTAACATGTCACTAACACGTCAATTCACACGTATGTGTGTCGAGTATTTAAACATTGGCAAATTGTGCATTAATTACGTATCGAAATAACGGCGGGAAATGGAATTTAAATAAAGGAGACATATTCTACAACCAGTAAGTCGAAACTATGTATATTTTGTGAATATTAGAAACAAAAATAAAAAAACATTTATGTGTCAAAAACATTAATCAAAAGTATAATATGTGTTTGTAGTAGTGTTAACTGATAATACGACGTAATTGCTTGTATGTGTGCTCCTGGCTACACTGATCCTCCTACAAGTAAGGTTGACAGCCATTCTATTGTGTATTAAAGGACTCTATGTTCATACCCGCCTCATCGATACGGATGTTCTACGAGATATATGATGTGTATATTGTGATAGATAGTAAAGATCTATCTATATGAGTTGATTAAAATAACATGTATATGTTTTACATAAAGATACATCTAGTGGATTACATTAAAACATTAAAAAAGTACTCCGTTTCATTAAAAATTAATTATAAAAACTGTTGAATAATATATATATATATATATATATGAATGGGGCACTACACTCTATTATGAAGAATCAGAATTTCTCAAAAAAGGCACGTATGGTAATTCTTAATGCTGTGAAATAATACAATTTTTTACGGAATTTATCGCGTATATTTAACTTTTTAAATACCCGACGTTTCGAACGCTTTACAGCACTCATGGTCACGGGCCTCTAACATATGGCAGTACAGCAGGTACACGCTCGACTGTGGCCGGCTTCACTCGTTCACTGTGACGTAGGCGCGGGACTCGTAGCTTGTTGTCATGCAAAACTTGCTTGACATGGTGGAGCTCTGCAGCCAGGTGTTTACTGTCACAGATCCCTCGTGCTCTCTGAAACAAAGATTTACCCACGGTAGCTAACTGTGAAGGATGGTGGTGAGAATCACCGTTTAAATATCTATCTGTATGGGTCTTTTTTTCTATACACAGTATGGCTCAAGGTGTTATCAGGATTCCGAATTACTAACACATCTAGAAAAGCTAAGGAATTGTTTGCCTCTAACTCCATTGTGAACTAAATTTTCAGTTCACAATGGAGTTAGAGGCAAACAATTCAAGAGCCAAAAAAGACCCATACAGATAGATATTTAAACGGTGATTCTCACCACCATCCTTCACAGTTAGCTACCGTGGGTAAATCTTTGTTTCAGAGAGCACGAGGGATCTGTGACAGTAAACACCTGGCTGCAGAGCTCCACCATGTCAAGCAAGTTTTGCATGACAACAAGCTACGAGTCCCGCGCCTACGTCACAGTGAACGAGTGAAGCCGACCACAGTCGAGCGTGTACCTGCTGTACTGCCATATGTTAGAGGAGTCACTGACAAGATTGGCTACATCTTGAAGCGCGCTTCCATCAAAACATACTTCAAGCCGTTGAAGAAGATTGGTCAGTTTTTACCATCAGTCAAGTGTAATGTCCCTCTGCAAGATGCAGGAGTGTACAAGCTTGATTGTGAATGTGGTCTCTCCTACATAGGACAAACTAAAAGATCAATAAAAACCCGCGTTAAAGAATATATAGCAGATGTGAAGAATCGACGCTCCGGGAAGTCTGCAGTCTGTGAACACGTACAGGATCGTCCCCGTCACTACATTAGATTTGACGGACCGCAAATCCTCGCTAAAGAACACCGATTACTTCCAAGGATGATTCGCGAGGCTATTGAAATCAAAAAACATCCTAATTTCAATAGAGAAGATGGCTGGGTGCTACCATCTGCTTGGGATCCTATAATAAATAAAATTAAATCCCAACCCAAGCATACAACTGCTAGACTTCAAGATACCATAAGTTCATACTGCATAGATCGGAACAAAAGTTAAATTTTAATCTATGGTAACCGCGGTTAACTATGACATATGAGTGCTGTAAAGCGTTCGAAAAGTCGGGTATTTAAAAAGTTAAATATACGCGATAAATTCCGTAAAAACTAGTATTATTTCAATGTGTAGTGTTCGCGTAAATATAAGAAATCATTATCTTAATACTGTTTTAGTCCCTACTTTAATGTATGGTAGCGAAAGCTGGGTGTGGCAGAAGAAGCACGAAAGTAGAATAAATGCTGTAGAAATGCGGTCTTTAAGGAGTATGCTAGGGTTGAATCTGAATGACAGGGTGAGAAATTGCGTAATAAGAGATAAATGTGGTATGCAAGGTGATGTGACCAGGATTAAGAAAGTAATGCTTCGGTGGTTTGGTCACGTGGAAAGAATGAATAAGGAAAGAGTGACAAAGCAAATTTATATGGCAGATGTGAACGGCAGAGTCGGGAAGGGACGCCCTAGAAGAAAGTTTATCGACCAAATTGGCAATATTTTGAAAATGGGCCATGTTAGAAGTAAGCCCTTAACCGACGATGTAAAGGAGGCGATAGAGGTATGTCAGGATCGTGCCAAATGGAAGTCCGTAGACTCTGTCTACCTCTCTGGGTGACAGGCGTGAGTGTTTATATATATATATTTATATATAAAATGTTGAATCTGTATGGTGAACAGGGAGACGGAACGCGCGTCCCAAGCTGAAGAGGCGCTGAGCAAAGAGCGAGCGCGAGCGGAGACGTGCGCGCGGCGCGAGGCGGCCGCGCTCGAACACGCCGCGCGCCTCACCGCGCAGCACGTCGCGACGCGCGCGCTCGCCGCCGACCACGAGGCCAAAGTGAGATATTCTAAATTCAACCTTATTGCAACATGTTACTTTTGCAATTTCATTGTGTTTATAGGATGATGCAATGGTGATACGTGAGCGTGATATATGAGCACAGCGACCACGAGGCCATGGTGCGCCGCCAATTCCACCTTATTGCACGCGCATACGGTTGCAATTGCAATGTGTTTAGATAGACCGGTGCAATGTGATACATTTGCACCTCGCCGTACAGCACGTGGCGCAGCACACTCTTCAGCGAGCACGATGCCAAGGTGCGCCTCCCCAACTCGACCTTATTGCACGCGCATACGGTTGCAATTTCAATGTGTTTAGATAGACCGGTGCAATGTGATACATGTGTGCCTCATCGTACAGCACGTGTCGCAGCGCTCTCTACAGTGAGCACGATGCCAAGGTGCACCTCCCAAACTCGACCTTATTGCACGCGAATACGGTTGCAATTTCAATGTGTTTAGATAGACCGGTGCAATGTGATACATGTGTGCCTCATCGTACAGCACGTGTCGCAGCGCTCTCTACAGTGAGCACGATGCCAAGGTGCACCTCCCAAACTCGACCTTATTGCACGCGAATACGGTTGCAATTTCAATGTGTTTAAGATAGACCGATGCAATGTGATACATGTGTGCCTCATCGTACAGCACGTGTCGCAGCGCTCTCTACAGTGAGCACGATGCCAAGGTGCACCTCCCCAACTCGACCTTATTGCACGCGCATACGGTTGCAATTTCAATGTGTTTAGATAGACCGGTGCAATGTGATACATGTGTGCCTCATCGTACAGCACGTGTCGCAGCGCTCTCTACAGTGAGCACGATGCCAAGGTGCACCTCCCAAACTCGACCTTATTGCACGCGAATACGGTTGCAATTTCAATGTGTTTAGATAGACCGGTGCAATGTGATACATGTGTGCCTCATCGTACAGCACGTGTCGCAGCGCTCTCTACAGTGAGCACGATGCCAAGGTGCGCCTCCCCAACTCGACCTTATTGCACGCGCATACGGTTGCAATTTCAATGTGTTTAGATAGACCGGTGCAATGTGATACATGTGTGCCTCATCGTACAGCACGTGTCGCAGCGCTCTCTACAGCGAGCACGATGCCAAGGTGCACCTCCCAAACTCGACCTTATTGCACGCGCATACGGTTGCAATTTCAATGTGTTTAAGATAGACCGATGCAATGTGATAAGTGTGCCTCACCGTACAGCACGTGGCTTTACGCGCGCTCTTCACTGAGCACGAGGTCAAGGTGCGCCACCACGAACTCAACCTTATTACACGCTTATACGGTTTCTATTTCAATGCGTGCCTCACTGCACAGCGTGTGCAGCAAACACGAGAAAATGAGGGCATCCACGACTTTCTGTCACCAGGGCACGCAAATTTGGAACGAGTTGGAAAATTTGACATATTACATAGCGGGGAAGTTATTTTGTTAGGAAATGAAAGTAGCTAAAAAAAATTTAATATGTGCTTTTTTGCACAAAGCACATCACTGAGGCCATTTTTATGTATTAATATAATACTCTAGATACTGATAAACCTTTATTTAAAACTAAATTTTCAATTAAATGACATAATGTAACAAAAACAATTCACCTGAGTGTCAACAAGAGATATCTGGTGAGCGGAAGATTAACATTGTGCGCCGCCCTGAATTCAATCTTATTCTACGCTAATAAAATTGCAATTTGTATGAACCCAGAATAGACCAAGGAAATGTGAGAGGTGCAATGAACGCTTATGAAATTGCAGTTGCTTTGAAAATTGACATTCTTTTGTGTTGCTAAAATGTTTGATAATATTATCTTCAGGCCCAAGCGCTGTCGGCTGACAATGTATCACTACGCGAGCGGGTAACTTTAATGGAGGCCGAGGCCGAGAAGCTGCGAAGTGCGTTAGCCGAGGAGGCCGAACGCCGACAAAGGGAGAACCGAGTACTGGCGAGGAAGGTACGCATATAAATTAAACGTTGCGACGCACGTATATAATGTTACGATCAACATTATAATTATTGTTTAAAGGGTGACAAACAAGCACTCAGTGCACCTGACGGTAAGTGAGTGCTGTGGTCCATACACATCTACATACATCCTCAGTTAAGAATCAAAACGCGGATGTTTTCCCGGAGAGTCTTTTGTTCTCTAAACTCACCATACGAAACACAGCAGCCGGGCTAGCATGAGCCGGAGAGAGGATATAATTTTTATCCTCTCAAAAATTATATCCCCCCGATTATATCCACTGACAAGAGATAAAATCTTATCTCTATAGAATATACCCGTTTGACATAAAGAGTGGACATATATCTCCCCGTCCGTAGCATGAGGCCAAGGGAAAGAGAAAAAATTATCCCTTTTTGACATTTGAAAGGGACAATTTTATCCTCTTTCGCGGACGTGGTTTTAAGTTTATCTTCAAACCATTTTAATA
The DNA here is from genome assembly GCA_907164705.1 of Parnassius apollo. Taxonomy (NCBI): domain Eukaryota; kingdom Metazoa; phylum Arthropoda; class Insecta; order Lepidoptera; family Papilionidae; genus Parnassius; species Parnassius apollo. The sequence continues at coordinate 4,956,070 of CAJQZP010001297.1, read as the reverse complement.
CAAAAAAGATGTCTCGAGCTTATTGCAACTACATTTTCGTGTCAGAAATTGAAAAACAAGAAAGAGAATTACATGAGCGATCGATACGTGATCAGAATACTTAATCTATTGGAATTCTCCGACAACGAATTTCTACGCCGGTTTCGGATGCTCAAAGATTGTTTTGTATTTGTGTAAAGAACTCTATGAGGCTTTAAAGCCTATTAATTCTGTGGATGGACTACCAGTGCATATTGAAGTAAGCATCTATTACAACCACCTTGTCCAAAAAAGTCTCAATAGCTCAATGCCATGATTTAATTACACAGGTTGTGTCAACAATACACAAGGCGAGGTCAAGGTCAAATTTAATGATAATAGAATCGGTCTATACCATATTTTAGATAAGTATTATAACGTTTTAAAATAAAGTTATCAAACTTAGTAAAGTTACAATTCAAAGTTTTAAATTAAGAAATATGTTAATTCTTTAGCAAAGCTTGCTAAATATACTATACTCATGATTATAAAATTATTTATTCCTTGTTTTGTTTGAAATCATTACATTTTTATTCTTCATGCTTCATCATTTTCAATTAAAATTAAATCTTTGTGACTTAGAGTAGACATCAATTTTGATGTATTTTGTAATTTTCTTATAATGTCAGTAATTGTGGGGATATATATTTTTTTTAATTTCTTCAAGAGGTTACACCACCTCCAAAGGGTCTGTATTGTCCAGTTTCACAATTGGCTTAATTCTAAACACATATTCGTTAATAAATGGTATCACAAGCGAAGTAATACCTGCGATTTGATACAAGCAATGTATATTTAACTTAAATATTATACAAAAGAAAATAAAGAAAGAATTGGAATAATAGAAAAAATAAAAACAAGGCAGAAATACGCTTAAAATAAATATAACAAATATTATAAATGACATATTGTTTAACAAAAAATTATGAACAGTTTAGCAATATAATAAACAAAAGGTAAAAGAAATTATAAGTTAATGTAAATCTACTTAATCTTAAAACTAGTTTATAGCTAGTATAGTTTATAGCTTTATACTATGGTATATTATCTATGCGCGGGGATAAGTTTATCTACTGTCGATATTATATCCACCATAGGCCCATGCTCGGAGGGTGGATAAAGCTTTGACATAGGGATAAGACAATTTTATCCCTTGTCAGTGGATATAATCGGTGGATAAAATTTTTATCCCCTGCTCATGCTAGCCCGGCAGCATTAAGGGGAAATATAACCTCAAATGGCATAGCAAGATCCTTAGTTATGCCGAAAATATTGCAGCATTAATTTTGAAATAAATATATGTTAAAGTTGAGGATTAATGTTAAGTATTATGTTAGACAAAAACATGATTCCGTAAAATATTTTTGATAGAAAAAAAATCCAAATTTACCTCCGAGCTGAACAACAAACCGCTGTTATTCATGAAACTTTGCATACTAACTGAACTAGGATGTTCAGTTAGTATGCAAAGTGGAGCAGGGATTATGTTTCTTTTTTAAATTACCATTATTTTCACTGTAACAAGAACTTACCTAAACTATCGGCTTCCTGAAGCTTGGAACCGGGCGGCAGGAAACAAGCTTCAGGAATGACAGCGGTTTATTGTTCAGTTTGGAGGTAACTTTGGATTTTTTTTCTATCAAGCAATATTTTACGGAATCATGTTTTCGTCTAACATAGTACTTAACATTAATCCTCAAGTTTACCATATATTCATTTCAAAATTAATGCTTCAATATTTTCGGCATAACGGAATATCTTGCTAAGCCATTTGAGGTTATATTTCCCCTTAAACTGCTATTCTTATTCTTATTGTGGCATCGTGGCTCTCAAACGGATGAACAGATTTGGAGAGTGTTTTTTTGTTTGAAAAGTTACTTGATTGAGAGTGTTCTAAGCTATGATTCAAGAAAATCTGTTGAGCCATTTGAGGATCATAAGCTCTTTTTGTTTCGAGTTTTTTTTTTAAATTTCAATTTAAGTTATACTTGTTATTTTTTAATTCACAAAATATAGTGCTATATGCTTATGTAGAAAAAGTTATCTCTCTTTCTATATAGAATATCTCATTTCAGGTGGCTGAGTTGACTGAAGAGGTGGCGGAAGCAAACAAACGGTTGGAGTGGGAAAAGGGAGAGAATTGCGTACTTAAGAAGAAGCACGCTAGTGCCATAAAGGTATGGGTCGGTTTTTTCAATCCCCATAAAATTCCCATGCAGTCGCATGCGCTCGGCAACTCCCGAGTCGCATGCCCGCACCCACCCACACCGCTTAAAACCATTAATACTTATATTTAGAGACTACTTTTCTATTAAGAAGTTTGGCATTATAGAATCTATACAAAATTCTCTATCATGTGGTCTAAACAAGTCCGGTTTTACTTCATTACAAAAAGATTTTATTGTATTTTGATTAGTATTATTGTAACAAAAAAACAATAACAAGCGGATGTCGGCAGCGTGAAACTCACAATTATTACGATATATTACGAAATTATTTACGTAAAAAGATAAATTATATTCACACAAAAACTTTTATAATAATTTTATAATAAAACACTATAGTAACATCCAAATGAAAATTTCGAACGTAATGAACATAGAATATAAATTAATATCCATAGACTAACTGTTTTTATATTTCACTATAGGATAGAAAAATTCATATTGATTCTATAATGCCAAACTTCACAGAAAAGTAGTCTCTAAACATAAATATTTATGGGTTAGTGCTGTGGGTGGGTGTGGTCAATTTTGACGGAATATCGAAACGGCCAAATTTGGACGCTTGGCGTTTGAGAGGTTAAAAGACTACAATGTTTTCAAGTTGTTACTCTCTCTCTCTCTCACACACACACACACACACACACACACACACACACAGACTTTCTCTCTCACTCTATCTACCACCGGCACCGGAATGTCTCACAGCCTGTAAGTGTTGCAAGTGAAAGCATTGCGGCAAGGTACCCAGACATATTTCTAGAAATAAGTGGTACCACTAGTAAGCCTCCATCTGTCTTTACTATTTTTACTTACAACACTTTAATAAATGTGTTTAAATTATTACAAGTTAGTGTTTGACAACTATTGCATCTGACGGTAAGTGGTGATGTAGCCGAAGGTGAAACGCACTGACCTAGCTTAGTAAGAAAAAAGCGTTCGCATTTCGCAGGAACTAAATCGGGAGCTGCAACGCGCTCTTAAGCGCAGCGAGCAGCTCGAAGCCAAGCTGCAGACAAATGATGCCACGTCGACCAGAACAGGTGAAATTATTTTATCCCCTGCTGTCAGTGTGCATTTAGACAGAATTCGGAACTTCTCTTGATGTAGGTGAACCAATGATAGTCAAGAAAACACACTACCTATATTTTTTACGTGGCAGAGCCACGCTGCTGCTATATTATGGTTGTAGCACGAATGGGTCACCTCGACCAGGGCAGGACTATGCTCTCACAGAATATCAGCGTAAAATAGTAGCTTAATACTGCTGTGTTTTGTATGGTGAATGTAGAGATCCGGAGACCCTTTTTTACTGAAAACGAGGCATTCCATCTTAGTTCTCACGGGTGACAACGCATCTGCATTTTGATTGTTATAATCAAACAGAACCTACGGCCAAAAAAATTAGTAGCTCAATGCTGCTGTGTTTCGTATGGTGAGCATAGAGAACCGGAGACCCTTTTTTACTGAAAACGAGGCATTCCATCTTAGTTCTCACGGGTGACAACGCATCTGCATTTTGATTGTTATAATCAAACAGAACCTACGGCCAAAAAAATTAGTAGCTTAATGCTGCTGTGTTTCGTATGGTGAGCATGAAGAACCGGAGACCCTTTTTTTACTGAAAACGAGGCATTCCATCTTAGTTCTCACGGGTGACAACGCATCTGCATTTTGATTGTTATAATCAAACAGAACCTACGGCCAAAAAAATTAGTAGCTCAATGCTGCTGTGTTTCGTATGGTGAGTGTACAGAACCGGAGACCCTTTTTTACTGAAAACGAGGCATTCCATCTTAGTTCTCACGGGTGACAACGCATCTGCATTTTGATTGTTATAATCAAACAGAACCTACGGCCAAAAAAATTAGTAGCTCAATGCTGCTGTGTTTCGTATGGTGAGTGTACAGAACCGGAGACCCTTTTTTACTGAAAACGAGGCATTCCATCTTAGTTCTCACGGGTGACAACGCATCTGCATTTTGATTGTTATAATCAAACAGAACCTACGGCCAAAAAAATTAGTAGCTCAATACTGCTGTGTTTCGTATGGTGAGCATAGAGAACCGGAGACCCTTTTTTGAAAACGAGGCATTCCATCTTAGTTCTCACGGGTGACAACGCATCTGCATTTTGATTGTTATAATCAAACAGAACCTACGGCCAAAAAAATTAGTAGCTCAATGCTGCTGTGTTTCGTATGGTGAGCATAGAGAACCGGAGACCCTTTTTTACTGAAAACGAGGCATTCCATCTTAGTTCTCACGGGTGACAACGCATCTGCATTTTGATTGTTATAATCAAACAGAACCTACGGCCAAAAAAATTAGTAGCTCAATGCTGCTGTGTTTCGTATGGTGAGCATAGAGAACCGGAGACCCTTTTTTACTGAAAACGAGGCATTCCATCTTAGTTCTCACGGGTGACAACGCATCTGCATTTTGATTGTTATAATCAAACAGAACCTACGGCCAAAAAAATTAGTAGCTCAATGCTGCTGTGTTTCGTATGGTGAGCATAGAGAATCGGAGACCCTTTTTTACTGAAAACGAGGCATTCCATCTTAGTTCTCACGGGTGACAACGCATCTGCATTTTGATTGTTATAATCAAACAGAACCTACGGCCAAAAAAATTAGTAGCTCAATGCTGCTGTGTTTCGTATGGTGAGCATAGAGAACCGGAGACCCTTTTTTACTGAAAACGAGGCATTCCATCTTAGTTCTCACGGGTGACAACGCATCTGCATTTTGATTGTTATAATCAAACAGAACCTACGGCCAAAAAAATTAGTAGCTCAATGCTGCTGTGTTTCGTATGGTGAGCATAGAGAACCGGAGACCCTTTTTTACTGAAAACGAGGCATTCCATCTTAGTTCTCACGGGTGACAACGCATCTGCATTTTGATTGTTATAATCAAACAGAACCTACGGCCAAAAAAATTAGTAGCTCAATGCTGCTGTGTTTCGTATGGTGAGCATAGAGAACCGGAGACCCTTTTTTACTGAAAACGAGGCATTCCATCTTAGTTCTCACGGGTGACAACGCATCTGCATTTTGATTGTTATAATCAAACAGAACCTACGGCCAAAAAAAATTAGTAGCTCAATGCTGCTGTGTTTCGTATGGTGAGTGTAGAGAACCGGAGAACCTTTTTTTAAAGGAAACAGGGCATTCCATCTTGGTCCCCAAAGGTGACAAAGCAATTGATTTTTATTCGAGGAGGGATGGAGTTATAAAACTTATTCGTAAAAATCTGTATTTCGTCTTCATGACCTCAATTTTCACAATTGCCTAGCAGAACTAAGACGTATTATTTCATCCAAGTGCGTTTCAGTTTATCGGTTCAATAAAATTAAGAATCTCTAAGGTTGATTGCGTTGATTGTATTAATTAGTGTTGAAATATCCGTTCTTTTAACGCTTAAACGAACGGTTTGGTAAAGCTTTATACCATTTAATATGACTAAGTTCTGTATTTATTTATTTGATTTGTTTAGATGTCTATAAACCACAGCCTCCACTTACCATCGGTTGGACTGTGTGCTCGTTTGTCACCTTTATTCTTTAAAAAAACCTGATAACACAAAATAATAATAAAACGAGTTGTAGCAATGTTATGTACATGGCTGTATGTTTAGGGAATACGTGTACGTACCGAAACTATCTCAAAATGAAGGCGTTCCGTCTTCCGCCACGCACGATGCGTCACAGTTCTCACTCAACGTAATAAATTCTTTGATACTTTAGCTATCGAGTGGTGCAATTAAATTTCGGATGTAGATGATAGATATGTAGTTGTAACACTAAACTGTATCCCCCGATTTTGCCATCATTTTTCTGAATTGTCTCTCACTATGCAAGTCAAAAAACGTTAAAAAAGCGGCGGTTTTCAATCCTGGCAACCCTGGGACAACTGCTTTTAAATCACCCTATAAAGCAATCAAAAAGCAAAGCAAAGCCAGGACAAAAGTTGAGACTTTTTTTTTTTTGTTTTTTAAGTACAGCGTGACAATACAGCCCAATTCTTTTTCAAGAGAAGGCAAAGTACAGCTCAGACATTTATGTGCTAGAAAAGATATCTTCTACGTCAACTATTTTTTATAGAATAGGAATTACAAGCGAGCACACAGTCCACCTGATGGTAAGTGGACGCTGTGGCCCATAGACATCTACATCTATCCTCGATTGAGAATCAAAATGCAGTTGCGTTGTCCCCTTTTAGGACTAAGATGGAATGCCTTGTTTCCATTAAAAAAGGTTTCCGGTTCTCTGTACTCACCATACGAAACACAGCAGCTTTAAACTGCTATTTCACACTGCTATTCTGTGAGAACGTGGTCCTTCCCTGATCGAGCAGACCCATTCGTGCTACAACCATAATATTGCTTCAGAGTGGTTCTACTATTTATGAACACCCGACAACCGAGTTCACAGCCCACTCGATGGAAAGTGGACGCTGTGGCCCATAGACATCTCCATCTATCCTCGATTAAATATCATTTGCTTTGTCACCTTTGAGGACTAATATAGAAATGCCTTGTTTCCTTTAAAAAAGGTTTTCCGATTCTCTACACTTACCATACGAAACACAGCAGCATTAAGCTGCTATTTTTTTGATTATAGGTTCTGTTTGATTCGGAACGTCAACAAAAGTAATTGCAATCATCAATACTTTGATGCGACCTTGGTCAAGTGAATGAATCATTCACGATTGACACATTTCTAGTTCTAAGTATCGATAGTTCACATGCGTAGACATTTAATATACAAAATCGCACCACTTTTAAATATCAAATTCCACTTCAAACCATTATTTAAACATTAATACAGGAGCAGCAATATGGCGACGGTCAATTTGGCGCCAAAACTCTTAAATAACTATTGCTGTAAACTTCTGTCGGGTAACGTAGGGGTCGAACTTCGATTTTCTATATGGTCGCTTAATTAAGACTAGGCTAACGAGACTGTCTCAAAATTGATTGACGCTGAAAGAATTGGTAAAAGGAACTTTTATTTTGGGATAAAAGTCAGCCAGCTTCCGCGAAAAGGCGAGCAATTTGAAATGCTTCATCTAATGATGGCATCTACGACTAGGGATGTTCGATGATCATCGATATTCGATGATCATCGATGTTAGAAATTAAAACATCGATGTTGCCACATGCACACCACAGCTTAAACATCGAAACATCGATGTTGCCACATGTCAAACGTCGATGTCAATGAACTAATAATCGATTAATAAGAACTTGTGAACAATGCGAACTCGCGAAATCAACATCAACTAAATATTTCATTTCCTATTAAAGGTTTAAAATTTTGAATAATTAAGGATTCCTAAATGCATTGATCACCTAAAAATATCATTATGTTGTGTCAAGCTCCCTGTCAAGTGTGAACTGTAATGTCACAGTTGTAACTTTTTCACGTGGTAGAGCCATGCTGCAGCTATATTAATTGTATAGTTGTTGCACGAATGGGTCGGCTCGACCGGGGAAAGACCACGCTCACACAGAATACCAGCGTCAAATAGCAGCTTAATGCTGCTGTGTTTCGTATGGTGAGTGTAGAGAACCGGAGACGCTTTTTACTGGAAAAGAGGCATTCCATCTTAGTTCTTAAGGTTGACAACGCATCTGCATTTTGATTCGCAAACGAGGATAGATGTAGATGTCTATGGGCCACAGCAACCACTTATCATCAGGTGGGCTGTGTGCTCATTTGTCACCCTTTTACTATAAAAAAACTGCTTTTGCTTTGTTATTGTGGTGTCGTTGTCGGTTGTCGCCTAATAACTATTCTACATAAATTGATATTCAAATTAATTTTTTTCCCCTTGCTGTCTATACACACATAATTTTGAAACAATATGTATCTACACAATTTAATTATATTTAGCTGTTTTTGAGCTTGGGATAACAAGTTTATTGATTGCTTGAAGTTTATGAAAATAAATCACTGGGCGATCGTGAGCGTAGACTATTTCACTGCATAATGCATTCCACAGTGCATTTTATAAACGGCTGTGGATACTTTCTGCTTGGGCTGCCTGATTAAAAATTGTGTAAACCAAAGTGACGGAAAAGTCTATTATTTTGTTTTTGTGAAGTTTGTTAATTTTCCTTCTATAATATTTTTTTTTATTTCGCGATAGGAGTAGTTAATATAAAACCTACGTCTAAATCGTAAATTAGGATAGTAAATTTTTTAATACCAGATTTATAATTGTATACGAATAATATTTATCATTATCGGCAAAAAATGTAAGAAATAACGAAATATTAGTTAAGTTTTTCCAATTTTTCAAATTACTGTTTCACACTAAATGTTTTATTAATTTCATTAATAATAAACCATAAAAACACTATTCATTTTGTGTTCATCTAATTTTAACCTACTAAATAGGTACATGTGATATAACATCGATAATGGCCAACATCGATGTTTTGAGTAGGATAAACATCGAACATCAATGTTAAGCTATCGATATCAACATCGATGTCATCATCGATGTTTTTGTAACATCGATCATCCCTATCTACGACATTTACGGCCACCAGGGCGGCGCCACTTAAAAACGAGATATTTGACCATGGAGGTTAGAGAACAAGAGAACGATCACTACGTACTAAAGCACAGCCCGCCTGTCCTTGAAAATTGTAGAATGGGCGCTGACGTTGGTGAGTAGTGACTGCGAAGTTAGCTGTATATGAGTACAAATAGGTGAAGTTAGTTTAATAATGTACAAATTTTCTTTGCGGCATTGGTGAGAACATTTTTATGTTTCGTAAGTTTTTAATTTTTGACAAAAAGAAACATTAAAAAACGGAGAAATATTTTATTGTGCGTGAATATGCAAGTGGTTTAGCATCTGATCGGAAAAATAGACTGAAAATGACTTTTATTGAGCGAACTTAGTGATCGCAGCGCCTCACTGATGGTGTCCATATTTCTGGGACACTATTTTCTACGGCGATCGTTTTCCTGTTCTCTAACCTCAATGATCAGTGCACCGACTGTACGATTTTTGTATTAATTTTTATAGAACCAGCATTGTGGCGATCACCTCATTTCCAGGGGTTTATTTCATTTATGTATTCTTTAATATTATAATGACCCTTTTTGTACAATTTTTCTTTAATAAAACAGGACTGAGTGAAATATTTGAAAGCGGGGAAGTTAGATTCTTTGAAAAGTGTAATGTTTAGTGTTTCTCCCTGAAATATTAGTTATATTTTATTTTAATTACATTACAAATGAATAAACCAAACTATGGATAGTTCTAAAAGTATAAGAATTAAAAGTGGAGTCAAAAATGTACAAGAAATTAGCGCACACCACTAAGACATTGTTTGGTGTGTAATAGGCGACTTTCTAATGGACATGAGAATGATAAACAATTTCACCTCATTCAAACTAACGACATCTGGTGGGCAGAATTTGGGTCCAGAACATAAGCTAACATTTATAGGAGGACAAAGTGGGACAAAAATAAATTTATATGGTTCTATTTCATTTTGCAGGTTCCGTGACGTCTCTAAGCAGCGGTGAGGGCACACACAGTGATGAAAGAAGTCAACAAAATCACCAAAATGGCTTACCTGACACAGTCCCTGATGTCCAGGTGAGCTTTGAATTAAAAATATATTTTTTTTTAATTTAATTGAACAATGAACAAGAAAGGATCAATCAGAGAGGAATGAAGGGTGTATTGTGAAATCGGGGAATCGAAATAAATTTTATTATGAATTGAAGATTTACCATTAGGTGGACCGTCCGCTTCTTTGTCACAATATTATTAAAAAAAAGACACATAATATACTTAAACATATTTTTATCGAAATTTAGTTAGTAGATTTAATACGGTGGGCACACTAAATTAAATGATGTTGGGGAAGTAGACTCATACAGATCTAGCGGACACAGAACCTGGATACATTTTTATATAATAATAATAATATGGGAGGCACAATGCGGATTTAGACCTGGAAGAGGATGCACGGATCAAATGTTTTCTCTCCGCATGATCACGGAGAAGCTTCTGAGTGTTAACCAGAAGATTTTCTGTGCTTTTGTGGATCCGGAGAAAGCATTTGATAAGGTTATAAGGAAGAAAATGTGGGAACTGTTGCCGAAATATGGTGTGGATGGTCAATTGTTAAGGGCTGTGCAGTCACTTTACTATGACTGTAAAGCCTGTGTGCGGGTAGGGCATGACCTGTCACCCATGTTTAGCGTCCAAGCGGGCGTAAAACAGGGTTGTGTCATGTCTTCCTGGCTGTTCATACTGTATCTCGACAGCTGTTTACAGAAGCTGAAAAATAGCTGTTTGGGTGTGAAATTGGGTGACATTGAAGTAAATTGTCTGCTTTATGCTGATGATGCAGTGCTTATTGCACCATCAGAAGCAGAACTGCAGGCATTAGTCACGTGTATGAAAGAGGACTGTGAAATTAAAGATTTCCGTTTGAATGCTAAAAAAACTAAGGTTCTGGTATTTGAAAAGGACGAAGAGAGAATGAAATGTGAATATGGGTAAATCAGGAATGTCTAGAACAGGTAAATGAAATTGTATACTTGGGGAGTGCTTTCAGCCGGGATGGAAGATGTGATTTAGATGTGGACAGGCGTGTCGCTGCCGGGAACAAAGTCAATGGTGCCCTGAATGCGTTAGTCAAAAGGCAAAGCGTCGTGAAGAGTGCACGCCTTGCAATACATAACGCAGTGTTGGTGCCGACTTTGTTATATGGCAGCGAAACCTGGGTATGCCAGAAGAAGCATAAAAGCAAGTTGAATGCAGTGGAGATGCGATCTCTTCGTAAAATGTGCGGCGTTACCATAGCCGACCGAAAGCAAAACGAAGAGATTCGCAATATGGCAGGATTGAAAGATGATCTTATCACAAAAATTGATATGGGCGTACTCCGATGGTTTGGGCACGTTGAGCGAATGAGTGAAGACCGAATGGTAAAGAAAATATATAGCGCGAAAGTAAATATTAAAAGGTGTCGAGGTAGACCGAGACTAACTTTCGAATACCATGTGAGCAAATTACTCGAAGAGGGGAAGGTCAAGAGTGCTCGGACGTAGACGTGTATGAAGAAGTTAATGAACCTGAAAGAAGCGAAAGAGGTATGTAAGGATCGTGACACTTGGCGATCTGTTCTCTCTGGCTACCCCGTTAGGGATTGTGCGGGAAGATAAGTGAAGTGAAATAATAATAATGTCCCCCAGACCGAATTTCAATCACGGCGGCCGGTCTTAACGGAGAACAGCCATCTACGCGCGACATTACAGTGTCAGAGCGTATGCGCGAGCACAGGTGCGCACTATTCTCTCACTCTCACCTTTTTCTCTCTCGGACACGACCGGAGAGAGATCAGGCGAAGGACTAACGGTTTTACGTGTTTTACGGGGTTGAAGCACCACCAACTTCTTGACTCCGGGCTGCTACTGACAATTCCTAGGCAGAAAAACCGAACCGTTTTTGGTCCGACCCGGGATTCGAACCTGGAAACTCCTGGTAGTCGCGCTTACGGTCACTCGACCAACTGGGCAGTCAGGCAGGCCGTTTATATTTTAAGAAAGTAACAATGAAACTAATAATTTATTTATTTATTTACACTTTATTGCACCTTAATAAAAAGGAATACAAAGAGCGGACTTAATGCCTTTAGGCATTCTCTCCCAGTCAACACGGGACCTGATGAAATTAATGAAAAAAGTAAATCAGGCTTAAAACTACTGATAATCTCAAAAATAAACTAATATTATGTACATATGTATAAATTCAATAAACTCATATATTACAAAGTTTAATACATACACTACCAATATATAATATAAATATTTACATGCAAATACACAGATACGTAAATAAAAATATGTATATATTTTAAATACAAATAGATATATAACATAAAACCTATAAATAAAATAACAACAAAAGTAACCAAATTGACCATATTAACTATCATCTAATATCTTCATAAAGTGCTTATGTAACAATCTTTTAAAGGCAGTCTTCTTAGATGTGGTTTCACGTGGTAGTAAGGAGCTAATGTAGCCTATAGTCACCTACGTTCAAACTAAGAATGTTAGAGAACACATTCGCACGCTAAACCTGTGAAAATTACAACAGTGGGGGAATTACCGTTCGGCGACAAACCGTGTAGTGGCGGTGCAAGAATATCTACTACCCTATATCGTCCCGTGGGTGTCGTAAGCGACGACAGAGAGAAACAATTCAGGAGATTTCATACGTGGTAGAGCCACCTTGCCATATTATGGTTGTAATACGAATGGGTCGGCTCGATCAGGGTAGGACCACGCTCTCGCAGAATACCAGCGTATAATATCAGCTCAGTGTTGCTGTGGTTAGCATGTTGAGTGTAGAGAACCGGAGACTCTTTTTACTTGATACGAGGCATTCCATCTTAGTCCTCAGGGGTGCTAACGCATCTGCATTTTGATTCTTATTTAAGAATAGCTGTAGATTTCTACGGGACACAGCAACCACTTACCATCAGGTGGACTGTGTGCTCGTTTGTCACCCTATCCTATATAAATAAAATTGGTTAACTTGCAATGCAAAGCGCTCCAAATTTCTCCAAATTATGTTGCGAAATCTTGAAGTTATGTTTTAAAAAAAAAAAACGTTATTTTTTTCAAATTCCTTCTTCGTCAATATCTCACGAACGAATTAACCGATTTTTATTTTCCAAACGGCATTCGACATCATTTTTTGAGGTTAAGAGCTGATTGGTTTTACAAATCGATCGGTAAAGTCGTTTAAAAGTTATTCCAAAAAAACAGTTTTACAAAAATTTTATTTTTGAGATTTCTCTAAATCTACTCGTCCGAATCAATTCATATTATCACCAAATCTATTCCACATTGAGATCTTTAGAACGATCTTAGTCGATCAAGACGTTCAAAAGTTATGAAAGGTTTACATACTTACTAAAAGAATATAATCGGTATTTCCTACTAAAAGAATATAATCGGTATTTCCTATTACAGATCAAGTATCCAAGTTTATTATATAAAATATTTTACAAGGTTAGATTTTCACATATTTTTTGTCTTAATTCATATCGTTAATACTTAAAAAATTGTAGATTGTTACGTAACGGAATAGAGTATTATAGAATATACTCGTAGATGTAAAATTAGTAGTCGTGTACATGCAAAAGTGTGTAGTTTTTGCTTATTAAATAATTTTTGAATATAAGATTTTATATAATTTGATGTTTCAGTCGTTTTTAAGCCGAAGACTAAATTGACAAAATGTCAAATTTGATATTTTACGTGGTGGAGCAAAGCTGCAGCTATACTATGGTTATAGCACGAATAGGTCGGCCCGTCCGGGGTTTTACTCGACAGGGGTGAGACTTAAAAATTTGGATATCCACATTAGAACCAGAGTACCGACATAGTACAACACGGACATAATACAAGGGATTGGTAAGCTGAAGTGTCAATAACCTGGCCATATAGCTCGAAGAACCGACAACCGATGGGGGAAAAGGTTCTCGAGTGGCAGCTTCGTACCGGTAGGGCGACCCCCCCACTAGATGGAGTGACGACCTGGTAAGACACGTAGGAAGTCGATGGATGCAGGTGGCTCAGGACCGTGCTTTGTGCCATTACTTGGGGGAGGCCTATGTTCAGCAGTGGACTTGTGAAGGGCTGTGATGACGATGATGATAAAAAATTATATATTTTCATTTAATTTATTTGCTCAGGGCATGTAACAATATTGTTGCGCGGCTAAGTTGACATCTGGCACTAGCCCCATCTAGTGTCGGGTAACAGAGCAAAGAGAGCTTTCCAGAAAATGACATCACTAATCTTTCAACCGACAGCGCCATCTAGTATCGAATTGAAGAACTAAGCTTTCTGGAAGCACCAAACTCGAACTTTCTGCGCTTGGTCGGATGGCGCGCGTATTTACTCGAATATTCTGGATGTTTTCGTGGAAGAGCCCTATATAAAGGCGCTGCAATATGCGATCGGGGAAGTATTGAATTTGGCGAGACAAGCGAAGCTTCTTCGGAGCGGAATAAAGTGAATCAGTGTGATTAATTATTAGTGTTGTAAGTTTAAATTTGTGTAAAGATAATTAAAGTGTTAATTTAGGTAATTTTATCGGCAATTTTTACTGTCACGAACCTCAAGCTCGTAACAATTGGTGTCAGAAGTGGGATAAAATCATGCCGATTTTACCTAAGGAGGAAACTGAGGGTGTCCGTACCCGAAGTTAACGCCAGCAGGAGACGGACCAAAGAAGATTTGGTGGTGCAACGCCGCAGACGTCGGAGGGCCAGCCACCGGCTGCAGGCACGTCAGTAGCTCCTACATCTGCACCTGACTTAGGTGCTCTGATGGTGATGCTGCAGGAACAGGCCCGTTGGTTGAAAGAGCAGCAGGAGGAACAGGCTCGCCGACAGGAGGAACAGGCTCGCCAGCAGGCGGAACAGGCACGCCGATTGGAAGAGCAGCTGCGGGGCGGACAGGAGGAACAGGCTCGTTGGTTGAAAGAGCAGCAGGAGGAACAGGCCCGCCGACAGGAAGACCAGGTTCGTCGTTTGGAGGAGCAGCTGCGGAGCGGACAAGAGGAACGGGCTTGTCAGTTGGAAGAACAGATGCTCCTCATGAAGGACCTTCACGCTACCTTCGGAAAGGAGATAAAGAAGGTGAAGGATAGGGTTGCTCAGCATGACAACCGCCTGTCGGAAGCTGAAACCCCAATCGCGAAAGCTGAAAACCGAATCGAGAAAGCTGAAACCCGAATCGACCAAGTAAACAATCGGGTTGACAACGTAATGGCTGACATGAATAGGTCACTGGACGAACTCAAACTTGGAGATGGAATTACAGCTCCCGTAGTAGCTACTACACCTTCGCTACGTGGGTTCAAAGTGCCACCGTTCGACGGGACTTCTTCCTGGTCAGTCTACAAAATCCCGTTCGAGGCTGTTATGTTACGAACGGCTGGAATAAAAGTCAGGCCATGACTGCTCTCACACTAGGCCTGCGCGACCAGGCCTTAACAGTTCTGGAAGCTCTCGGGGAGGAAGTGACTTATGAGCAACTCCTTGAGGCATTGGAGGCGAGATATGGCGACGCTTACCTGGAACACGTCTTTCGTGCGCAGCTTAAAGATCGTGTGCAGCGCATCAACGAAAACCTGCAGCAGTGGGCTCTAGAGGTGGAGAAGCTGGTGCGGAAAGCATACCGGTCTTTACCTGCGCTCATTGAAGGGAAC
Source organism: Parnassius apollo (assembly GCA_907164705.1). Lineage (NCBI taxonomy): Eukaryota > Metazoa > Arthropoda > Insecta > Lepidoptera > Papilionidae > Parnassius > Parnassius apollo. Next base: position 4,940,558 of record CAJQZP010001297.1, on the reverse strand, counting down.
CTGGTGCAGACATTCATCGACGGCATCCGCGACCTGGAAGTCAGAGCTGCTGTGAGGCTCGGGCACCACGAGACGCTTAAGGACTCCTTGGCCTGAAGGTGGAAGCCGTGCGGTAGGATCATCGTTTCCATCGCGTCAGGGAGATCGCAGCAGCTACAGTTCGCGACCGCAACAAAGGATTCAGCCCTAGGTGCTATGGCTGTGGGGAAAAGGGCCATCTACGATCCAGCTGCCCTAAGCGAACTGAAGAAAGGGAAGTTGATCGATCTCGAGAGGGTAGTGCAGCTAACGGCACCGCCTGGCGGTGGCAGCAGCATCATTCCCCTCACGCTAGGGTGGTTGCAGAAGTTCGCGACCACAATAAAGGTTACAGCCCTAGGTGCTATGGCTGTGGGGAAAGGGGCCATCTTCGATCCAGCTGCCCTAAGCGAACCCTAGAAAGGGAAGGTGAACGATCTCAGAAGGGAAGTGCGGCTAACATCACCGCCCAGCAGCAGCCGGGATACGACTTTACTATCAGACATCGCAGCGGGAAATCTCATGGCAACGCAGATGCATTGTCAAGAAGACCTTGTCCTGAAGATCGGAAACATTGTACTAGGCAAGAGAGTAAGGAAGTGGTATCCGTGAGGATGCTCAGGACAGACCACCTCAGCAACGAGTGGAAGGACAGCCTACGACATGCACAGCAGGAAGATCCGGACATCAAGCCGATTCTGGAATGGATGAAGGCCCGTGCTACCAAGCCTAAGTGGAGCGACCTCTCAGCGATGAGTTCAACCACGAAAAGCTATTGGGCCCAATGGGACAGCTTGCTGATTCAGGATGGAGTCTTGTGCCGTAAATGGGACAATTGTCGAGGAGACAGCTGTCGTTTGCAAATGATAGTCCCTAAAGCTAAAGTGCCGAATGTTCTACAGCTGTGCCATAATGGTCGTTCAAGAGTCCATCTGGGAGTTAAACGAACTCTGCTGAAGGTCCGAGAACAGTTTTACTGGGTCCATTATCGTGACGATGTCGAGGCTTGGTGTCGTACATGTACAAGTTGTGCGGCCGTGAGGGAACCTCAGACACGTAGTAGAGGAGCACCGAAATTGTACAATGTTGGTGCACCATGGGATAGGACAGCTCTTGACATTGCGTAGCCGTTACAAAAAGGCGCAAGAGGGACTCCTAAGATCGTCCATGTGGATCGCCTGGCGCGTTATTATGGGGCCGATAATGCTCGGGACGAGCATGTCTTAGGAGGGGGCAGTGTTGCGCTGCTAAGTTGACATCTGGCACTAGACCCATCTAGTGTCGGGTAACAGAGCGAAGAGAGTTTTCCAGAAAATGACATCACTAATCTTTCAACCGACAGCGCCATCTAGTATCGAATTGAAGAACTAAGCTTTCTGGAAGCCCCAAACTCGAACTTTCTGCGCTTGGTCGGTTGGCGCGCGTATATACTCGAATATTCTGGATGTTTTCGTGGAAGAGCCCTATATAAAGGCGCTGCAATTCGCGATCGGGGAAGTATTGAATTTGGCGAGAAAAGCGAAGCTTCGGAGCGGAATAAAGTGAATCAGTGTGATTAATTATTAGTGTGTAAAGAAAATTAAAGTGTTAATTTAGGTAATTTTATCGGCAATTTTTATTGTCACGAACCTCAAGATCGTAACAATATTATTGTTTATATTTTTAATAATAATGATAATATTCGTTCTATTATTGTTCATACATGCAGAAAAGTAAAATATATATTTACACTTTTTGTATGATAACAACACTATAATTATACTTTACTCATTTGCTGTTATTAAATCAAATCGTGAAACAAAAACAAACGATGTGGATCGAAGCGAACCGGGTTCGATCCTCGCCGGCACCAATGAAATTGTTAATTGTAATTTTGTACTGATTTACCACGTGCTCGGCGGTTAAGAAAAACATCGTGAAACATCTGCACGCCTGAGAAATAAGAATAAAAAATATTTCGAAGACATGTGAAGTTCGCCAACGCGCATTGGGGCTGCGCGGCGGAAACTTCTTTGCCCTAAAACCCTCTCAGAAATGAGGGGAGGCCTGTGTCCAGGAGTGGGACGTATATAGGCTGTAACTAACTAACTAACAAACTAACTAACTAACCAACTAACTAACCTAGGTTAAAGAGCACCTCCCGCCCTCACTCAATTGCATGCAACACTGTCCCCGTTACCACTAATCCCAGCACTACTACTCCGAGTTGTATAAATAGCAGTTGTTTCATCTCGCAGAATGGTGAAGACCTCCTCACCGTATGTGTGGAAAAGAATCTTTTTGTGACGAATACTTTTTTTCGTCATAAGAAGATTCACATGTATACATGGGAAAGAGGTGATGATAGAAGCATGATAGATTTCGTAATTGTGGATGAAAGAATGAGGAGCGCAGTCGTAGATACAAGGGTTTACCGGGGGTCCAACGTAGGGACGGATCATTACTTGGTCTTATGTCGAATTAATGGTCTTTTCAAGCGTTGGCGGCATCGGACATCTGTGTCTACCACTGCGTTACAGCGTATAAGAATAGAGAAGTTACAAGATGAATATGTGAAAGAGAAGTATAAATGTAGACTGAGAGGAAATATTAGATGTTTGAATGAGTTGTGTATGAATGATTTAGACTTGAATACTGTGTGGGACAATATTAAGAAAGGTTTGGTGGATGCCGCCACTGAAGTATGTGGTGTAAGTAAGAGAACAAATGAAAGGAAAAGTAAATACGTTGTGGTGGGATGATGAGGTACGGGTGGAAGTTGAATCAAAGAAGAAAGCATGGTTAGATTTACTAGCAACCAAAGCTGGTAACTCTTCTGGTATGAATGATGAGATTGAAAGAAAAAAGGCAGAATTTAGACGTCTAAATAAGAGAGTAAAAGAAGTTTTTGAAAGGAAAAAGAAAGAAAGAACGGATAAGAATGATAGAAGGCTAACATAAAAATGTTCTGGAAACTCGTAGGAACTGCCAGGGGAAATACAAAACAGCCTATAATGAATGCTATAAGAGACGAGAATGGATGTATTCTGAATGATGAAGCTTCGAATTTAAACAGATGGAAGGAATACTTTGAAAGCGTGTTTATGAGTGAAGAGTCGTCTGAATTAAATGAACTAGAAATTCCGAAAGAAGTGGAAAGGGGTATGGAGATAAGTGTAGATGAAATAATGAAAGCAATGAAAAGCATGAAAGCAGGTAAGGCAGCTGGATATGATAGAGTATCACTCGAGATGCTAAGGGCTGGAGAGGGGAGTGGTGGCAGGCCTGCTGTACACCTTGTTTAATTTATGTTGGGAATTAAAACGGGTACCGGATGACTGGTGTAAAGCAGTTATAGTACCAATATATAAAGGAAAAGGGTCACAGCAGGACTGCAAAAACTACCGTGGTATCAGCTTGCTTAGTATTGTGGGTAAACTGTATGCTAAGGTGTTAATTGAAAGAGTTATGAAAGAAACTGATGGAAAAATTTGGGATGTGCAACCGGGTTTTAGAAAGGGAATGGGGTGTACAGATCAAGTCTTTTCCATGCGCATGATTGCGGAGAAGTTTTTGGCCAAAAACCAGAAAGTTTTTTGTGCGTTCATGGACTTGGAAAAGGCTTATGACAGAGTGGACAGGAATGTGTTATGGCAAATACTGAACTCATATGGGTTGAGCGCTGGTTTGATACAGGCATTAAGGTCTCTTTATAGGGACTCTAGTGCTTGTGTCAGGATCAATGGGGTCTACTCGGACTGGTTTGGCATCCAAAAAGGTGTCAGACAGGGCTGTGTAGCTTCCCCTTGGCTGTTCAACCTATTTATGGACAAGTGTTTGCAAACTTTGAAAGATGAAGAATGTGGGTTAAGAATGGGCGAGTTAACCGTCAAATGCCTTTTGTATGCCGATGATCAAGTCATATTTACGTCATCGGCGGCTGAGTTGCAAATGATGGTTACATTAATGAACTGGGAATTAAAAGAAAGGGGAATGAAAGTGAACGCAAGTAAGACGAAAGTGATGGTTTTTGAAAGAGAAGAAAGCAAAACGGTATGTGAAATAAGAATAGAAGGAGAGTTAATTGAGCAAGTGGATGAGTTTGTGTATTTGGGATGTGTATTTAGCAGGGATGGTAGATATGATAGGGATATAGAACGACTAGTAAATGCAGGGAATAGAGTGAATGGGACACTACACTCTATTATGAAGAACCAGAATGTGTCAAAAAAGGCACGTATGGTAATTCATAATGCTGTGTTAGTCCCTACTTTAATGTATGGTAGTGAAAGCTGGGTGTGGCAGAAGAAGCACGAAAGTAGAATAAATGCTGTAGAAATGCGGTCTTAAGGAGTATGCTAGGGTTGAATCTGAATGACAGGGTGAGAAATTGCATGATAAGAGATAAATGTGGTATGCAAGATGATGTTGTGACCAGGATTAAGAAAGGAATGCTTCGGTGGTTTGGTCATGTAGAAAGAATGAATGAGGAAAGAGTGACAAAGCAAATTTATATGGCAGATGTGAACGGCCGAGTCGGGAAGGGACGCCCTAGAAAAAAAGTTTATCGACCAAATTGGCGATATTTTGAAAAGGGGCCACGTTAGAAGTACCCTTAGCCGGGGAGCATGTATGCGTAGATATATGGATGTAAGGGAGGCGAAAGAGGTATGTCAGGATCGTGCCAAATGGAAGTCCGTAGTCTCTGCCTACCCCTCTGGGTGACAGGCGTGAGTGTTTATAATATAATTTTATATTTTATCTCGCCGCTCACTTGGAGGTCATCTATCGCTATCTACCTCACCTGAGGATGCCTCGTGTAGTCGTATTATCGTCGATGGTGTGTCTTTGTAGTGTTTGGTGTTTGGAGTAGTGGTGCTGGAATTATTGGTGACGGAGATAGTGCATGCAACTGAGGGAGGGCGGGAGGTACCTTATAAGCTAGGTAAGACAACTCATTTTATTTCATTTAGGATGCACGCAAGGTAATTTTTAGTAACTTTAGTATTTTTTAGTATTCCGTCTAGTTCGGGTCGTGCCATAATCTTGTACGTCCCACTCGCCTACGCCCCGAACCAACTGCTGCTCGCGACGTGTCCTTGGCGTCCAAAGCTAAAAACATAGAAAATCGATCCGCCTTCCGTGTTGTCTTATGATGTATAAGGAGTACAATCGTTTTTGTGAAGAAAAAAAAACTACCGGTTGCTCTCCGGGAGTGCCGGCAGAAATGAAAACTGGAATATTAACGTTGTGCATTTTTGATATTTTGGAATGATTAGGGAATAATTTTGCACGAATTGCTTTAATTATCACACATGAAAAATCGCGCAAGCGCCCTGCGCCGCTTAAACGAAACAGCAGGCGCAGGCATACATTATCGCCGCGCCGTAGAAAGAGAGGGGGATACTTCCTCTCCTACGTCGCGCCGGCTGTCTCTCTCTTTCCTGTTCCATCCGTCTTACGAATTTTCGATCAGGTCACGTGTCCTGACGCGAGTTTAACATTTTTTACCCATTACAAAAAAGTGTACAACGCCGCTAAAGAAGTTTTCATTTCAAAAAAAAATACATGGAAGTTCTAAGTATTTTATTCGCGAATTATATGATCGTGTTCTTTATTAATAAAACAATATAGACGCGTTTTTCTACGCGGACTTATAGCACATACTTTCATACTTGCAAGTATTTTTGCTCGGGTGCCTTGGCGCCTTACTACGAAGTGAAAGTCTTGTTTCTAGAATCTAGTAGCGTAAATTATTTGGTGGAGTCATGCTGCATCTATATTATGGTTGTAGCACGAATGGGTCGGCTCGACCGGGGCAAAACCACGCTTCCACGGAATACTAGCGTAAAATAGTAGCTTAATACAACTTTGTTTCGTATGGAGAGTGTTGAAAACGGGAGATCCTTTTTACTAATGCGGCATTCCATCTTAGTACTCAGTGGTGACAACGCATATTGGTTCTTAATCATGGATTAATGTAGATAACTATGGGCCACAGAATCCACTCACCATTAGAACTGTGTGCTCGTTTGTCACTCTTATCGTATATAAAAATAACATGTGTGCAGCTCACACGCGGTAGAAGTAAAACCTTTAGAAAAGGAGAACGAGATCGTAGGAACCACTATACTGTACTCTATCTCATTCTTTCGCAGGCAAAATGCCATAGATATAAATGTTTGTCTTTTTCGTTCCACCGAGTTTTAAATAACAAGGATTTTAAAGAATTTTTCACTTTTCACAAAAAAGTCTTCATATGTAGTTGAACCGTAAAATACGTTTTCAGTCGCGCGAACCGGAGCGCCAGGCACTGATCGAGCGGATCGTGTCGCTGCAGCGAGCGGCGGCGCGGCGCGCCGAGCGCTGCGAGTTCCTGGAGGAGCACGCGCGCCAGCTGACGGGCGAGCTGCGCGCCAAGTCGCGCCTGCTGCGCCACCTGCTCGCCGCGCAGCCCGCCGCCGCGCTGGCCTCGCCGCGCTCCGACCAGCACAAGGTGAGCGAGAGCTTCACTCCTGGAGCAGCACGCGCGCCAGCTGACGGGCGAGCTGCGCGCCAAGTCGCGCCTGCTGCGCCACCTGCTCGCCGCGCAGCCCGCCGCCGCGCTGGCCTCTCCGCGCTCCGACCAGCACAAGGTGAGCGAGAGCTTCACTCCTGGAGCAGCTCGCGCGCCAACTGACTGGCGAGCTGCGCGCCAAGTCGCGCCTGAAGCGCCACCTGCTCGCCGCGCAGCCCGCCGCCGCGCTGGCCTCGCCGCGCTCCGACCAGCACAAGGTGAGCGAGAGCTTCACTCCTGGAGCAGCTCGCGCGCCAACTGACGGGCGAGCTGCGCGCCAAGTCGCGCCTGCTGCGCCACCTGCTCGCCGCGCAGCCCGCCGCCGCGCTGGCCTCGCCGCGCTCTGACCAGCACAAGGTGAGCGAGGGCTTCACTCCTGGAGCAGCACGCGCGCCAGCTGACGGGCGAGCTGCGCGCCAAGTCGCGCCTGCTGCGCCACCTGCTCGCCGCGCAGCCCGCCGCCGCGCTGTCCTCGCCGCGCTCCGACCAGCACAAGGTGAGCGAAAGGTTCACTCCTGGAGCAGCACGCGCGCCAGCTGACGGGAGAGCTGCGCGCTAAGTCGCGCCTGCTGCGCCACCTGCTCGCCGCGCAGCCCGCCGGAGTGCTGGCCTCGCCGCGCTCCGACCAGCACAAGGTGAACTAGAGCTTCACTCCTGGAGCAGCACGCGCGCCAGCTGACGGGCGAGCTGCGCGCCAAGTCGCGCCTGCTGCGCCACCTGCTCGCCGCAGCATTGGTATCTACGCGCTCCGACCAGCACAAGGTGAGCGAGAGGTTCACTCCTAGGGCAGCACGCGCGCCAGCTGACGGGCGAGCTGTGTGCCAAGTCTGCTTTTAATAATTTAACCTTGGAGGCCTCGCTGTGCTCCGACCAGCACAAGGTGAGCGAGAGGTTCACTCCTAGGGCAGCACGCGCGCCAGCTGACGGGCGAGCTGTGTGCCAAGTCTGCTTTTAATAATTTAACCTTGGAGGCCTCGCCGCGCTCCGACCAGCACAAGGTGAGCGAGAGGTTCACTCCTAGGGCTTTATCTCCGAGGTCCGCAGCTAGTAGAATACTATGCACAAAATGTCCGCTTAGCCCCTTCCGTCGATCCGACTTATTCTACTCTGCCCGATTTCAATAGACATTTGCTTTAAGAGCAAGGACTTACGAGCGAGCTATCTTTTAATTCTTTTACACATTCAACGGCACCGTTCTCGTGCACAATCCTATGTATGTGGGCGCGGTAGGTGATTATGAATCCACCTGCTAGGAGTGAGGATTGGGATAACCTTTCTTATGGCGGTAGAGGTCCAGATCCAAAATATTGAGGTGAAGGTTACTAGAATTAACGCAGGAAGGAAAATTCATTGCGAGTCACCATAATGGTGAGGTTATTCCTGAAGTTATCAACAAGAGAAGCCATATGACACTCACAGAATACCAGCGTAAAACAGTAGCTTAATGCTGCTGTATTTCATATGGTGAGTGTAGAGAACCGCAGATCCTTTTTTTACTGGAAACGAGAGGCATTCCATCTTAGCCTGCACGGGTGACAACGCATCTGCATTTTGTTTCGTAATCAAGGATAGATGTAGATGTTTATGGGTCACAGCATCCACTTACCATCAGGTGGACTGTGTGCTCGTTTGTCAGCCTATCCTATAAAAAAAGACACCAAATAAACAACAAGAACTTGAGTCAGTAATAGTATTAACCCGGTAAATGACACAATAAATGGTAGAAAAATACTTAGCTAGTCTTTTTGTTTAATAATACCGAAACAAATTTACAGTCCACGTGATGGTAAGTGACTACTGCAAACCCTGCGACCACTTTCAAACTAAGAAGGATCCAGATGCGTTCTCACCTCTGAGTAGGTACTAAGATGGTATGCCTCCCAGCGTGCAATTATACTGGCTCTCTATACCCTTTATACCGTAACAATGAAGTAAAAGGACTGCTATTTAGGGACCTTTCCCAAAAATAAAAAAACGATTTCTAATGACATTGTAAAGCTACACATTAACTATAGTTCGTGCCAAATCGATTGAGAAAAACGGACGATGACCTCAGATATGAGCCGAGTGTCAAAAGGCGTAACTTACAAAATCTCAATTTAGATGTGATAACAATATTTAAATATTGATATTATTCACACTTCTAGTTCAGCACATTTTTTTTCTTAAATAATATAGTCTGTGGTTCCTATATGTTCGCGACGGCCTAACAACCTTAAGAAACAAAATGATAAAGAATATTGTTTTATGTATTAATAGTGAAATACCAAGAAAACTGAGTGAAAACGTGTATTAATATAGTTATTTAGCATATTTATAACTCTCAATATGTTTGTATAGAATGTCGTTTTGATAACAAGTAATATAAACAACTTTTATTATATACCAAAAAATCGACCAATCACAGCGCGTCTTATCGTAGAACTCTCTAGAAGTTTTTTAATTAACTGCGTAATAGATCATACTAAAAATAATGAAAATATTTTTATGTCCTAAAAGAGTTATAAATATGACATTGAACTAGCATATGGCTTATAGATTAAGAAAGTATAGGAATAATTTTGTATAATTAAACGCATTTCGTAGTTATAGAAAAATTAAAGAATTAAAATGCCCAAATATTATGAAAATTTGGGACATTTCGTTTAATAACTTTCTAAAATGTTAATGTTTTTATTAACATTTATGATATACTAATAAAGTATCAGACTACCGATTTAATGATGTATAGCATGTTAGTGTAGCAATTAGTTTTGTATAGAAAATATTGCAATTTATGCCATCTGTATAGTGATAAGTTTATGCAATAAAGAGGCAAAACGGAAAATGGCAAGCGGCTCACTGCAAAGTATTGCTAAAGTCTACCTTAGGGGCTCGGGACCCAGTACCAGTAGTAGTGTGAAGAACTACCAGTGACAAGTGAAGTGAAGTGAGTGGTATCCGGTGGTAGCTGAAGTGACTAGTAGCAGTATATAGTGAATAGTGAAAGTGTTAGCTAGCCTAAAAAGGTCGTAACTGACATTCGCAGTTACACATAGTGAAAGTGTTAGCTAGCCTAAAAAAGGTCGTAACTGATATTCGCAGTTACATAGTGAAAGTGTTACCTAGCCTAAAAAGGTCGTAACTGACATTCGCAGTTACATAGTGAAAGTGTTAGCTAGCCTAAAAAGGTCGTAACTGATATTCGCAGTTACATATAGTGAAAGTGGTAACTGATATCCGCAGTTACACAAGTGATAAAATCAACTAGTTTAGTTGATAATAGCTGCTAGTCAGTAGTGTTAGAAAACCAGCTACTACCAATAGATATTTGATACCACCGTACAATTTAAAGAAATCTTTTGAAATATACAGTGACCAACCAATAGTGAACAACCGTAGTTTAACAACCGTGATCAATAGTTATAAAATTTCGCGACTAATCAATCAGTCGAACCGTTGGCCACTACCTTGCTATTTGTATTTGTTAATCGTGCATTTTGATTTTAACTACAGTCCACAATATTTCAGCGGCACCAACAAAGACGGCGGTGAGAGTACCCACCGGAACCTATAGGTGTAGGACGTGAGCGACTCGCGAAGTATCTTCGACAACATTTACTCCGGAGAGTTTCGCCCGTCCGGCACACTATAAACATCGTAAAATCTTACGGTACATCGCGAAAAATGTGTTATATTTTATATTTCAATTTATGGTTAGTAACGAAGCAATTCATTTAATAACAGTTTCATATTAAAAAAAATATTTGAAGCAATATAATCACCATATTGAGCTTTTGCAAATTTATCCCTTTAAAATAAACAAAACGCGCGTTACGTCAGTTCGTTCCAAAAGAAACGTGACAATAGCAGCCAGAGATGCGTCACTTTTTTTGGGCCGGCCCGCATGCACAGAATAGAAATAAAGTTCTTATATAATATTGAAACTAAAGTTTTATCTTTGGAATAAGAACACACTCATTCGGTGTCGTTATCACTCGAATCTTTTATATGTGTTATAAATTAATGCTTTTTGTTGTTAAATGAATAAAGTGCTTTATAACAATAGATGATTTTTCTTCTACAGCTATCTTTTTCATAACTTTTTAATAATAGTTAATAAATATATATTACATCAATCATTATAAATAATTATAAAAAAGGCATTATAAATAAAGTACTACGTATAAAAAGTGCCTATATATTGAAGGTTTGTAGCCCCTGGTTAAACGACCGAAAGGTCAATGTCCATTTTTGTCAATCGATTTGGCACAAACTATATCAGTATATGCTTTGAAACTGTTCCTTGCTAATGGTAATTGTCTTGTATACATGCTGCCATCAGCCGCTAAGGAAATTAACAAAGGTAAAATAATTTTTATTCCACAATTTCAATTCATCTCTTTATTTGTGCTCTTCTGCCTTAACCGTTTTTGATACACCAAGGGTTTTTATATTTTCTAAGAGCAACCTGGACCTATAGGCCTTGCAAAGCTAAACAAGTAGTAAAGTAGTTCTACCGAGTTCAATATAAATAAAATGAGAACAACATTAATGCGGTCCGAGTGAATTAAATACGCATTATTAAGGATAACTCGATAACTACTAGTGTCAAATCTTGATCAAATTTATATGTGACCTCATGAGAAGCACCAGCTTTCATTATCGAATCATCGAAATCGGTTCACCTGGAAAATATTTCTAAAGTATCACATAATATATACATACAGTTGAATGGAGTACCTCCTCCTTTTTTGGAAGTCTGTTAAAATCTGCCTGCTTTGCGAGGGAAAAATGATGCCGAAGCCTAATGTCCGCAATAAAAGTAATTTCAACTTGAACACGAGCTATATTTCGGCCTTTCGGCCATCGATTTTCGGAATATTTCTGTACTTAAATAATTAATGATAAAGATTATATATTGAGTAAATTATAAATAGTTAATTTTATTGCATTTGCTTTTATAACATAATATTTATTTAAAATAGTTGTAAAAAAAACTTTATTCAGTGGAGCCTTTACAGAGTTACTAAAACATAGAGTAGAAAGGTGTTTTTTTTTACAAAATTTTAATACATGCGACAAGCTGAACTTGCTTCACTCCGCTACTGGTGTGTAAAACACGTCTCTTTCATACTTTTCTTTCTGTCTCACCACTTAAGAAAGAATAAACATAATATTAACTAAAACTGCTTTTACGGATTTTATCGCGTTTAATTTTAATTATTTTTAATTCCCGACGTTTCGGGTGCTTTCCAGCGCCCATGCTCACGGCGGACTGAGGTGACTGACGTCCCGATTATTTTTAAATTATATTACTTTAAATGCCGCGATCAGCCTTTCTTTGTTTGTTTGTCTTAAGATTATCTTTCAACTTGCTTATAACACCTCCTAGCATAGTAAAGGTTAAAATTAAATCCCGAATGTTAAATATACCGATAGACGCAGGTCTTCTCTCTTTTGCTAGACGGTTATATTGCGGTTAGTCCACTGTGTAAACAGAATTTTATGTATGAAGTTTACTAAAGTAGCAAGAATAATGTAATACGCTATATTTGTTTGGTATTTTACCATACCATAGGACCACCAATGTATCTTGTTTGTAGTAGAATCCAGAATTCGGTTGTTTTCAATGAAAGTCACGTATATTATACTAACTGTATTAGTTGTACCACAAATATTTGTATAATTTTAAGATGGAGGTGATTCTTGTTTATATTATCACTTCCCATAAACAGGAGCTGTCATTTACCATGAATATAGTAGCTATCCACTGTAAAACATCTGAAGAATGAAGATCAATAAAGAAACTTCTGTGTTCTTTTTAATAGATGTAAACCCCACACTTGGATCTTTTCCTGTATCGTAGTTAACATACATAATTTACACAAGGACAAACATTCATACCCGGAACAATTATTTATCTATTTATTTAACTCCAAACAAGGGTTTAATGCCTGATTTCTGAATTCTCTACCAGTCAATCTTTGGGTGATGCCGAGATAAAAATATTAAGTAGGTGTGTGAAATGTTAAAAGATGTAAAAATTAAATTAAACATGTAAAAATTAAAGTATATAAATATGAAACAAAATTATACATATACCCATTAATAAACTTATACAATTATATGTTGGCCAAAACATACATATACAGTATTAAAACCATGCTGTACCTATATTATTATTGTAACTCGAACGGCTTGACCGCGGTAAGACCACGCTCTCACGGAATACCACCGTGTAATAGTAACTTAATGCTGTTTCAAATGGTGAGTGTAGTGAACCCTAACCTTTATTCTGGAACCAGACAAAAAATACAAAAATTTAACATACTCCACTTACCACCCTAAATGTAAAGTCTTTAATTAAATTTCACAGAAAGAAATAGCCAAATTAGGAGGCGGAGCTATGGCCGCTGTTTGGGGCGGTGACCCGGGCGGTATGACGCTGGAGCTCTCGCTCGAGATGAACAAGAGGCTGCAGGCGCTGCTCGAGGACACCTTGCTAAAGAACATCACTCTTAAGGTTGTCTATCCTTAATAAATATTATACGTAGATAGATAGATCATTATTTCCTTATTTTTTGCTTATTTGCGTACATGGTATGAATGTAACTCGTTTTTCGAAGTCAGTACGAATACAGAACGATGCGCAGTAAACGAAAGAGCGAACGTACTGCACTATTGCACAACGTGCCTATGCATCCCAGTTTCGCCAGAGCGAGGGCTCTGGTTATGTTCCGAAACGTTTCCAGTATACTGCCGAATACAAATGACGTCATTAATTGAGGCCACATTGTACTGGCGTACCGCCGCCATATTGTGTCGGATGTCCGGCCATATTAAAACGATTTTTAATTGTGTGTACGCTGAATGAAGCATGCCAGAATTTGTTTTTATTTATTCAAATACAAATAATTATAGAATAATTGCTGGTATCTTCCATTAGGAGGATAAAATTACTTTTGGAGCAGAAACTGACAAAATAATCACCAACACTTTTCCAATATGACGTAAGTGTATGGTGTCATATGCTGTGAAATGTTTTGAAGCGTATCACCAGTATGGCGTCGATTTATGACGTCATTTGCATTGGACAGTACACTGGGTTCTATTTTGGAACATACCCTCTATCTGTTTCACTCACACAGACGAAATCACGTGTCAAAATAAGTAAAAATGATTTAATAAAAGTAGCATCAATATCTATCTCGCTCACACTTAACAAAGTAGCGTCACCATCTTTCTCGCTCACACTAGTTAATATAACGTCACTCATCTCAATCGAACTTGTATGAAATCCGGCTTCATTAAAAAAATGTTTTTCCTTAATTTAGAAGTAGCAATTAGTAAATGTCAGCCATTTTGGAATCCGACTAAACGCGCCGTCTTTTAAAGTTATTTGTCAAAATAATGTAGTAATTTTTTTATTACATTACAGTCGGTTAAAGCTGGGCGATGTAATTATTTTGAATTTAATGTTGGGCAAAAATCTAACATTTTATTTAAAACTAAGACAGTTATGTTTTAACTTTTAAATGTAATTTATAGAAGGGTTATTCATGGTTATACCACAGAAAAAAAAACTGACGAATAGGTAATATTTGTAGTCACAGGAAAATCGTCACATGATGTCAGTTTTAGAGATTTATTTTTGAATCCTTTTAATTTGAAATGTACATTTTTATGAATGAATGAATGAATATACTTTTATTGTACACCACAAACAAATATACAGATAACAAAACAAAAAGTAGATTTATTATGTAAGTACAATTTGGCGGCCTTATCGGCCAAATAACCAAAGGTGTAAAACTAGGTAGGTGGTGCAATATAAATATACATAATATAATATTAATACCGTTGCGCGGCTAAGTTGACATCTGGCACTAGCACCATCTAGTGTCGGGTAACAGAGCGAAGAGAGAGCTTTCCAGAAAATGACATCACTAATCTTTCAACCGACAGCGCCATCTAGTATCGAATTGAAGAACTAAGCTTTCTGGAAGCCCCCAAACTCGAACTTTCTGCGCTTGGTTGGTTGGCGCGCGTATTTACTCGAATATTCTGGATGTTTTCGTGGAAGATCCCTATATAAAGGCGCTGCAATACGCGTTCGGGGAAGTATTGAAGTTGGCGAGACAAGCGAAGCTTCGGAGCGGAATAAAGTGAATCAGTGTGATTAATTATTAGTGTTTTTAATTCTAATTAGTGTAAAGTGAATTAAAGTGTTAATTTAGGTAATTCTATCGGCAATTTTTATTGTCACGAACCTCAAGCTCGTAACAATACATGCGATTTATAGACAATATATGCAATAACATACAAATAACTAATACATGAAATTATATTTTTATATTTTTAATTTTATTTTTATATTTTTCTAATCAGTGTCACGACTTGGCCTATTGCCCGCTTTCGGCTTGACGTTGATTTCTGGGACAACCTGCATATATAATATTTATTAAATGTACTAGGGGTCTATCGCATTTCATAATTATTTTATAATCATTGCATAATTACGTGTGTTGTTATTTATGTGGCTTAATGCCCTATTACTGCTGTATTTCACTTTTAACTGCACTATACTCTAAATACAAAACTACTACTTACTCAAAATATAAAATAAACACTTTTTTGCCTTGATATACACTCCACTGAAAATTGAAAAAAAAAAACCTTTGTAATCATACAAAATTCACAGCTCTTTTTAGGGTTCCGTAGTCAACTAGGAACCCTTATAGTTTCGCCATGTCTGTCTGTTCGTCTGTCCGTCCTCGCTTAATCTCTGTGACCGTTAGCACTAGAAAGCTGAAATTTGGTACCAATATGTGTATCAATCACGCCGACAAAGTGGTAAAATAAAAATTGGAAAAAAAGTTTTATTAGGGTAGCCCCCCTATGTGTAAAGTGGGAAGTGATTTGTTTTTAATTTCAACCCTAACGTGTGATATATTGTTGGAAAGGTATTTAAAAATGAATAGGGGTTTACTACAATCATTTTTGATAATGTCAATAATTTCGGAAATAATCGCTCCAAAAGTAAAAAACAATGTGTCCCCCCCCCTCTAACTTTTGAACCATAAGTTTAGAAAATATGAAAAAAATCTGAAAAGTAGAACTTTATAAGGACTTTCTAGGAAAATCATTCTGAACTTGGATGGAAACAACAGTACCCACTACCAGGAGCAGTTGCAGGAGCGCGGAGCGCTGCTGGAGCGCGAACATAATGGATACCTACCTTTAAACTCATAAGTGGGAACACTTATTGTGACGGACGGGAAACTACGGAACTCTACACTGAGCGTGGCCCGACACGCTCTTGGCCGGTTTTTTTTATTAATTTCTTGATTGGATGTAACTACAAATAATCGCAGTAAATATTTGTTGGTAGTTATTGTTTCTTATTGTTTTCTTAGCGTACAATACAAGGTTGTAAACGATAACAATGTTCATTTGAACAAAGAACTTTGAGTTGGTAACTTTTGTACCTATTAAGAATTTTTTTACATTTCTTTTTTAAATATTTACCTTCTAATAATGGACAAAGAACGCCACAGTTGAATTATCAACTTTTGAAGATTGAGGAGCCGCGGGTTCGAAATTCGCCCGGAACATTTTATTATGATCTTCAAATAATTGTTCGTAGATAAAAGCCCAGTATACAATATAATAATGACATAATTTTATTTTTCAGGAAAATCTTGACACACTCGGTGAGGAGATTTCGAGGTTAAAAGCGGAAAGAAGCGACCCTACAGATAGTAAATAAAACACTAAAAAAAATTGCACGATTTTGGAAAACGGATTATATGCGTGAAATATTTGCTCGGATTTAAAAATTATTTAATTAAAAATAAACATTTTATTCGACCATGACTATTATATAAATAGGTAGATATAAACAAGTAAAATTTCAAGTTATAAACTTTTAGACAGGCCTCTCAATATAGGTTTTAGAGCAAGGAAGAATCCGTGAGCCCTAATGCGTGCTGGCGAAATTCACAGTCCTTGATTTTTTTTACTTTAGATGTGCGGGTTTTCGCACGAAGATCTCCTTCATCGCTCAATATCACTAGAACTGACGGGGATCGTATTCTGTTTGCTAGCATACTATGTATAATATTAATATTCGACTCGACTTAGCTGCTTAAAGCTGCTTTGTGCTAGATTTTTGAAGTGAAAATATAAAATATAGTATTAGCTCAACCGCAGTGCCCATTGGGTACAGTTTTGGGTTGCTTTTTGTTGGGCACTAAACCAACATATTTTGTTGATATGAGTAAATTTGTTCCAAAAATATAGGATTTATTAATAAATTGACTACAGCGCCATCTGTCGGTTGCTAGGATAGCTATTTACTAATGTAATGACAAAACAAATATATAAGGTATGTTCCAAAATAGAACCCAGTGTACTGACCAATGCAAATGACGTCACGAATCGACGCCATACTGGTGATACGTTCCAAAACATAGAACAGTATATGACGTCATACGTTTGCGCCATATTGGAAAAGTGTTGGCGATTATTTTGTCATTATGTGCTCCAAAAATCATTATATCTTTCTAATGGAAATAACAGCATTTATTCTATAATTTTTTGTATTTGAATAAATAAAAACAAATTCTGGCGTGCTTTATTCAGCGTACACACAATTTTTTGTTAATTTTTTTAATATGGCCGGATACTCGACACAATATGGCGGCGGCACGCCAGTACAATATGGCGTCAATTGATGACGTCATTTGTATTCGGCAGTATACTGGAAACGTTTCGGAACATACCCATAGAGTGTAATATGACCTCAATCAGAAGCAACAGACACACCAACGATTCTCTATATATAAAAATCAATAGCTGTCCATTAGTCTCGCAAAACTCAAAAACGGCTCGACCGATTTTGATGAAATTTTTTTGTGTGTGTTGAATGGGTCCCTAGATGTTTAGATTTACATTTTGGACCCGGTAGGTGGCGCTGTTCTCAAGATCCACAACTCACCCGTGCGAAGCCGGCGCGGATCGCTAATCTTGATTATATATAAAATTTCGCTGTGAGTGTGCTCGTTATTCCTCTCCTCCGAAGCAGCTTGATCGATTTTGATGAAATGTTGCGGGGTGTTTATGAGGTCATCTAAATGGTTCTTAACTTTAGTTGAACCTGGTAGGTGGCGCATATGTCGAGATCCATAAATCTCCGAGCGAAGCCGCAACGGATCGCTAGTATTATAATATATAAAAAGTTTAGGCAAGCGCTTATCGTCTTAGGTACAAAGGCTCCCCTAAACAGATATGTAATAAAGTTGGTTAAAGTAAAAATTTTAAAGTTTTTTTTATCAGCGATCCCCGAATCATGCCGCATGATTATGCATTCCATAACTGTATTAAAATCGAACACTAGTTCACTTTGTTGCCGTTTGTGCCATGTATCACATTTTTTTTAGAAATTAGATATGAATCAAATATTTATGAACAATTATTAAATCGACAAATTCAATAGCTTATTTAATATTTCATTAATCATATGTTAATAGTTTCAATTTTATACTAGGTTCATTATCATGTTTAAATTATAATAGTATTATTATTATCAGATACAGGTGCTGCGTTAGTAAAATAAAAGAAAATGTAATTATTGTATCTGTGGTGTATATCGAGTGTATGGGTAAATAGGTAAAGTTAGTTAACTAAATACAATTTTCCCGACTTTGACGGAGAAATGTTTTTTTTTTAAATCGATTAATGATGTTGCGGTAATATTCAGTTAGAGATATATTGACGTTGCAGCCATAGTAATGTTAGATTTTATTCTTTTTTAAATTTCATTTCGTATTTTGCTTATAAATAATTATTACTATACATATACATGTATAAACACTCGCGCCTGTCACCCAGAGGGGTAGGCAGAGACTACAGACTTCCATTTGGCACGATCCAGACACACCTCTCTCGCCTCCTTCACATCCATATACCTACGCTTACATGTTCGTTGATTAAGGGTACTCCTAATTTGGCACATTTTCAATATATCGCCAATTTGGTCGATTATATACTAATAATATTACTATACAATATATAAAATTGTATAATTTTTATACAGGCTGTTGAAGTTTATTTTAAAATAATTAAAATAATTAAAATTTATAACGCATGTATGTCTATACAGACTCAACTCCCTACCCTCATGAACGGATACTATGCTTGATAATTCCCTCCTAAACTTCTAAATGTGCACCTGTACTTATGTCTATGTATTTATAAATAATAATTTTTTAGGAACCCTATCCTATATCTATTTCAAAACATTCCTATTAGCGACTATATTTTACACTGTTGCAGTATTCTTTTAATAATTTGTGAAAGTATTTTTTACATAATATAAATTAAAAAGGAGAACCATGATTGAGGTAGGTGGTGCTCACTTGACATAAATATGAGTAATGATCTCTTAGGACAGTATTCAAAGACAATCGCGAGTTTCAAGTTCAACTCTACAATATCACAATGTAAGCTCAAACCGTATTAAGCAACACTATATCGTCTCCTGACATTCCTGATCCTATAAATGTTGACACATTAAACCTACAGTAACACTACTCTTGTATATTATGTGTGACATCATTAACACCAATAGCATAATATTTTAGAGGCTATCCGGGTTGTAAGAAACTTATAGAATAGGTTTTTAACGAACTGTTGGTGTCGCGCTATGCCCGAAAGACCGAGTTAGACAACCAAAAGATACAGCTGTAGTTCAGATTTCACCCAAAGAGTATACATATTATGATCGCTATGTATGAAACCTATGAAAAAATTTGACATCACGTATTTCTTCCTCCAAAACTGAATCGATTTTTTTACAATAGCAATAATAATTTATTACACTACTTCTTTGGTTTAATTTGAAATAATATTTTTATTTGTAAATATGTGTACATTATCGGACTTTAGTTTTAAATTCTTTGACATTATGTAAGATAACAATTACATTAATAATTGATTTATTTGTACATGTCTATATTATATTAAACTTCATGCAGTACAGCACAGTTTTAATTATTGCAAATACGTCAGTGACTTTTAAAATAATATTTTCCTAAACTTGTATCATTAAATGTCCGCCGAAACTATCCTCAGTGAACCCATGTACCTTATTGTTTGTAATTGTATACACAAATTATCTCTAGTATTTTAGAACTAAGTCTATATGTAAGACGGATATCTTAAATTGTTGTGAATTGTGAATATTTTAACGAACCGGCATATGGTGATGTTAATCAAATAAATATTTTGAGCATTTTACTGTTTTTTTTCTTTTAATTTAATTTCACTTATAATATTGCGAATAATGTTAACTGAAGCAAATATCGAAAGAATGGCCTTTTGAGAGATCACGAACGTGTTTTGCAGATCTTAAAATGCGTGTGGGTTGTTTTTAGCCAACTTTAAGCATTGCTAAATGTTTATTAGTTTTTTTCTTTCTTTCCGTCAGTCTGCAGCTACCAACTTTTTTTTAATTCTCTCCAATGGTTGACTGTCAAATAAGACCTCAAGACATTAAGTTCGGCCATTGTAAGACCCAAGGTACCAACAATAAATAATAAATAAAAGTCCCAGGATCCCGCAATTCTATGACGTGACGCATTGGCTCCGACGCGCAAGACCGTCTCCCATCTTAACGCAGTAGTATAGTCCACAGATTATCATCACATAAAAATTGAAACATTTATTAAGTATAGATTATAATACTTATTGTTATACACTGTTGTGTTTAATTTGCCGCTGTTTCGGAAAATACCTCTAGCCTGGTAAGAACCGACAAGAATCCCAGAAATATAAGTACGGTCCTGTGCCGATATAATGGATCTTCTCTCAATATATAGTAATAACTTAAACTCTATACATAATATAAATAAAGTTGAAGTGTCTCTGTGCAATATTAAAATTCTTCAATTAAGCTGACGGAATTATTTGCATGCTACACATAAGTAACCATTGCTGCTGCTCGTTCTATAAAAATTCATTCAAAAATTGTATAAAGTAAATTTATTGTATTGAAATATGTTTAAAATGTCTAATTTGACCGAGGAAAGTAGAAAACCTGTCGTATTAGACGGTAAACACGAAATCGTTAAAATGATGATTAGAGAAGTTCATCATCATTTTGGACATGCCAATCACCAGACGGTGATGAATGAGGTGAACCAAAAATTTTATGTCTTGAACCTGCGTAATGTAGTACGAAGTGTGTCACATCATTGTCAGTGGTGCAGGACATACAGGTCAAAACCGCAGAACGTGCCACAAGGAAATATTCCTCTGGAGAGAATAGCTCATCATGAACCACCTTTTACATGTTCAGCCGTAGATTATTTCGGACCTATGAGTGTGACTATAGGAAGGCGACACGATAAACGTTGGGGTGTTTTAGTTACGTGTCTGACCATCAGAGCAGTACACCTAGAATTAGCAGCCTCATTGACACCAGCGTCAATGATAATGGCATTGAGGCGATTTATCGCCAGAAGAGGAAAACCAGCCGTTATATACAGCGATAACGGGACAAATTTCAAAGCTGCGAATAAAGAATTATTGAAAGCATGCGAAGAATGCTATGAGGGCATGAAAAATGAGTCATTTAAGAAATATATTAAATGGAAATTTATACCTCCGGTAGCACCGCACATGGGTGGGGAGCCCACGGGAGGAGGTTCTGCATACGCTGCTTTTAGAAGCGGAGCATACGGTAAATTCCAGGCCTCTGGTAACATTCAGTATGGATAGTCCTGAAGAGGGTTTGACACCCAATCATTTTCTTCTGGAACGCTCATGTGGTGATCGACCACCTGGATTATTTTTAGAGCAACATCTGACGGGTCAACTCAATTGGAAAGCTGCACAGAGGTTAGCTGACCATTTTTGGACAAGATGGTTGAAAGAATACATGCCTACTTTAATACCTCGAACAGGTAATAACGGAAAGTTCATGGAACCTAAAGAAGGTGATATTGTTTTGATAATAGATCATTCGTTGCCACGAAATACGTGGCCGAAAGGCAAAATTAGTAGGACGCTACCGGGACCAGACGGTCACACTAGAGTGGTTGACGTCATTACTAGCACAGGTATCTTGAGGAGACCTACATCCAGAATAATAGTCCGGGTACCCGCGACGCCTCCCAAATGATGGTGCTGATGCACGGGGGGGGGAGATTGTTGACGACGCGCCTATAAGAATATTTCAATTTATTAGTTAACCGATTACGAATAGCTTCTAAAAAGCAAATTATCAAGCAACAATATTCCGATAAGAAAATGCTTAGTTGAATCTTAAAGAAATATCGAATTAATGATATTAAGGTCTTGGGTTCGACTCCCAGGCCGGAATAGTTTATCGTTTTCTTAGTAATATCTCTTAATAAATTCATATAGGGAATTTTTAAGATATAAATTATGTTACCGGATTTGTTCCCCGGTTGAAATCATCTTTCCAATAATATTAATTTAAAGACATATTAAAATAAAGTTAGAGACCAGGATTTGTTCCCCGGTCGAGATGATCGCTGTGCATAAGTAGAATTAATGGAAATTAATTGCATAAGTATTGTCTTATATGAGTTTGATATGTTTTGTATGAAAACAAATGCCTATTTTCTATGATTGATTTATGAAAACATTCACTTATATTGTTTGATAAGAAACATGATAACTGATAAGAATCTGATTAGAAATAGTTTTCGGCGTTTAAGAACTGTGTAGAATCATTTATTCACCTAGTATTGTTGATATTAGTGTATACTAAACTTTCCATTTTTACTGATAGTCGATAGCCGTGCAAAAGTTAGTTGTTCAAATAGTGTGAGTTCATAGACGCACGCTAGCCACGTACTTAGGAGGCCAAATATGTAGAAATTTAAATATTTGCAAATTTCAGCAATTTATGTAAAATGACTTGTAAAACATTTCAGATTGATTGTACGTGTAAAAGAGGTGAATTCTGTGTTATTTTACGTGAAAATTCCTGTGAATAAGTGAAATAATGATAGTTTTGTATAAGAAATTTAAAAGTGTTTTAATAGTGAAATGTATAGAGAAAATGTAAATTAAACTATTGTATTAGTTAAGATATGTATAATTTCAAGTGAAAAACATTGTTTTAACTTTCTATGTTAAATATTTAAGAAATTCCAACCTTGAACATGTGAGTAAAATAAGCACATTTTGTTAAATAAATAAAGGGTTTTTTGTGATATGAAATTGTAATGTATATCGTAGTATAGATATTTTTTTGTGCTATCTTTATAAGTAAATTGTATAAATGTATGTCTTATACAAATAAAGTTATTGAGCAAACCGTGAGAGAGTGATAGTACAAATTGATGTAATTGAGTTGCGCAAGCGCACAAATGGCGCTGCTCACTTTCACGTTTAGCTTCGAGGTAGTTCAGTAAATTAATTTTTCTTGCAAATCGTTTGCCCACTGACCAACAGTGTGGGCGAACGTTGCTATGATGCCAAGGGCAGAGCGGATATCCTGGGAGAGCACTTCAAGGGGCAATTTATGCCGAACCCAGCGAGTGCGGAGTTCATGGAGCTTCATGCCCGGAAGGAGAGTCGCGTACAGGAGTTCCTGTCGTCGCCCGCGCCACCTCTTGCAGGAGAGTGGTTCATCCCCCCCCGCTGAACTGCGGAGGACAGTAACCCGCCTGCAACCGAGGAAGGCGCCTGGGCACGATAGGAGTCCCAACGCTGCACTCCGACAGCGGCCCCATAGAGTCCTAGTAGAGATTGGTCGACTCTACAATGGGATATTGCGGACGTCCCACTTCCCGGAGGAATAGAAAAAAGGCAAAATTATCGTCTTGCCAAAACCCGGGAAGGACAGGCGTAAAGCTTCCAGCTACAGGCCGATTACGCTATTACCACACATAGCTAAACTGTTCGAAAGATTGCTGCTAAGACGTCTCCGTCCGTGCATCCAACTTCGGGCGGAGCAGCACGGATTCAGGAGGGGTCACTCTACAGTCACACAGCTGACTAGAGTGCTGCACCTGCTTGCGGCAGAGTACAATCGCGGCCGCATATCGTTGGGCGTCTTTCTCGACATCGAGAAGGCGTTCGACCGGGTGTGGCACTCCGGATTATTATATAAACTACACGAGCAGACTAGTGTCCCCCCTGCTATGTTGCGGTTAATGGCGTCTTTCCTGGAAGACAGGAAGTTTTACGTCTGCATAGAGAACGCCGAGTCCGCAACAAAATCCATCAGAGCCGGCGTTCCACAGGGCAGCTGTTTGTCTCCAGTCCTGTACGCGGCTTATACCAATGATATACCTACATTGGCAGGCAGGCTGCAAGAATGGGAGGACGACGTTGAGCTGGCGCTATATGCGGACGATAGCGCCTATTTCACCTCGTCCAGAAGAGCCCATATAGCCACTGCCAAAATGCAGCGTCTGCTGGACCTGCTGCCACCTTGGCTAAATGAGTGGAGGATGGTTGTCAACGTTGGTAAGACAACCGCTCTGCTCACTCGTCGCCTCAGGAATTTACCACCACCATTGACTCTCAACGGCCAGGAGATAGCGTATGAGAAGGCCGTGACTTACCTTGGGTGCCGGATTGACCGGTCGCTGCGCATGACTGCGCACGTCGACTTCGTCGTCCGCAAAGCCAGATGTGCGCGGGCGATGCTCCGTCCGGTCCTGGCATCCAAATTACCATTGAAGACCCGGATATATCTATACAATATACAGATAGATATACAAGATGTATATCCGGACTATTACCACCTACGCTGCTCCGGCCTGGTACGCGCTCTTGAGCATAACCCAGAGGCGGCGACTGCAGGCTCAGCAGAATCTGACATTAAGGACGATTGTCGGAGCAGGTCGTTACGTCCGGAACGACGTAATAGCGGCCGACTTAAAAGTCGAGAGCATCACCGACTTCGTGGCCCGGATGGCGCGCGGCATGTTCGACCGTGCCGACAACGGGCCACACGAACATCTCAACGGCTTCGCGCCGTTGCACACTCGGCCACCGGACGGGCGACCTCTTCCAAGAGAACTCCTCTCTATATCGATTAGAGAGTCGAGTAACAACCCACAATGCCGCTGAAAGGCCAACTTTGACTTTCAACCGGATAACCTCTCCTTTTTCCGTTGTAGGATAACTACGGAAAAACTATCACACTAAATAATCGGAAACAGACAACCTCTTTTTTTTCCATAGTCGGGTAAATGACTATGAAAAAATATTAACCACTTACGGACACTCCGGTTATAGAAAAAGCCACCTATAACATAATAGGTGAAGAAAATGACTGCCCCATAGTAATGGGGCATGAGGAAACCCGGGCAATGGGGTACACCCCGAGGCCCGATACCTGTATTGCATCTTGGTGCAATCAGACGTCAAACTGGCTTGCAAATCGTTCGGGAAAAGTGCAAGACCAGCAGTCAATAAGAAGAAGAAAGAAAAAATACAGGGAAGTGATAGGGAAAAGTAATTACTCTCTCACGGAACGGTTTGAAGATAATTGCTGTTTTATTCCCAAGGAATTCTCCCCTTAAAGTGATACAGTCCATATCGAAGAATTAAGGCGTTGGGACCGGGACGACTTCGGAAGACCCGTAATCCCCGCCTGAACCTATTTTCTGAAAAGGAAGAGGTTATTGCCCTTGTGTGTTACTCCGTTCATCACATACGTTATTCCCGAACCCAACGTAGGCGTTATAGGAGGCCGGATCGAGAGAAGCCTCGATTCCTCCCTTCTGTTTCTTAGTTTAACGTTTGTCTGGTTCCTTTTCACCTAGCAAGGTACAAAATTTTGGAATGCTATTGAGCTTCACATCGGTCTTGTGATAACGTTGAGATACTTAACAACACAGAATAAATAATATGTTCGCGACGGCCTAACAACCTTAAGAAACAAAGTGATAAAGAATATTGTTTTATGTATTAATAGTGAAATTATCAAGAAAACTGAGTGAAAACGTGTATTAATATAGTTGTTTAACATATTTATAACTCTTAGTATGTTTGTATAGAATGTCGTTTTGATAACAAGTAATATAAACAACTTTTATTATATACCAAAAAACCGACCAATCACAGCGCGTCTTATCGTAGAACTCTCTAGAAGTTTTTTAATTAACTGCGTAATAGTTTATACCAAAAATAACGAAAATAATTTTATGTTCTAAAAGAGTTATAAATATGACATTTAATTAGCATATGGCTTATAGATTAAAGAAGTATAGGAATATTTTTTAATTAAACGCATTTCGTAGTTATAGAAAAATTAAAGAATTAAAATGCCCAAATATTATGAAAATTTGGGACATTTCGTTTAATAACTTTTTACAATGTTAATGTTTTTAGTAACCTTTATGATATATTAATAAAGTATCAGACTACCGATTTAATGATGTATAGCATGTTAATGTAGCAATTAGTTTTATATAGAAAATATTGCAATTTATGCCATCTGTATAGTGATAAGTTTATGCAATAAAGAGGCAAAACGGAAAATGGCAAGCGGCTCACTGCAAAGTATTGCTAAAGTCTACCTTAGGGGCTCGGGACCCAGTATCCGTAGTAGTGTGAAGAACTACCAGTGACTAGTGAAGTGAAGTGAGTGGTATCCGGTGGTAGCTGAAGTGACTAGTAGCAGTATATAGTGAATAGTGAAAGTGTTAGCTAGCCGAAAAAGGTCGTAACTGATATTCGCAGTTACATATAGTGAAAGTGTTAGCTAGCCTAAAAAAGGTCGTAACTGACATTCGCAGTTACACATAGTGAAAGTGTTAGCTAGCCTAAAAAGGTCGTAACTGATATTCGCAGTTACATATAGTGAAAGTGTTAGCAAGCCTAAAAAGGTCGTAACTGATATTCGCAGTTACATATAGTGAAAGTGTTAGCTAGCTTAAAAAGGTCGTAACTGATATTCGCAGTTACATATAGTGAAAGTGGTAACTGATATCCGCAGTTACACAAGTGATAAAATCAGCTAGTTTAGTTGATAATAGCTGCTAGTCAGTAGTGTTAGAAAACCAGCTACTACCAATAGATACTTGATACCACCGTACAATTTAAAGAAAGCTTTTGAAATATACAGTGAACAACCGTAGTTTAACAACCGTGATAAATAGTTATAAAATTTCGCGACTAATCAATCAGTCGAACCGTTGGCCACTACCTTGCTATTTGTATTTGTTAATCGTGCATTTTGATTTTAACTACAGTCCACAATATTTCAGCGGCACCAACAAAGACGGCGGTGAGAGTACCCACCGGAACCTATAGGTGTAGGACGTGAGCGACTCGCGAAGTATCTTCGACAACATTTACTCCGGAGAGTTTCGCCCGTCCGGCACATTCGTTGGTCCTTCGAGCCGGATATATCCGTTTGTATTTCGGAACCGGGTAAATAGTCACCACCGTATTAAAACCGCAGAATTTTCAGATTCAAGATGCCGATCACCCGTTCGCAAGGAAGGGCAGCCAAGGCGTGGACCGTCGGTCTGGAAGGAGGTTCGTCGGCCAGTAACGCCGCCGTCCACCATCAGATGCCACCACGCTCACCGTCAACGGTAGAGGGCGCTGAGGCGCCATGCTGCCCCCCCGAGGGGGGGATACCCCTGCCCGCGCCGTCCACTACGGCCCGCACAACGAAGCAGAGGGAACATATAGAAGGCAACGATGACTTTAGACGTGCATCATCGCCACCAGCCCGGGAAGACACCCCCACCGAAGAGCCACCGAGGGGCCACACCGATTGCAGTACGAAGTCTAAGAAGACTGTTCGGCCCAATAGAAGAATTTTGAAGGCTCGTGAAGAAGTATTGAAGATCAAACTAGAACTTGCGCAGATCTCCTTGCAGATGGCTGAGGAAGAGGACAAATCGGACGACTATGATGAAGATGGTCACTCCAAAAGTGAGTACGTTCGATCTTGGCTTGAAAACTCTGTAGCCAAACAAAAGTCAAATCAAGGCGCAACCACCGGAGGGAAGGCACCATTTAATAAAACCGTCTCAAAGCCGACCCCGGACGTTGTCGACCTCAGTGAGCCCCAAAAGGAGCTCACGAACCAGGATTCCTATCCAGAAGATGTACAAAAGAACCCCATGCCACAGAAGCTCAGCCAGGAACCCACCGTTGATGAAGACAGGGGGCTCCTACCGATTGTATCAGAGCTCACAAACCAGGATTCCTATCCAGAAGATGTACAAAAAGATCCCAAGCCAAAGAAACCTAGCCAGGAACCTGTCATAAGTGAAGACAGGGGGCTCCGTCCGTTTATATCGGAGCTCACATCCGCTATAGCCGCGCTCGCTGACAAACCAAAGTTAAAAAGTGCGCCACTATCGTCGCATACTTTCGCAGCGTCGAAAGCTATAATGACACTGCCAAGCTTTAGCGGAGCACATACCGAGTGGCTTTCATTCCGTGCCATTTACGAAACAACCCGAGGCTACTTCAATGATATTGAAAACACTGCTAGACTAAGACGAAGTCTACAAGGAAGAGCCTTGGAAACAGTCAGTTCAGAACTCATCGGGCATGCTAAGCCAGATGAGATTATGCGAGAACTGGAGCTACAATTTGGGCGTCCAGATTCAATCGCGCAAGCAGAAACCGAGAAGTTACGAGGATTAGCACGCTGTACAGAATCACCTAGAGACATCTGCACATTCGCAAGCAAAGTGAGGGGAAGCGTCGTCACTCTTAGAGCCCTAAAGCGAGATCATTACCTCGTCAACGCAGAGCTGCTACGACACCTCACCGACAAACTGCCAAACTCTATACGTGCCCAGTGGTATAGAATATACACCGAAAAATATGACTCTAGACCAGACCTCGGCTGCTTCAGCGAGTTTATTACCGAGCAATTCTGCAGTGCATTTGCGCCTCCAGAAATTATAAACGAAGCACAAAGCAATCGTTCAGTACATAGAGCACACGCGGCTACTACTAAGCCGTCTCCGAAATGCAGAGTGTGCGAAAAGGAGGGTCACTACGGATCTGAATGTAAAAAATTTAAAGAAGCAGATATTAACAAAAGATGGGAACTCGCAAAGCAAAATAATTTATGTTTCCGCTGTTTACGTTATCGAAATCAGACACACAAATGTAAAACCAATAAGTGTGGAATAAAAGGATGCACCGCGACACACAATCGACTTCTCCATAACAATACAAAGGAGAAGACTGAGGTCAAACAAAAAGAACCTCAAGAAACTGTTGCTAACTCATTCGCTGTGTCAAAGCATCAAGCCTATTTAAAAATAATTCCAGTGCGAGTAATTGGACCGGCGGGAGCTGTAAACACACACGCCCTGCTGGATGATGGGTCAACAGTTTCATTAATGGATGAAGAGATAGCCAAACAAATTGGAGCTACAGGGCGGTTGGACCCGTTTAAGATCACCGCTATCGGGAACACTACCCTCGATTCACCGGAATCCCGAAGAATCAAAGTATCACTGAAGAGTCTCCACAGAAAAAGGGTGCCATTCAGAGCACGCACGGTTGCAAGCCTAAACTTGGGGCCACAGACTGTGCGTGCAGCAGACATAGCCAAGTGCAAGCACTTGAAAGACATAAAGGAGCAGCTAACATATGACTCCGGCAACCCAAGGATCCTAATAGGACAGGACAATTGGAGACTTCTGATAGCCACTCAAATCCGAAGAGGTCCGCCGTACCAGCCAATTGCCTCGCTCACAGAATTAGGATGGGTGCTACACGGGGCACACACTAAAGCCCCGTATCAGCGCGTCCACGCGGCCAATGAGCTGCACAACAGCGAGGTTACTATAGATGACCAACTCCGCGAATATTTCGCGCTGGAATCTCTCATTATCAATCCGAGAAGACCAGACTCCGACCCAGAGAAGAAAGCTGAAGATATACTAAATAGCAGCACCCGTCAGTTACAAGACGGGCACATAGAAACAGCGCTTCTCTGGAAGAAAAAGGATATCGAGATGCCTGGTAATTATGAAACAGCAATAAAACGGCTCGTTTCCATTGAAAGAAAATTAGATCGAGACGAAGATCTAAAAAGGAAATATGATGAACAAATGAATTCCCTAGTACAAAAGGGATACGCTGAGATAGCACCGAAAACTAGCACACCGGGAAGAACATGGTACTTACCCCATTTCGACGTCCATAACCCAATGAAGCCAGAGAAGTTTCGAATAGTACACGATGCCGCAGCCAAAACAAAGGGGGTGTCATTGAACGACTTTCTGCTCACGGGTCCAGACCTACTGCAATCACTACCAGGGGTCATGATGCGTTTTCGCCGCCATAAAGTCGCTGTCTCCGCGGACATAGCCGAAATGTTTATGCAGGTTAAAGTCAGACCTGAAGACAGAGATGCCTTAAGATATCTCTGGAGAGGGGAACGACGTAATGAAGCTCCACAGGAATATAGAATGACGTCGATCATTTTCGGTGCAGCCAGTTCACCCTGCACAGCCATATTCGCAAAAAACTGGAACGCTAAAAAATACAAAGACAAGTATCCAGAAGCTGTAGAAGCTATCATTCAAAACCACTATATGGATGACTATCTCGACAGTTTCCAGTCTCTGGAAGAGGCAATGCGAATATCGAAGGAAGTACGCGACATACACAAAAACGCGCACTTCACCTTAAGAAAATGGGTTTCCAACGCACCAGAAGTTGTAAAAGAATTAGAACCTGACCATGAAGCATCTGAGTCAGTCGATCTGGGAAACAAAGGAACCGAGGAAAAGATACTCGGATTAATCTGGAAACCGGGTACCGATCAGCTGAGCTTCAACCTAAAGCTCGCTCGACTTCCAATCAATTTGCTGCATAAAACATCAAACAAGAGAAAACGTCTCATACGATGCGTGAAGACGGCACTATACACCGTCCTTCATGAGAGACATCCGCATGAGGAAGTATTAGCCACGCTGCTCTGCGAGGTGGAGTACACAGTAAATAGCAGACCATTGACTCACATCTCTGTAGACAGCGACGACGACGAATCCATCACTCCAAATCACTTCCTTTTAGGAGGATCTGCGAGACTGCCGACACCTGGAGTATTTGATGAAAAAGATATGAATAGCAAAAGACATTGGCGACGCTCCCAGATACTCGCTGACATGTTCTGGCAGCGTTGGGTCCGAGAGTATTTACCGGAACTTCAAAACCGGCGGGAGGCCCATGGGCGAGGTCCCAATCTCCAGGTGGGCGATCCAGTCCTCATAGCTGACGGCCAGTTACCTCGTAACACCTGGCCACGAGGGAGGATGGAAGCTGTTTACCCCGGTGCGGACGGACAGATCCGCATTGTGAAGGTACGCACAGCAAACGGCCTAATCAAGAGGCCAACCAGGAAACTCGTGCCGCTGCCGAAGTAGAAGCAACGTCGCTCACCGAAATGGATGCAGCGTCGCTGTGAGAAAATCGTCGCGACGCTGCACGGCGGGAGAGAAGTTCGCGACGGCCTAACAACCTTAAGAAACAAAGTGATAAAGAATATTGTTTTATGTATTAATAGTGAAATTATCAAGAAAACTGAGTGAAAACGTGTATTAATATAGTTGTTTAACATATTTATAACTCTTAGTATGTTTGTATAGAATGTCGTTTTGATAACAAGTAATATAAACAACTTTTATTATATACCAAAAAACCGACCAATCACAGCGCGTCTTATCGTAGAACTCTCTAGAAGTTTTTTAATTAACTGCGTAATAGTTTATACCAAAAATAACGAAAATAATTTTATGTTCTAAAAGAGTTATAAATATGACATTTAATTAGCATATGGCTTATAGATTAAAGAAGTATAGGAATATTTTTTAATTAAACGCATTTCGTAGTTATAGAAAAATTAAAGAATTAAAATGCCCAAATATTATGAAAATTTGGGACATTTCGTTTAATAACTTTTTACAATGTTAATGTTTTTAGTAACATTTATGATATATTAATAAAGTATCAGACTACCGATTTAATGATGTATAGCATGTTAGTGTAGCAATTAGTTTTATATAGAAAATATTGCAATTTATGCCATCTGTATAGTGATAAGTTTATGCAATAAAGAAGCAAAACGGAAAATGGCAAGCGGCTCACTGCAAAGTATTGCTAAAGTCTACCTTAGGGGCTCGGGACCCAGTATCCGTAGTAGTGTGAAGAACTACCAGTGACTAGTGAAGTGAAGTGAGTGGTATCCGGTGGTAGCTGAAGTGACTAGTAGCAGTATATAGTGAATAGTGAAAGTGTTAGCTAGCCGAAAAAGGTCGTAACTGGTATTCGCAGTTACATATAGTGAAAGTGTTAGCTAGCCTAAAAAGGTCGTAACTGACATTCGCAGTTACACATAGTGAAAGTGTTAGCTAGCCTAAAAAGGTCGTAACTGATATTCGCAGTTACATATAGTGAAAGTGTTAGCAAGCCTAAAAAAGGTCGTAACTGATATTCGCAGTTACATATAGTGAAAGTGTTAGCTAGCTTAAAAAAGGTCGTAACTGATATTCGCAGTTACATATAGTGAAAGTGGTAACTGATATCCGCAGTTACACAAGTGATAAAATCAGCTAGTTTAGTTGATAATAGCTGCTAGTCAGTAGTGTTAGAAAACCAGCTACTACCAATAGATACTTGATACCACCGTACAATTTAAAGAAAGCTTTTGAAATATACAGTGAACAACCGTAGTTTAACAACCGTGATAAATAGTTATAAAATTTCGCGACTAATCAATCAGTCGAACCGTTGGCCACTACCTTGCTATTTGTATTTGTTAATCGTGCATTTTGATTTTAACTACAGTCCACAATATTTCAGCGGCACCAACAAAGACGGCGGTGAGAGTACCCACCGGAACCTATAGGTGTAGGACGTGAGCGACTCGCGAAGTATCTTCGACAACATTTACTCCAGAGAGTTTCGCCCGTCCGGCACATAATAGACAACAACTAAACCGTGTAGTGGCGATGTAAGAATATTCATTACCCCGGGTTATTTCGTTTATCCACCCTGGAGGGGGTGGATGATCGGAATTGTATACATTATTTACTTCCGATTTTCTCCCTCGGCTATGTACAGTCGTTTACAGAAACATGAACTTGCTCTAGATACTTAGTGGACATTACCTATAAAAATATATTCATACTTTTTCTTTGAAAGGTCAACTTTAAAATAAATGGATTTCCTGACAGGATTACAGATTCATAGAAATCTTGGCATAAAATGATTTAAAAAGAAGTTAAAGACAAACAACCAATAGTAACGTTTTTTATAATGCTTGCAAAACGCCCAGTTCTTCGCTAATACATCTGTTGTAGCAAAGACACATGTAAGATTACTGAATAATGAAATTCTTGTTGGTAACAGCCTCAATATATTGCAAAATTTATAAATTACGTAATAATACAGTTTAAAACGAGTACGATAACGAAGATAGACGACACGCGCGACCAACCCCCACAAGCCCGTGTGGGATGTCACCCGCAAGCCCACGTGGGAAGTCGCCCGCAAGCCCGTGTGGGAACTCACCCGCAAGCCCATGTAGGAACTCGCCCGCAAGCCCATGTGGGAACTCACCCGCAAGCCCGTGTGGGAACTCACCCGCAAGCCCATGTGGGAACTCGCCCGCAAGCCCGTGTGGGAACTGAACCCAACTCACTCGTAAGCCCGTGTGGGATCTCGCCGCCTACGCGACCCTGGCTGTGATAGTAAAAATTGAGCATCTGGCCGCCGGACCGGGATTTATTCAGAAGGAATCCCTCTCAGTGCTCCTATTATAGCTTAGGAATAAAATAGTATACTAAATATTGTACTGCCACTAAATTATAAATAGTCAAATAAATTGTTAGTTTATTTTGTACCGTTGTTTTAATAGAACCATTCCTAGCTTGTTAGCCTCAGATAGTTTAATCATACAGCCCATTAGCTTAGTTATCGAAATTAAAATATCACACAATAGTCCACTTGCTCTCGAGTCAATAACGACTATTGTTTTTCGCAGACAGGGCAACTGTTAAAAGGGCCTCCGCTTTACGTCGCCGACCATACGACATTTCAGCAACATCGTCATGTTATTTAGATCACTAAAATGGGGATTCTTCAGATCGTAAGTATTATTCATTTACAAAAAAAGTAGCGAAATAAAACACCAAGAACAATTCCATAAAAACATTTATTAATAAGTGTCTTAACTTCTTCCTAAAGCGTCCCGGGTCAAATGAATAATCTCTATATATAAAAATCAATTGCTCTCCGTTAGTCGCTAAACTCGAAACTGGCTCGACCGATTCTGATGAAATGTTTGCCTTTGACCCTGGGACCCTGGATGGTTTAGATTTTAAATTGCACCCGTTAGGTGGAGCTGACTTCCAGATCCAGAAATTACCCGTGCGAAGCCAGCGCGGACCGCTAGTAGTAAACAAAAAATGTGGAGCGTCTTGATCTTAGAGTAATTACATACATACATAGAGAGAGCCTACAATTCTACATAAATTGCTTCAATATACTTGTCTCGCTTATTCTAATTTAATTTTCAAATAAGTTAAAAGGAGAAAAATCTATTGAAAGATGTTGCGCATAATTCAAGCGTGAAAATAGAAATGTGAAGCGGTCATCTTTTCTCTTTATAGCATGCCAAATATGAGTAAGTACACTCGTTTGTTTCGATTTACCAGAAAAACGACATCCCTAACGTAGTAGTTTTACGTGTGACGTTACTTTACAAGACATCATGGAGGTTAGAGACAAGGAGAATGTTCGCTGTAGAAAATAGAGTCCCAGAAATATGGACAAAATAAGTGAGGTGCTGCGATCGCTAATTTGTCTCAATAAAAGTCATTTCCAGTCTATTTTTCCGATCAGATGCTAAACCACTTACACATCCACGCACAATAAAATATTTCACCATTTTTTAATGTTTCTTTTTGTCAAAAATTTAAAAATTACGGAGCACGATTATTTTCTCACCAATGTTGCGACGAAAGTTTGTAGATTATTCAACTAACTTAATGTACTTGTACTCATAAACAGCTAACTTCGCAGATAATACTTACCAATGAATTTTCACGGAAAGGCAGGCTTTAGTATGTAGCGATCGTTCTCCTTCTCTCTAACCTCCATGCAAGACATTAATATCCGTCTCACGAAAAAAGTCCCGCGACGATAAATGGAACTAATTTGGACGTCGTCACTTTGTCAGGTATTATTGTGTTCGGTGCCCTGACCTCTATATGGACTGGCCTGTGTGACTTAATGAGGCATAATGAGGCGATTTGATTTGTGCCATTTTGGCGCTGACAACAGAAGTGAACGTCCACGAAACTAATAATAGAAATAAGACAGTGTGATAAAATATATCGATAAAAACTCTATACACTACCTATACCTAAATAAATAGAACGGACGTCAAGGGTCGGCCTCTACCCGTTACGTCCATTCTATTTATGTGTCATTAATATAATACTATCATCATTCATCATCATTACAGCCCTTCACAAGTCCACTGCTGAACATAGGCCTTCCCCAAGGTATGCCACAAAGCACGGTCCTGAGTCACCTGCATCCATCGACTTCCTGCATGTCTTACCAGGTTGTCACTCCATCTAGTGGGGGAACGTCCTATACTTTGCCTGTCGGTAGGAGGCTGCCACTCTAGGCTATATGGTCGGTCCATTACCAGTTCAGCTGCTTACTAATCCGTTGGGCTATGTCGGTCACTCTGGTTCTACTTCAGACATCCTCATTTCTAAGTTCATCACACGGAAAAACCCCGAGCATAGCCCTCTCCACAGCTTGCTGAGCGATTTTGAGCTTCTTCATACGACTAGCAGTGAAGGACCACGTCTGAGGAAAGTCAAATGGCGCATCGCAAATCGCCATACTCCTTTTCCCTTGCGACTCCACCTCGACTGCAGCAGTACTGAGAGGAATCTCCTATAGCCACAGCCCACGAATACACATCCAAGGTCTCGACAAGCCCTCTGAGCAAGCTCACGCGAACTCACTAAGGACATAAATAATTTTGCAGTCTCAATATAAATTTAGTCCCTTGATATAATAAATTGGTAATATTTAAACAGATTTAAAAAATTTACGCCTTTTAAACTCAAAGTCATCATCAGTCGACCTTCCTACACTTGGCTATGGTTTAGGAGAAAATGAGAAGAGAAGAAATAAAAACATTCGAAATAATAATTTAATACTTTTATACTTACTGGTACTGGTACTAACAGAAAATATTGTCGGTATACTGCCCTTTTTCAAAGTGATGCGTTTCTCATGTCTAATAATAATAAAACAGTCGTCTGTGAAATGTTTAAAGATGATCATTTTGTTTCGTTATACCAATTCACAATATGTATGCATTTAAGCCATAATTTTAGTCTAGGTTCAGATAGAAACCTGTTAATTAATAAACATTTGATAATTAGTCGGCTACTTTATTTGATAACAGAGATATGGGTAGGAAAAAACATCGATAAGTATTATAGATAAGTAACTCGACAACCCTATTGATTTTATTGTTTATCAAATCTCAGTAATATAAAGCCAAACATGTTGGTAATTTTACTTACGCTGTTAAGATTAATAATTTTTTTTCAAGTACAGCTATATTATCAAATAGTTTTAAATTGTTTAACATTAGCTGTAAATTCACTTACTTGTGGAATGTTATACTACTTTCCTTTTGGTAAAGAGTTTTACATATTACGCACACTGTCCGGATACCGGTATGCGCTATCTATTGCGACATGACTCAGGCTTTTGATTATGTTGACCATGACATTCTGCTCAGTAAATTAGAAGCCTAAGGCATCAGAGGAATGTATTAAATCTCATGGAATCCTATCTTAAAAAATCGAACACAATATACCGAAATTTCTAGAACAAATATTAACACCAAAAAAGAAGAAATATGCATATCAAACAAACAAATAGTTAAATACGGTGTCCCACAAGGGAGTGTGTTAGGTCCTTTGTTGTTCATCATCTACATAAATGATTTACCAAAAATTACAAAATACCCAATATCGCTATTTGCCGATGACAGTACTGTAACAATAAACTCTATCAATAAGGATAAATTTGAAAGTGAAATTAATAATACAATTAATTTAATAATAAACTGGTTAAATAATAATAATTTAAAAATTAATCTTCAAAAAACTAAAATTATGTTCTTCAGTCAACGATTAGCAACACCAAATATTAACGTTAATTACCAAGGGACATAAATCAACCAAGTAGATACAAAAAAAATTCTAGGTGTAACCATCGATAAAAGTTTGAACTGGAAAGCGCATTTAAATTTTTTTTATATTAAATAGGATATTATTTAATTTAGTATAAACTCTCATCCGTCGTAAGTACCGATGCGCTTCTCACGGCTTACCATGGTATTGTTGATTCCATCTTGAGGTTTGGCATCATATTCTGGGGAAATTCTACTAATAAGGAAATTATATTTAAGTCCCAAAAAAGGTGCATCAGAGCTATGTTCGGTCTTAAAATTACTGATAGCTGCAAATCATATTTCATCGAGCACAACATTTTGAGCTTACCCTCCTTATTAATTATATATGAAGTTGCAAACTTCGTTCAAAGTAACCCTAAATTGTTTAACAAACTATCGGACGTTACAATTCGCAATCGCAGGGATAATAATACCCCCCCCCCCCCGAACGGGTTCCCGCCTTATCGTGGCTTAGAAGCCGTGGCTTGGTCACCCACGGCGAAACAAAGAGGAACCCATATGGCTGGTCCGAGGTGGAGGGCCGGCCCGAGGTGGCCACTCCGAGTGGGCTTGGGAAGCCCACTTCGGATGTGTGTTGGTGGACTGCGGTGAGAGGTGTGTCCTCCCCACCTACCGCTGCAGCCGAGGTGGAGTCGCGGAGGAAGAGGAGTGTTGGTATGGCGATGCGCCACTCGCCCTATCCTCCGCGACTCAAACGGGGCCGCACCGTTGATGCGGTGGTGATGGGGCTGCGGGGGGAGAGGATTGTCGGTATTGCGAGGCACCGCTCTCCCTATCCTCCGCAGCCGAATCTTGGTTGGCGGCGGAGCCATAGACCAGATCCGCCGCTGGGGTCGGGAAGGCTAGTACTTCTAAGTGCTCGTTTTTCCTGGCCCTATGGCCTTCGCGCATCGGACGCGGGGGCGTCTGTTGCGCAGATGTAATTGGAGGCCGTGGAGGAAGGCGTGCCATGTGTTCTGGTGCGCCTTACTTGGAAAGGAGAACGGGGAGGAATATTCCTCTCCCGATGAGGTGCTGCCATGGGGCGGCAGTCGCTGGTGGGGCCGCGGAAGTGTGCGAAAGCGTTCCCGTAGCCCTGCCAATATGCGACGAAGGTGGAACACCATGGGGTTTTAGTCGGTGCGAGTCCGACATAACCCGTCCTTGCCCCCGCGAGGCGGGTATGCGTAGGCATTTCCCCATGTTAAAAAAAAGGGATAATAATAGGTTATGCGCAGTTGGTTCAAGAACAGCATTGATGCATAAAAGTATTTTCTGTCTGGCGCCAATAATATATAATAAAATCCTTAAACATATTAAACAATTGCCTACTACTTTTTAAAAAATATTTGATAGCCAAATGTTATTACAGCTTGCCTGATTTCTTAAGTGATTGATTTTTCTTAAGCTAAATAATGAATTTCGACATTTTTCTAATGCAATTTTACGAGATGCCATTGAAATTGTTGCACATCTAAAATTATGAACGTAGTGTTAGTTAATTTGTCTTGTAGAATAATTAATATATGTAGTATAATTTTTGTACGCCATAAATGGCAAAACATGTAGCTCGTTTTAAGTTTTTTAACACCTGTATTTTTTACTCATGTTTTACAAAATAAATATCTTTATCTGTCATTATTATTAAAAATAATTTTTATTATACTATATAATAAAAATTATTTCTATATAATATATAACTAATACCACATAAAAGACTATCGTTTTTTAGTTTAAAAGTTCAAAATACAGAGATACGATTTAAATAAGACATAGACAGCATATTGTCAATACTAGTTCCCGCTACTGAAAATGGTGGCGCTTCAAATCGGCACAGACATTTTGTATGTGGTATATACAGTCCAGCGTACTTGTGTATATAGAGGTCAGTGGTTCGGTTTTTTATGTAATTTATCGAAGTGTTTACGATGCCCTATAGTACAAGTCGAGAAATAATGTTTAAGGTGAAGAACTTTTGTTAAACAGAAAAGCGAATGATTGATTTTTTGAATGAAACGTACATTCACAACACATATCATAGCAAAAAATGTTAACAAAGTGAAAAGGAGCCAGGGTTTTTCGTTTCGGAGTCTGTAGGGAGTAGGTACATAATTGCTCATGCTGCATCCTAATTTTTAAATCCTATTCGAAGTCATCATATTATCATGATAACATGAACTTTGGTAATTATTGAAGTGGATGACTGAAAAAGTAATACCAAACTTGCCCGAAAAGTCCCTCGTGGCTATGGACAATGCTCCATACCACTGCACACAACTGTACAAAGCGCCAACAATGGTAAATTTGAAATCAGAAATGCAAAACTGGTTGCGTGAGAAAAAATTTGTTTTGAAGAGACACGGGCAAAGGCCCTTTTGTTTGAATTAATAAAACAAAATAAAGGACAACCACTTATGCCGTGGATGAACTATTGCGAAGCTACAAC
Organism: Parnassius apollo; assembly: GCA_907164705.1. Classification (NCBI taxonomy): domain Eukaryota; kingdom Metazoa; phylum Arthropoda; class Insecta; order Lepidoptera; family Papilionidae; genus Parnassius; species Parnassius apollo. The sequence continues at coordinate 4,901,318 of CAJQZP010001297.1, read as the reverse complement.
CACGAAGTTTTGGAACTACCGCCATATCACTGCGATCTAAACCCCATTAAAAATATGGAGCATAGATGTTTAGATATATAGACAATTTTGTTCCTATTTTAGGACTCTCTCTATGCTAGTAATTACTCTGAGGTCTTGACAAAGTATCTTCCAAATAAGAGAAATGACACTTCTTGTCAAAACGGCGGAGATAAGCAAACATGTGGTTTTCTTGTCTTTGCTGTTTTGACAAGAAGACAATGCAATTTTTAATTTTACTAACGTTATCTTTTTTATTGTGTTCATAGAAGGTGGTAAACGAAGTCCCATGAATTAAAGCACGGATGTGTCAAATATGCCACCATCTACGTGACAAATGAAGACTGAACTTTCCACATTTGACCCGCCGTTTATACTAATATATTAATAATTAGAAATTGTTTTATTAATTTTCTCATGGTCCTGGATCATATTGGAGCTCGAAAAATCATCAGTTGTTTAAGAATAATGAAATTCTTATGTCTCATCGGGCCACTGTCAATCTCTCTTTAAAACCATCATCGGCGAGTGTATCTTGAAAGCTGTCACTAACTCCTGTAAATAGAAAAATAGACAATTTAATGCATAAAGAGTAAGAAGACGGGAATGCGACGAACTGGAAAATATAACATATCTAGTCTAATATTCAAAGTTTTTTTTTTATAGAATACGCGTGACAAACGAGCACACAGTCCAATTGATGGTAAGTGGATGCTGTGGCTCATAGACATTCATCCTCGATTAAGAATCAAAACGCAGATGCGTTGACACCTATGAAGACCAAGATGGAATGCTTCGTTTCCAGTAAAAAAGGGTTTCCGGATCTCTACACTCACTATACGAAACAGTAGTATTAAGCTGCTATTTTACGCTGGTATTCTGTGAGAGCGTGGTCCTTCCCCGGTCGAGCCGACCCATTTGTGCTACAACCAAAATATAGCTGCAGCGTGACTCTTCCACGTATAAATTCAAATTATCATGTATTATTATTCAAAGTAAAATATTTTTATTCAAAACTAACTAGATACCCGGCACGTAGCAGCCGTCGATGATATAATTGTGGAAATATCGTTAAAAATTTGGAAAAGTTATATTGTTTAATTAGGAATGACAATAGATTCGTTGAAGTTGTAAAAAAAGTAAAAAGTAAAGTTAAAGCCTATATACGTCCCAGTGCTGGGCACAGGCCTCCTCTCATTTCTGAGAGGGTTTTAGGGCAAGGAATTGCCCGCCGCGCAGCCCCAATGCGTGTTGCCGAACTTCACATGTCTTCGAAATATGTTTTTTTTTATTTCCCAGACATGCAGGTTTTACTCACGATGTTTTCCTTCACCGCCGAGCACGTGGTAAATCAGCACTTAAAATTGCAATTAACAATTTCATTGGTGCCGGCGGGGATCGAACCCGGTTGGCTCGCGTATTGTGAAATTTACAGTGAGCGCTAACCATCTTACCTACCACGGCTCATTCAGAGCATTAAAGTTGAATGATAAATAATTTTGAAATAAATTTGTCGATACGATAAGCGCAACATCTAATGTAAATTAATTGTACTATGCGTATAACCTTCACGCAAGAGCAAGCAATAATTTGACAAAGTTTTACCGCAATCTGATGAACGGTAAGGCAGTGCATAAAATACGAACAAACAAAACAAACATTAGTTTTTATATATTAGTTTGGATTTTATAGAGTAAAATGCTACTCTATCGCTTCCACAGGTCCCTACTGCGTGAAGAACTTGTGAGAGCCTTGCGAGAACAAGCGGCAAAAAACTCAAAAGAATATTTTTCTGGCAACATTTACAATTTAACCTTAATATATATATATATATATATATATATATATATATATATATATATATATATTTAAAAAGGCTAAAGGTCATTACTGCGACCGACATTCACCTATCAAATACAAATAAAAATGTATGGCTAATAAATAGTTAATGAGATAAAATAGATGGGGAGACTTTTACGTGGTAGGGCCACGCTGCAGCTCTATTATAGTTGAAGCACGATAGGCTCGGCTAAACCGAGGTAGGACCACACTCACAGGATACTAGCGTAAAATAGCAATGAATGAAACATCTTATATATTTTTTAACATTTAAACTATTTATTAATAACAATAATCGACTAATTTAAATGAATTAACAGAACAAAAAGAAATGTAGTGTATAATCAATCAACGTATAATGTTATTTATATAATAATAACGGTTAATAATTTTTAAAATAAATAGATGCGCCGATAAGTCACTTATATTATGTTGCTGCACCCATATATATAATAGTTTAGTTACAAAAAAGAAAAATTACAAAATCTGGACCCGATATGTGACGCTGTCAATTCAATCAATTATTAATTATCAATTTTTAGTGTTAAAATGAAATAAAGGGGACAATTCCTTTTTGTATGGAGAATGTGCCCAACATAAATAGTGGCGTAGCTTAATAAAATGCATATTGATTTATTCCTTATAATCTATAGATTACAATAGCAATATTAGTTTCACCGCGTCTAACAGGAATACTGAGGAATTAACAATTATAACAATTATATAAATATTACAATAACCTAAAAACAAAGTCAAAGCGATTGTCTAGTAGCTTTCACCGGCACTATAAGTTAAAATATTCTACTGTTCATTCAAAGTTTATAGGTATTTTATGATTGATGGAAAATCCTATTAGTAGTGTAGCGGCGCTGTCGTCGCGCCACTAGCACACCGAAACACACCGAAGCCTAAATCGCGCTATTAACATTCCGAATCATAGACAGTATATACAGAACTTCTCCGAACTATTACTTGGAGTGTTGGCCACTCCCCAGGCAGAACACCTTGTCCGGCGGGAGATCTCCCCTTTTCCTTCCACGGCCACAGTAGTGCCGGAAAAACAGTGCACAGAAAAATAAACGTGGTGTAGAAACTATTTTTTACATGTATTGATCCTTTAGTGAGTATTTCTCGTACTAGTTAGTATTCATGTAGTATTTTATTACATTATTCCACGATTCCGTTTAGATTTTCATGAAATCTTTAGGCCGTTTACTATAATAAACTGGTATTTTTTTCTATACAATAACCATTAAGTTTAGTTAAAATTTCTAGTGGGCCTAAAAACGATTGTCTCCTTTTAAGTTTACACTAAAAATCCGGAGGGAATCCGAAATCATCACGCCACCTACGGGTCTAGTGGAAGTAAACGCGGCTACTATACTATATACTTATTATAAGATCCCAGAGATTCGAATCCCAGATCGGGTCAAAATCAGCTATAGGATTTTTCTTCCAAGAAATTCTCAATATCAGTTCGGAGGCAGGATATTGGCGGTGTCTCACCAACGTGCCTCGAAAGGCATGTAAAGCTGTTGGTCCTACGCCTGATCTCTCTCCGGTAGTGTCGAATAAACAACCCCTCGGACTATGAGGTGAGGGAATAGATATTGCACCTGTGCTTGCTGCACACTCGGGCACTGTAATCCTGTTTTGGATGGCTAGTCTCCATTGAAGCCGGCCGCTGTCATCGAAATTAGTTTGGAGCACATTATTATTATTATTACTTTACTAAAAAGGGTCATATGAATCGACTAATGCAAATTATAGTCTCTAATTATCTAATAAATGTATTAATGTTAATACTCACTTTCCACCTCGCCATATCTATGGAGACGATAAACTGGTTCTCACCAGCGGCGTTACGCTCCTCACGTTGCGAGGATGGGACTGGCTTGATGAATGGTAGACCGCGCTCCTCATCTAAAAGTCAAAAAACATTTATTGCATTCATGATTAAACATAAGATAGTATGTGGTAGAAGAGAATAGTAGTATTCCAAAATATAAATATGAATCATTGTTATAGCTTGTAAATTAATTGTTAGACCTGAGAAAGATCTTTTAAATTAATTTCCCGTTTTTTTATAGGATAGTGTGACAAACGCGCACACAGTCCACCTGATGGTAAGTGGTTACTGCGGCCCATAGACATCTACATCTATCCTCGATTACAAATCAAAATAAAGATGCGTTGTCACCCGTGAGGACTAAGATGGAATTCCTTGTTTCCAGTAAAAAGGGTCTTCGCTTCTCTACACTCACCATACGAAACACAGCAGCATTAAGCTGTGTTCCTGACGTCACAGCCTTTCGTACTCCTCTCCGGGCAGCGAGAGTCAAACCGGTTCTGCGAGCCCCACCACCATCGTGGACACTACTACGCAGGCCTCTTGCTCGAAACCACCCGGTCGCGAACGCACGCAAAACGGCTACTCTTATAATATATTGTATCAGAGCCCATTAAATCACTTATACAGTGTACATATCGAAAGTATTTATTTTAATTCGAGAATTTCAACAGCACTAGTGGAGCTCGATACTCAACAAGCTGCTATTTTACGCTGGCAGAATGAGAGCATGGTCCTTCCCGGTCGAGCTGACCCATTTCTGATACAATCATTAAAAAAAAGTCTACAACCACTTCATTATCAAACATGTGCCTCTATCAGGGATACAAAGTTTTCTCTTCACATATTCAAACTAACTAACACATTAGATTGAATTTTACAAAACAAAAATTCTATAAATTTTTTTAACTGTGTGAAATATGAAATCTCACCAACATCGATGGCGACCATACCGTCGCGCACAAGAAACGACACGTAATATATGTTCTCGACCGTGCGGGCGAAAGAGTCGGGGTCCAGTACTAAGCGGAAATAGGACAGCGGTCCGTTCCGGCACGCCTTCGAGATAAAGCGGTACACGCGGCTCACCATCTCCGAACCTTCCTCTGTTTGTTCTAGTCTGTAAATGTTTTACAGTCGCTATAATATCCGAACAATTTTATTAATGGCTTGTAAGAAACACATTGACATCACACATAATATATATAAAGAGAGGGATAGAGAGAGAGGAGTGCAGAAAGCTAAAATTTGTTTATAATATTTGTTACAAATACCTTAAATTTGATAAAATAAAACTTTCATTTGTTTTGTTCATACTATGAATATCAAACACATAATAGTCTGTGTCCATACATTCAACAGAGTAGAGATTGGCACCAAAGAAATTAAAAATTTTGCTAACAAATAATCACAAGTAATATTTATTCCTGTGTGCTTTTATATATTCCTTTTTCATGTCTGTGAAGTGCACATATGTCAAGGCAAAAAGCCATTTACCTTTATATTTTGTCTATGGAATATCCGTGTTAATGTGTAGTTGAAAGTTGCAATACTTTTTTTTTCTTTCTTTACAGCCCTTCACAAGTCCACTGCTGAATATAGGCCTCCCCCAAGTAATGCCACAAAGCACGGTCCTGAGCCACCTGCATCCATCGACTTCCTGCATGTCTTACCAGGTCGTCACTCCATCTAGTGGGGGGTCGCCCTACACTACGCCTACCGGTATGAGGCTGCCACTCGAGAACCTTTCTTCCCCATCGGTTATCGGTTCTTCGAGCTATATGGCCGGCCCATTGCCACTTCAGCTTACTAATTCGTTGGGCTATGTCGGTCACTCTGGTTTTACTGCGGATATCCTCATTTCTGAGTCTATCACGCAGAGAAACTCCGAGCATAGCCCTCTCCATAGCTCGCTGAGCGACTTCGAGCTTCCTCATACAGCTAGCAGTGAAAGACCTCGTCTCAGATCCATAGGTCATCACTGGCAACACGCACTGGTTGTACAATCTAGTTTTGAGGTATTCCTGACGAGAAGATGTGTTGTAATCTCCCGAACACTGCCCAGCCGAGTTAAATCCGTCGATTGACCTCTCGGTCGAAGTTGGACTTACCTAGTCGGACTATTTGTCCCAAGTAAAAATACTCGTCAACAACTTCAGCTAAGTGCTCCCAAAAACCACCGGCATAGGTGTGACATGGACATTACATATGACTTTTGTTTTGTCCATGTTCATCTTAAGACCTATCCGTTGGGAGACACCATTGAGGTCATTGAGCATAGTGCTAAGGTCCTCCAGCAATTCTGCCATAAGGACTATACCGTCGGCAAATCGAAGGTGAGTGATGTACTCGCCATTGATGTTAATAACGTATCCTTTCCAGTCCAGTAGCTTGAAAACGTAACGTAACGTATATTAACAATACTTACACATATACATATACATTACGCAAAATAAAAAAATATTTAATCTATAATCCCCTGATTTGTTTACCTCTGTCGCCTCTCCTCCTCCTCGACACCCACCAGATATGGGCTAGAGGATATTCCTACCTACACAATACCGCCCCCACTCGGTACTGTGATCAAATGAAAAGACTACAAGCACATCACCCCTGACTTTTATCTACTTGAACAAACACCTAGGCAGCAAAGTAGGACTATTATTAATCCATTCATCTGTAGCCTTTATGATGCGGACGGCGAGTAGATTATCGTCCGTCGCCCCGCACCGCACCCACGTCGACACGTCCCACGCGCCACGCATTAGAACATGGGCCCCGCGAGGACATACGCTCTCACCAACTCGGTGCCTACGACGCACCGTCTGATACAATATAAGAAGCGCCTCTGGCGCGACTTCGGCATTCGAGCGATAGCAAGCGGCCAAATCGGAACGAACAAGCAAGCAAGAAGCCCTCAACATCATAGGCATGATAGGTTTAGTGATAACTGCCGCATGAATAATTGCTGTAAATAGTTGTAAATATAGTGATTCATTTTTAACTGCTTTAATTTCAACTCAACCTTATTTAGTCAGACAGATGTCACAGGATTAGGCTCAGTAATAGTCAGTTTAAATTCATTTCCATTTGCAATAATGGTAATCCCCAGCGTACATAGAAGAATAAATAAATATGCAGTCCACTTTGCTCTCATCCCCTACACTTTATTTATTTCTTGCATATTTTTACAGAAATATATCACACAATCACAAAATAATATAAATCACAAAATCGATAAAACAAAACGGTGATTTACCATCTAGACTTAATCACCACTTACCACCAGGTGGGATTCAAGTCAAGCACTGTAATAAGTTGACTGCCTCGCTGGCCTAGTGGCCGTAAACACGATTACAGAGCAAGAGGTCCCGGGTTCGAACTTAATTATTACCAAACTGAACCGTGCACATTTCACCTTACACTATAAATCTGATCAAGACTTACTTATCGACAGTCTTTGGTGCTTTTAACGCAGCTGTCTGCTGTTTCTCGACTCTCTTCCTAGGCTTGCGCGCTCGCTGCTCGGGAGGCGTGGGCGCGAAGGTGCCGAACAAGCTCGACACTACAGGCACTTCTCGGGGAAAGACCAATTCCCAGAACTCTGGGTTCTCCCTCTGGAAGAACAATACATATGCCTCATTATTTGAAAGTGGGAACGGGTCGCACTTTGCTAAGCGATACGAGGTTGCCACTCTAGAACCTTTATTCCCTATTGTTTTTTTATATATATATCATAGGGTGACAAACGAGCACACAGTCCACCTGATGGTAAGTGGTTGCTGTGACCCATAGACATCTACATATATCCTCGATTACGAATCAAAACGCAGATGCGTTGTCACCCGTGAGGACTAAGATGGAATGCCTCGTTTCCAGTTAAAAGTAAGTTTTCAGGTCTCCGCTTCTCTACACTCACCACACGAAACTCAGCAGCATTAAGCTACTATTTTACGCTGGTATTCTGTGAGAGCGTGGTCCTTCCCCGGTCGAAACGACCCATTCGTACTACAACTATACAAATTATATAACTGCAGCATGGACATAGAGAAACCGGTTGCCAGTTGTTCAAGCTATGTGGCCGGTCCACTGCCATTTCAGTTTACTAATCTATTGGGCTATATCAGTTCTACATGTATATCCTCATTTAGAGGTCTATCATGTAGAGAAACTCAGAGAATAACACTCTCCATTGCTTGCTAAGCGGACCTTGAGCGTCCCCTCAATCTCCCCACTAGATGGAGCTGGTAAGATATAAAAACATGAAGTTGGTGAATGCAAGTGTAGTTTAGAACCATATTTTGTAGCAATTTTAGGGGGAATTCTATGCTCAGTAATAGACATGTGAAATTTTGCATTGACAATATTGTTACTTAGTGTAGGCGATTATGGTAAAGATAAAGATAAAGATAAAGATATTTTATTTTGCAAATATGGGTACAGTACATGGAAATATAGGTAGTGAGTTCAGCCATATTTTACCAGTAGGCATGCAAAATATACAGAAATATAAACTAATCACCTAAACAGCTATAACAAAATAAAATAATAGCACAAAAACAAACATAATTTAAAATTTTCAACATTATACAGTCTTAATCTCAAAATGAAAAATTTTTTTCAGTCAAATATTCTGTTACGCTATAGTATGCTTTGACTGTCAAGAAGCTACGAAGCCTTTTTTTTAAATATCGATAGCGGCAATTCTTTCCAACTTTTTGGTCAAGAAATAAAAATTTATGTGTCGAAAATGTATTTACTTGCAGATTAAAATTATAACAATAATGGTTGTGCGTTCTAGTAATGCGTGATTGTAAGTGCCCGAGCGCCGTCGTTGGTAGCGGTCACCGCTGCCTTCCCCGCCCCGCGCATCTGCTTCGCTATTGGCGAAGACACTTAGTTCTGCCATTCGATACTAGATGGCGCTAGTGGGAGAGTTCTAGAGAGATCTTGACGCTCCTCATTCTGCTGCTTGATACCAGATGGCGCTAATAATCAGCCGCCACATACCAGGCGCTATTTATAGCGCGCAACAATATGATTTTTCACAAAGGAAAAAATACATACGTCAATTTCTTCGTTTTTTTCAGGGTTGGCTGACGGAAAAGATAAAGAAAAATAATTATCACTCACAATATGAGTCGCGAGCTCATGTTTGTCGTACGTGTTGACATTGCCACTGACGGCTTCAGAACAACGCAAAGCTAGGTCACTGGTAGCGCGCAATACCCGGGAGTCCAAGTAGCCCTCACCTGGATATTAAATATAAGCATTCATTATCATTACAGCATATCACAAGTCCCCTGGTGAACCTCACCAAAGGAATGCCAAGGGAATTTATAAAATATATCTCAAAAAACTAAAAAAACGCCCGAAACATAGGTAATGATTTTCAAACAGCTGAAAAAGTTTTCTTGAATCATAAGCTAAGAACACATTATCACGTCACCTGTCAAACAAAACAAAAAATAAAACTAAATTGGTTCATCCATTTGATGCTATGATGTCACAGACAGACACGCAGAAACATAGATACACACGTTAAACATATAAAACCCATTTCCTTGCATTGGGGGTTAAAAACAGCGATTACCAATTGCCTGCCAAGTGTAGCGATTATTTCAAACCCCCCATTGAGTAACGAAAAAAATAATATAAGGAAAGAAGTAATTCAGAACTCTGCGTTCTCCCTCTGGAAGAACAATACATATGCCTCATTATTTGAAAGTGGGAACGGGCCGCACTTTGCTAAGCGATACGAGGTTGCCACTCTAGAACCTTTATTCCCTATCGTTTTTTTATATATATGTTAGGGTGACAAACGAGCACACAGTCCACCTGATGGTAAGTTGTTGTTGTGGTCCCTAGACATCTATCCTCGATTACAAGTCAAAATGCAAATGCGTTGTCACCCGTGAGGACTAAGATGGAATGCCTCGTTTCCAGTAAAAAGGGTCTCCGGTTCTCTACACTCACCATACGAAACACAGCGGCATTAAGCTACTATTTTACGTCGGTATTCTGTGAGAGTGTGGTCCTTTTCCCGGTCGAGCCGATCTGTTCATACTACAACTATACTACTAATATAACTGCAGCATGGCTCTACCACGTAATTCAGTAATAGTACATGAAGTAATAAGCAGTGACACCTTGTTAACACAGGTAAATTTCAGTTTGATCACAATGGATGGAAAGGCCAGATTACGTAGAGAACTATGTATGTATGTGTCGATTTCTTTGACACGCTCTGTAGCCTAAATGACTTGATGGATTCAACACATGTGGTGTCATCACTTGTAGGAGTGACATAGGTTATAACACCTTTCTCTTTTTAATAAACCTTTAACGCTTTCGGCTTTTTTAGTTAGTTTTAACCTTTAGACTTGTATAAGTATAAAACTATAAAGTTTTTATTAATGTTACGAGCTTAAGGTTCGTGACAATAAAAACAACCGATTGAATTACCAAAATTTACACTTTTATTAGAGAACACCAATTAAAACTTAAATCACACTAATAATTAATCACACTTAACACTTTAGTTCACTTTATTTCACTCCGAAAGCTTTACTCGTATCGCCAATTTAATACTGCCCCGGTCGCGGCTCTCAGCGGCTTTAAATACGCAATTTCAACCGAAACATCCAGAATGTCCCAGCAAATACCGGTCCCGACCGACTAAGTGCAGAAAGTTCGAAAGAGGACTTTTCTAGAAGGTTTAATTTTTCTATTTGTTACTAGATGGCGCTTTTTGGAGAATTCCAGAAAGATCTTGGCACTCCTGTTTCTGATACTTGATACCAGATGGCGCTAGTGCCATCAACTGTGGCACGCAATATTAATAACAATAAAAATTATAATTCTAAAGGATAAATTACCTGGATGTTTCACACGTTCCTCCACACCACCTTCAGCAAGCAAACTTTGTACTTCTTTAACAGCACCCGCAGTGCGTTCCACTTGTTGTTCATCATTGGCTTCTTCTGTAATTTTTATAGTAAATTTAATTAATATCTTAAAGTAATTTTTTTCGGTATATTTAATTTCCGCCTTTTCTCCTTGCAGTCTTCTATACAATGCAATGAAAGTTTAGTTAGTTTTAAAGAATGAAAGACGAAAGGGTAACAAAGAAAATGTATGTTGCGGAAGTGAACGGCAGACTCGGAAAGGTACGTCCTAAGCGAAAGTTTATTGACCAAATTGGCGATATATTGAAAATGGGCTAAATTACAATTACCCTTAACCTTATGCGACAGGTATGCGTAGGTATATAGATGTAGAGAGGTGTGTCAGGATCGTGCCAAATAGAAGCCTGTAGTCTCTGCCTACCCCTCTGAGTAAGAAGTGTGTGTTTATGTTATGTATGATGAAAAAGTTATGCTTAGCGTGAAAAGGGAAATTTATCTTTTAATAGAATAAGGGTGTTAAACAAACACAGTACACCCGATGACATCTACATTTATCCTCGATTAAGAATCAAAACGCAGATGCGTTGTCACCCCTGAGGATTACGATGGAACGCCTCGTTTCTAGTAAAAAAGGGTCTCCAGATCTCTACACTCACCATAAGAAACACAGCAGTATTAAGCTGCTATTTTACGCTGTTTTTTTGGAGTGTGGTCTTTCCCTGGTCCAGCCGACCCATTCGAGCGACAACCATAATATAGCTGCGATGTGGCTCTACCATGTAACCTTCAAACAACTTTGTGCATCAGATTGAATCAAACACTTATCTATATTACGGGATTCTGCATCGTAGACTGCTTCCAGGAGAGCAATTGAATCTCCTGAAAAAACGGAGTACTCCATAGGACATTTAAAACTTAAAATACTTTAGGTTTTACAGTTCTACAGTTTCTGAGATGTTCTTTGCAATTAACTTAGAAAGGAATTCTTCAAGTACAGTTATGACATTGTTCATTAAAGCATCACTGCATTTAGATATGATACAAATAAGGGGACGGGAAGTGGAAGTGAGAAGTTTTTTGTTTTTTTTTTTATAGAAGAGGGGGCAAACGAGTGTGGCCGATGAAGGAAAAGGGGAGATCTCCCGCCGGGCAAGGTGTTCTGCCCGGGGAGCGGCCAACACTCCGTGTGATAATTCGGAGATGTTCTATATATACTGTTTATGATTCGGAATGTTGATAGCGCGATTTAGGCTTCGGTGTGTTTTCGCTTGTGGCGGCGACGACAGCGCCGCTACACGAGCATACCAGATATTCATCTGATGTTAAGTGACTACTGCAGCCCATGAACAATTCCTCAGAGCATTTCCCGTGATAGATGCGATAAAATACGCACTCGGTCGTCGACGATTCGAGCCGCTCTGTGCTGGATGCGGTCAAGTGGAAGGAGCTGGTTACTGGGGAGCCCCAGCCCAGAGATGGGAACCATCACCTGTCAGGCGAGAAGCAAAAGTTCTATTAGATTATCATTAGGGGTACCAGTAGGGTCGGAGTCAATTAGAGCACATCCATCAGGCTGGGAAGAGGAAGGAGATCTAACTATAACATTATGACTGAAAATGTCATAAGATTAGCCATAGGATAGTATGGGTCTAGGACTTTTAGTTATTGTTTTTTTATAAGAAATTTTAGGAGATGAGGCAGTTTGGACTGGGAGACAAGTGGAAAGTCTATCAGGTGGAGAAGATTGTGAGGAAAGAAACTGGGTAGGGCTGCTGACTGCAACCTCAGCATAATTCTTTCTAGACACTGGCAATCTAAGAGAAACTTCAGTATAACTAATATAGTTTTCCGATATTACGATTTTTTGGCTGTCTCATATGTTCAGGGCAGATAAACACTCACGTCTGTCACCCATAGGGGTAGGCAGAGACTACAGACTTCCATTTGGCACGATCCTGACACACCTCTCTTGCCTCCTTCACATCCATACATCTACGCATACATGCTCGTCGGTTAAGGGTACTCCTAATTTGGCCAGTTTTCAATAAATCGCCAATTTGGTCGATAAATTTTCGCCTAGGACGTCCCTTTCCGACTCTTCAATTCACTTCTGCAACATAAATTTGTTTTGTCACTCTTTCCTCATTCGTTCTTTCTACATGACCAAACCACCGAAGCATTCCTTTCTTAATCCTGGTCACAACATCATCTTGCAAACCACACTCTTCTTCTTCAGGGTAGAATAGAATAGAATAGGATTTTTTTTATTCAATATAGATTACATGTTGTAATTTTTACTTTACCAGTGGTTCGAAAAAAAACCTCTGTCCTGGGAAGAACCAGCAGGAAACCCAGCGGGACTTTATTAAAAAAAAATTTTTACAATGTTAACTGGTCACAAAATATTTACAAAATTTATTTTATAAATAGCTTGGAAGCGACCACTTCATACGGACGGGTTATTATCAACCATGTATTCATTTATATCATAATAACCCTTTTTATATAGTTTTTGTTTAACTAAATATTTAAACTTGGTAATAGAGAGACCTTGTATATTGGCAATTGGGATTTTTATGTGACGGCTTTAATGTGGCCTCCATTATAGAGGAAACAAGTGATCTTATTTTCTTCTATTGAGCAAGTGTTTCCAATGTGATGCTGAGTGCAACAATAGCAGCGGGGCTTTGAACGACATTGGGCATGAACATGACCAAAGCGACAGCAATTACGTCATTGATTTGTAGGTAGGTGGTAAATTGTGACTAGTAATACTGTCCTGTAACAGTAAATTTTTTCTTGAAAAATGTCCAGCAAAAGTCAACACAACACTCTTAGAGGGCACCCAAGTGACTTCCTGATCTTTCTTAATGACCTGTCCATACTTTGGGTTTAAGAAATCTAAAGACCAATCAGTAGTGATATCTTTGAAAACACCACATCTGAATACTTGGAATTTTAGGATTATGGCAGAGTAATCTTTATTTTTAAGGAGAGTGTTGTCAACAAATGGCTATTATTCTATTTCTTCCTATAGATTTAAGCTCCCGGTTGACCGAGCTTTGCTCGGTATTTTTCGCTCGGTTTTTTTTTAATTCGTGTGTTTTGGAAATTATATTTTGATACGAATTACATATTGATGAAATACGAATAATATTTTTTGATCTTAGCGACATAATAGAAAAAACTGAACTGGTTATTTGAATAAAAAATCATGAGTGAAATTAGTTTAATTTAAATTTTCGTGTTTTTAAAAAATACTAAAAAAAGGGCTCGAAAAAATAGATTTTCTCAAAAAAAGAAAGGAACTTGAAAAAAAACCTTTTGTGACCGCCCAATATACCAATTAAGCTATTTGTAATCATTAATAAACTGTCAAAATTTACCTTCTGGTTCATTCACGGACAAAAAGACATTTTCTAAAAATAAATCCTAGCTAGATCGATTTATTGCCCCCGAAACTTTATGAAAGCAAACAAAATTTTATGAAAATCGTTGGAGCCGTTTCCAAGATTCCGATTATATATATATATATATATATATATATATATATATATATATATATATATATATATATATATATATATACAAGAATTGCTCGTCTAAAGGTATAGGATAGGATACAACCATCTGACAATCCCTTTACATTATTTTTAAGAAAAAATTGTGCAAATTAAAACAATTTTATTGGGAGTCCAGTAGCAGCAGGATCTGATTCAATTTTAACATGTACGGAATAGAGCATACACCCGGTTCTAAAAAAAAAGCCGGGTATACCCGGTTCCTTGTTAGCTAAAAGAACCGGGTCCAAAATTATGATACACGGTTCTTATTCAATGTGGTAAATTTAAGCATTTTTTTTATTTGACTCTTATGTTACGGTTCATCACTAAAATATTGAAATAAAAGATTTGACCAATGAAAAGCAACTGAACAGAGAACTAGAGAAAGTTTTGACAGGGATGAACGGTGACAGTGCTGTTTTAGATGACAGTCTCAAGGTTACCATTAAATTTGACCTTTTTTTGAAAATGGTGGATCAAGAGGTCACTATCTCACAGCAGCTTTTGATAATTTATAGACGTGGGTGGACCACAAGTGTCGAGCCGGAACACATATTTTCTTCCTTAGAATTTATCTGCAATCGTCTTCGGTCCTCATTAAACGATACAAGCTTAAACGTTCTCTCATTTTTATGCTCTTATTACGATAATAAGAAAGACAGGAAGTGTGGATTGTGACTAAATCTAATTATTTTTGTTTGTTTCATTGAATAAGAAATGGAGACAGTAAGAAATTGTTGATTTTTTTTATTATTACCAGAAAATCCTGAGACAGAAAATAAATCTCGTTGATTTTGTTTTAAGCTATTGCATAGCTTCTATCGCGGGCCTTGAGCGCGGGGACCGAATCCAGAAATTCCGTAACGAAAAAAACCTCACGCTCCCCACTCCGACGGGCACGGAGGTGTGGCGTTGAAAGCCGTGCATCGTCTAACGTCGTTTCAGTTCGGCAGACTTCGGCACTCGGCAGACTTCGGCACGGTGTTTGTGTGCGTGTACACTAGCTGCTAACTCAATGATAAAAATTCCTGAATAACCTACATGTATTGTAAGATATTAAAAATATTTTAAACAATATTAACTTCTCATTTATTCAATAAGAGAAAAAAAATTGTTTTCTAATCGGTCACCACGCTCAAAAAGTATAACTTGATTTAATATCAAAGACTTAACTGCATAAATAAAATAAATAAATAATTATAATTGCATAAGTTGATAAAAAATGCTATGCAATAGCCTTACCGCGGCAGTCACCGAGTGCCACACGTATTTTCTTTGGTTTTTTTCGTTCATTGATTTTTTGAATTGTTTTTCTAAATTATATTTGTGCTTGTATGAAGCTCAGAAGACAAGCTGGTTTTTTTGTTGTTTCATATATAGATAATTTTATAATTATATTAGAATTATATAAAACAATTAAACACATTTAATTGATTAAATACACATCACTATCATCATTAGCACCAAATTAATGTGGTTTTATTTTGCCCTAAGGAATTTTATACTACTAAGAACCGAAAAGAACCGGGTACCCGGTTCTAAACAGACCCGGAACCGAAAAACCCGGTTCTTAGATACGGGCCGGTGCCGCATCCTCTGGTACTGAAGGGGCCAGCATCATTATCAGAGTAGCACAATTAAGACTCCTCAAACTCAGGAACTATGTAAACAGACTGAATACTGTGCTCGGTTGATAAATTTTTTAGCTCATACACAAGTTCGACTTTGCTGGACGTTTCTGTCCCAATGTTTGTGTGGCGGTTATGCCACCCCCATCAAGTTGATCATCATCTTCCACTTCGTAAAAATAGTGATGAAGTGCTTATCAGTTAGTTTAACAAAAACACCTAAAACTTTTATAGAACAAACCACAAAACTATGGAGGGAAAAATTGGAAATCTCAATAGGATAACAAAATATTTGTAAGTAAAAAGGAACCATGTGTATTACCTGACATAATACAATTAAAAAAAAACTACAATCAACTCGTTTTATACTGTAAATGTAATTGCCTGACTGCAACTGGCATTTGATTGCATAGTTGGCGCGTAGGTCGCCTGATATATTTTCAACAGTTTATTTAATCATACGGTAAGCACTAAATTATTTTAATATCTTTAATGTAATGGATTTTGCAAGGTAACACATGTGAACTACAAGTAAAAATGATGAAACAAGTGCTGCAATAGTGATTTAAACCCACTGATCATTCATCATCATCATCATCATTACAGCCCTTTACAAGTCCACTGCTGAACATAGGCCTCCCCCAAGGTATGCCACAAAGCACGGTCCTGAGCCACCTGCATCCATCGACTTCCTGACTATGTCTTACCAGGACGTCACTCCATCTAGTGGGGGTCGCCCTACACTTCGCCTACCGGTACGAGGCTGCCACTCGAGAACCCTTCTTCCCCAACGGTTGTCCGTTCTTCGAGCTATATGGCCGGCCCATTGCCACTTCAGCTTACTAATCCGTTGGGCTATGTCGGTCACTCTGGTTCTACTGCGGATATCCTCATTTCTAAGTTTATCACGCAGAGAAACTCCGAGCATAGCCCTCTCCATAGCTCGCTGAGCGACTTTGAGCGTCCTCATACGGCCAGCAGTGAAGGACCACGTCTCGGTTCCGTAGGTCATCACTGGCAACACGCACTGGTTGTACAACTTAGTTTTAAGGTTTTGAGGTATACCTGACGAGAAGAAACGTCGTAATTTCCAGAACGCTGCCCAGCCAAGTTGAATCCATCGGTCGAAGTTGGACTTACCTAGTCGGACTATTTGTCCCAGGTAAACATACTCATCAACAACTTCGAGCATAGTGCTCCCAACAACTACCGGCATAGGTGTGACATGGACATTAAACATGATCTTTGTTTTGTCCATGTTCATCTTAAGACCTATCCGTTGGGAGGCATTATTGAGGTCATTGAGCATAGTGCTTAAGTCCTCCAGTGATTCTGCCATAAGGACTATATCGTCGGCAAATCGAAGGTGAGTGATGTACTCGCCATTGATGTTAATACCGTATCCTTTCCAGTCCAGTAGCTTGAAAACGTCTTCCAATGCGGCGGTGAAGAGTTTCGGGGAAATAATGTCACCCTGTCTTACACCTCTCTGCAGTTGGATAGGTTTCGTACTCTGGTTCTGTACTCGGATAGCCATCGTAGCCCTACTGTACAAACACTTCAGCACTTCGATATACCGACAGCCAACTTGGCACCGCTGAAGAGACTGTAGCACCGCTCCAATACGCCAGGCAAAGTGGCAGATTGTCCTCTTTGGACTTCTGTACAATTTGCCGTGTATGTATGTGGTCTATAGTACTAAAGCCTTTTCGGAACCTGCTTGTTCGCTCGCCAAGTTTGACAACTATGGCAAATATCCCCCCATGAATAACTATTGATATAAGAAAAATATTTTTCTTATATTACAACGCTGGTAGAGACAAAGCAATTGAGTGTAAATAAAAGTTAATGCGATCCAAAACTTTACATGTCATATTGCGAAAACGATAAAGTTCTGAGACATTCTACAATCTTTGTAGAACTTTATCGTTTTGTATTAGTTTACATTTTGGTCTTCTGTCCGTAATCCAACTTTGATAATTAATTCGTTATTTGAAGCAATAGTCTTGAAGGCAGGTGCTAATTTGCCTGATAGAGTTCTAAGCTAAATGCTTAAAAAGGTTTTTCTTTACATGTATATATATATATATATATATATATATATATATATATATATATATATATATATATATATATATATATGTCGGAAAGTATAACACGATAAGCCAAAATTGTGTTGGAAATAACAGGATAGCGTTAATTATTAAAAATGGTAAAAATGTGAGAGCTGATGTTCAACTTGCTCTCTTGCTTGCGCAATTTATTGTTATCAATAATAGGACAGCGTAACGCTCTATACATTGAGCATAGAGTAATTACAGTTTGACCGTACTGCAGTGTGTCCCTGTCACAATTACGTGGTTGTTTTTATGATGAGGTAGCACCACTGTCCCCATTTGACAAGGGTTCAGTCGAGCTACCGTAGATTGTTTCCATTGTAATGAAAGAGATCTAAGACCACACCCTTTTAATTTTGAACTACAACTTTATTCTACACTTCTTATTATGAGACTCACAAATAATACTTGCAAAGTTTTACCAGGAAAATAGACCTACACTGACGAGCGCAGGAACTGAAGTGATTCTGTTGCCGCGTTCATTCAATAAGGAAAACGTAATAACGACTTAGGTGTGCTCTGATTGGTCAATACTTGACTAAACAATAACTTTTTATTGAATTCATTAGGTTACTTAAGCAATTTCAATTGTCAGGATTATTAATCAAATCGACAATTATTTATTCTACGATTTAAAACCATATTTGAGTTAAAAGTTGATAATGGAATAAATAGTTGTTTTACCAGGAATTAGTGGTCAATAAAGAGAAAAGAGTTTTAAAGAACTAGCTAGTTACATTTATGTTTCTGATAAATTGCTCTTATTAAATTGTAGTATTAATAATTATACACCGTTGATTATTATAATCAATTAAAAGACAATGCAAAGCATATGCTTTGTCAACCGATGATGTACTTGCTCCGACATATATATATATATATATATATATATATATATATATATATATATATATATATATATATATATATATATATATATATATATATATAGAAATATATATATACAGAAATATTTTGAAAAACCGAAAATGAATTTAAAATTTTCAGACTGAAACATAACAAAAAATTAATATTAAAATCAAAGAACTCTACTTATATCTATGTTTAAACCTCAAGTTTTTTGTCAGCTAAGGCACCTTGATATACTATCATGAACTGTCTGCTGGCTTAAGATGTCATCTAAAACTCTCAAAAACTACTCGCAATGTGATGCATTTGTTCTTACCAACGAAAATTAACCCTAACAAAACCCTTATGTGTAATAATTACTAAGAGAATTCCATTCCTTTGTCACAGTGCAAAATATCGGCATGTGATCTATCAACAAATTAAAATCTAATGTTTTACTGTTAAAATAGATAAGTAGTACTAGTAAGATAGAATAAAATAAAACAGCCTAATACATACATTCTGTTTACTTGTCTTAATACAGATAAGCAACGGACAAACATTTATTACATTTGTTGTTGATTTTTTATTATTTTTGCTATAATTGATGAAATTACAGTTCTTCGCTATTATTATGTATAGTATGACTGATGATTGGGGAATGCTTATTCAAAAGAAAGAATTAAATCATGAACATCAAACATGCCAGTGCAAGTGAAGCAGAACCAAAGCCTTTCGCATACAGCATACAGAGAGGGGGCTCTGCTCTTTGACATATCGCATCCATTCATTGTCAGGCAGCGAGTTGACTCACTATTACTTTAATACACATAAGCAATATTGTCTGTTATGTTTTGATAAGGTTGAGGGTAAGATAATAATATCTGTGGAAGGTAGATTTGATTAACCCATTCCATGCCAGCAACGCACTCGCGTGCATTTTAGTTTTTTTTACTTGTGTGCCTGCAACGAACCCGTATGCGTGTAGTGTATGTTTTAATAAAGTATCATTTATTCACTGTGCGTTGCATTATTGTTGCCATTTTTAATACACCTCAATCTAGATTATATTTCTGATATAGCAACACCGTTACAGTAGTAAAAGAAATGTCACATTTGAATTGACGCCGGTTTTTTGTGTTTGTGATTTTTGCTAGTATTATAAATCAATTTTTTACAGTGATTTAGGTGTTAAAAGGTAAGTAAATATGATTTTTTAATCAAATTTAGTCATTTATTTATAACAACATCGTAATTTTAAGTCTACTGACAATATTTTGGATAAATTTTGAAGTCCAAAACATACCAACGCTAATGTTGCGTTCAATGGCATTTATGAACGACTTTGTTCATGGATGGTGTTACACATCGACAATAATCGGTTGCTCAATGTTACTACTGCTATTGTAACTTTATAATGTTTTTTTATAACTTGAGATATTTTACTTACTAAACAGTGTTCGTATTACATACCCTACATGGTACAAAATAAAACCGTTTGTGAAAAAACGCTTTTATTTTTAAATTTGAATGGGATGAATTGTGTAAAGTATTTTTGTCGTTTATAGGTCTTTTGTTTTCTCCTCAAGCTTTACGGCAAATAATAATAGAGGTCGTCGTTTAGTTGAATTGTCACTTAATACTGCCGAAGGTACTAATTTACAAGCTGGAAAAGAAAGTTATTCACAAAATAGGTACGAACAGTTGATCTTTATCTATTAATATGAATGGTTAGAATGATTTTATCTATTTAAAATCAATATATTGAATGTTGTTATTTTTTAAATTTCAACAAATCGGATAATAAAAATGTTTCAGAGATAAAAGTAGCACATCAGGTTTAAAGCGGAAAAGGGCGAGCTCTTTATATACGGCAGTGGAACCTAAGAATATTTAGCGAAATTCTATTGAACACGATGCCCAATATTGCCATTCCCACATTCTGTTCAAAGGTAGGTAACCTACACATTTCTTTTCTTTAGTTATGAGAGTATTTTTAAGTTTAGTTTTTCAATAGAATATTGTTGTTTCAGTAAACAACAACTATTCAATGAGTCTCCAGTACTTTGCACATCTTTTAGTGGTGTAGTTAAAACTTGCGTCTGTCGAAAATGTGTCAGAATTATATTCAACTTCGAAGGTCATTGTAATCGATATGGTTGCCCAAGCAGACTGTGATAACAAATCATTTAAAAAAATCTTGTATAATGTATTCTGCTAGAATACCTACATTGCTTAATCTTTTAGCTTTTTTAGATACTGTTTTACATAACTATGTTGAAGCTCTTGGGCTAAAATATTTTCTGTATTTGCTAAATAAATATTTTTCATTTTACTATAATAATTATTATGAAAATACGTACTTATAATATAATTATGAAAAAGGAGAATTAAAGACTGCTTTGATCTTATATGAGTATTTTTATTTCTGTCACCTACCCTACAGCCTAACAATTTATATTTATATATTTTAATAAAGCCATCCACTATATACTCTCAAAAGTGCGTTCTTGGATCTCTCGAAAAACTTTTTTCACCATGTGCCACCCACGCACCGTATGCGTTTGGTGTATTTTTTTCGTATTTATCAACAAAATTTGTTTAAAAAAAATCTAAATACATCATTAGTAATCCATTTCCTACCACAAAACATAATAAAAACTGGTGGCACCTGGTCAACAACTTTTAAAAAAAGGTGGCATCGAATGGGTTAAATGAGTTTGTTGTGCAAATTGATCTGGCATTTATCTTTTAATGACGACTGCCGTAATTGACACATAGACAGGATGTTTCACATAAAGAGTATCTACTGTAGTGTAAAAGAGTCACTATACCTGCTTCTTTACAATAGCAGGTGTTAAAGGTATATTACTTACTGTTGTAAAGAAAGTGTATGGAATTTTCCAGACAAAAACTTCTATGATAGAGAATGCTATGGGGGTCGTTAATTAAATCAATATCAAATTGGCAACACACCGATATAGTCTTGAAGCAGACCGACAGACTATATAATCATCATCGTTTTAGCATTTCGCTTATATAGCAGCATTGATTTGCGGCTAGGTGGGGTTCGCAATATGTGACAAACATATCGGGAGAAGAGTCGGGCAATCGGGCATATGGTAGTTTGATATGGACGCACAAATAGAGGCTACAGTGACTGGCTGTTAGTCATATCGGGCTGAGAGAAAAAATCTACAGTGATCTGCACACATGGATTTTAACTGATAAGTCGTAGAGTGGAGTCCATGTTGAATTTGCAAGACCACCTCAAAGAAAGAATTTTTTTGTTATGATTGACGTCACGTGGACCTCACAGACCGTAGTCTCTACAGCAAGAGCACAAATATGTAGTCATTTCTCAGTCTCAAATGCCTGAGATGAGTGGCTGCTAGTCCACGCAAGTAGCATCCACACTAGGGCTTTATCACTCTTTTAAGCGACCAAAAAAGGGGCATCGTCTCTAAATTTTGCACAAGGCTCTAAAAACGGGGAAACATTTATAGAAACGAGCTTTTCAGATGACATCGTTACAATCATATTTTATTCTTAACATAGTTAATTCCGCGAGTAACCCGGGTTCGACCCCGCCGGCACCAATGAAATTGTTTTCTTTAAGTGCTGTTTTACCACGTGCTCGGCGGTGAAGGAAAACATCGTGAGGAAACCTGCATGTCTGAGGAATAAGAAAAAAATTTTCGAAGACATGTGAAGTTCGTCAACACGCATTTGGGCAGCGCGGCGGACACTTCCTTGCCCTAAACCCTCTCAGAAATGAGGGGAGGCTGAGCCCAGCAGTGGGACGTATATAGGCTGTAACTTTACTTTACTTTATAGTTAATTCAATCAAAGTGAACTCACCTAAAGTTGACAAATCTTCGAGTAGTGCCCGATATCTAATTTTTCTATTGTGGCTGCCTACACTGCTCCTTTGTGAAGACATTTTAAAGAAAATTATCAAAATTTGCCCCTTTGCACGTTTCTGCTTTGTTTTTGTTTACCACCTGATCAATGTTGCCACATTGAATTAGCTGTTTCTAGACCAGTGTTGCCAACATTAAAATCTAGCTCCCGTTGTAGAGAACCATGAAGGTTAGAGAACAGGAGAACGATCATATTGGCTTAGCCCGCCTGACCTTGAAAATTGTAGAATTTATAACGGCGCTGACGTCGGTGTGTAGTAACTGCGAAGTTAGCTGTTTATGAGTACAAGTAGATGAAGTTAGTTGAATAATGTACAAATTTTTATATCATTTTTAATGAGAAAATTTTCATGCTCCGTAATTTTGTAATTTTTGAGAAAATAAACATTAAAAAATGAAGAAATACTTTATTGTGCGTGGATGTCAAAGTGGTTTAGTATCTGATCGGAAAAATAGACTGAAAATGACTTTTATTGACCGGACTTAGCGA
Source organism: Parnassius apollo (assembly GCA_907164705.1). NCBI lineage: Eukaryota > Metazoa > Arthropoda > Insecta > Lepidoptera > Papilionidae > Parnassius > Parnassius apollo. The sequence continues at coordinate 4,878,134 of CAJQZP010001297.1, read as the reverse complement.
TCGCAGCGCCTCCATATGTGGAGAACATTATAATCCCGTCAAAACCTGTCAAGTGAATGAATTGATTTGATATAGATTCTTGACACACATAGATAATTTTTCAGAATTCAATCTTCCAAAGTATACACATACATCAGTTTTATAACACCTTTAACCATCCCGTTAAAAAATCCGTTAGCATTAAACACAATATTTCCCGTTGCCAACCTCGCTGACCCTAAAATCTAGCGGGAAACCCGACAACAACACTGCTCTAGACAGCCATAAAAAAGTCCCTAGTTATAAATGAATTTACTAACAAAAAAGTCTCCAAATTTATATATATATATATATATATATATATATATATATATATATATATATATATATATATATATATATATAATCGGAATCTCGGAAACGGCTCCAACGATTTTCATAAAATTTAGTGTCCAGGGAGTTTCGGGGGCAATAAATCGATCTAGCTAGGATTTACTTTTAGAAAATGTCTTTTTGTCCGTGTTTTTAGGCAATGAAAAACTGCTACAATATCGTTAGAATAAGAAGGTAAATTTTGACAGTTTATTAATGATTACAAATAGCTTAGTTGGTATATTGGGCGGTCACAAATCGTAATACCATGGTTCGAGCCCAAACCGACCAACCGACTTTTTTAATTATTTTTTCAAGTTCCTTTCTTTTTTGAGAAAATCTATTTTTTCGGGCCCTTTTTTTAGTATTTTTAAAAAACACGAAAATTTAAATTAAACTAATTCCACTCATGATTTTTTATTAAAATAACCAGTTCAGTTTTTTCTATTATGTCGCTAAGATCAAAAAATATTATTTGTATTCGTATGTAATTTGTATCTATACATAATTTCCAAAACACACGAATTAAAAATAAAACCGAGCGAAAAATACCGAGCAAAGCTCGGTCAACCGAATACTATATACCTAGTATACGAGCAAAGATATATAGCAATTCTTGTATATATATATATATATATATATCGGAATCTCGGGAACGGCTCCGATTTTCATAAAATTTAGTGTCCGGGGAGTTTTGGGGGGGTAATAAATCGATCTAGCTAGGATTTATTTTTAGAAAATGTCGTTTTGTCCGTTTTTTTTAGGCAATGAAAAACTGCAACAATATAAGAAGGTAAATTTTAAAATTAATGATCGTAATAGCTCAAGTGGGTATCGGGCTGTCGCGAAATCGTAGTGCCCTGGTTCGCGTCCTGTCTTTGGTCTGACCTTTTTCCTTTTTTTTTTCAAGTTCCCTTCTTTTTATAAGAAAATCTATTATTTCGAGCCCCTTTTTTTAGTATTTTATTAAACACGAAAATTTAAATTAAACTAATTTCACTCATGATTTTTTATTCAAATAACCAGTTCAGTTTTTTCTATTATGTTAGTAAGTTTAAAAAAATATTCTTCATATTTCATTAGTATGTAATTTTTATCTAAATATATTTTCCACAACACACGATTTCCAAAAAAAAACCGAGCAAAGCTCGGTCATCCGGGTACTATATATATATATATATATATATATATGTCGCAGAGATCAAGCTATCTTTTATGAACTATAGATTTATGGAGTTTATACTAAATCGCACGCACGCACGCACGCACTTGCGCACGTACGCACACACACACACACACACACACAGACACACACACACACACACACACACACACACACACATACACATACACACACATACACATACACACACATGCACACATACAGACACCATCGAAAAATTGTCAGGGTGTCTTCCTGTGTCCAAAGAACGTCAATATTTGATGAAAACTCAATTTTTGAAAAGTGGGGTAAAAACTAATTCCAGATTTTTAAGATTTTTATTTTTCTTGGCGGGAAATAAAAAAAGAATTTAGATAGGTTCGATCTCCAGACTATTTGCAATAAAATCCATCACTTTTATACAGCGAAAAAGAAGCACCCTACTTTAAATAAATTACTTGCAGTATTAAAAGAAGAAATTGGGTTTGAAGGGGGCCGCGTCACCTTACATAGAATATTGCAAAATATGGGTTTTAAATATAAATAACGCCAGTCTAAAAGAAAAATATTAATGGAAAGATATGATATACTGGCGTGTCGCGCTTGCGTATATCCATGTGTATGTGTATATACATGTGTTTTACGTGGTAGAGCCATGCTGCAATTATATTAGTAGTATAGTTGTAGCACGAATGGGTCGGCTCGACCGGGGAAGGACGACGCTCTCACAGAATACCAGCGTGAAATAGTAGCTTAATGCTGCTGTATTTCGTATGGTGAGTGTAGAGAACCGGAGACCCTTTTTACTGGAAATGAGGCATTCCATCTCAGTCCTCACGGGTGACAACGCATCTGCATTTTGATTTGTAATAGAAGATAGATGTAGATGTCTATGGGCCGCAGCAACCACTTACCATCAGGTGGACTGTGTGCTCGTTTGTCACCCTATCCTATAAAAAAAAAAAACATGTAATTTGGTGTGTAGGCATTAAATGATCGTGTATAACATATAGGCAACTGTTTATCCGCTTACGGAAGAGTAACAAAGAATGTTATGTTTTTAATTTTTTTAAGTTTATTGTATTTGTATTAGTGTGTGAAAATGATACTTATTGCTAGCTAGAAGGGCAATACAACATCTGCTGGGCCAGCTAGTTTTTAACAAAATAAAGGTGACCCAGAGATAGTAAGTGTTCATCCCACATGATGATAGTAAGTGGTCATCTTTCCTCGATGAAGAATCAAAATGATGTGAGTTGTGGGTGACAACGCATATCATTTTGATTTTTCCGAGGTCTATGATGGAATGAGTTGTTTCCGGTAAAAATGGTACGCAGTTTTTTTACATTCACCATACGACACACAGCAATATTGTTATGCGCCATAATTAATGCCTGGTACATGACACTAGCGCCATCTAGTATCGAGTAGCAGAACTAATCCTTCTAGAGAATTCCATACTTTGGAACTTCCTACACCTAGTCAGTCGGGACCGGTATGCACTCGAACATTCTAGATGTTCCAGAAGAAGAGGGCCTATATAAGACCGGTTAGACCGCGACCGAGTCAGTATTGAATTGATTGAATATTATATTTTAATATAATCGATAAATAGTCTTTATCAAAATATTATACAAAGTAAAGGCCTAATAAGTCGAATCAAAACTTGCCACTTCGTATCAAATGTATGCAACATTTGTAAAATTAACTAGTATCACTGCAACGGACAGTACTGCAATGTAGTGATGTATCACAAATTTAACTATCGATATGTTAAATTACCCATTCGGGTTTGTCTGCCGAACAGGTTTTTAGTTTTTGTTCAGATTTTATAATAAAGTATTACAAAAATTAGTATTTTTTTCTATTATTGGTTTTATTTAGAGTGTGGTTTGCAAGATGATGTTGTGACCAGGATTAAGAAAGGAATGCTTCGGTAGTTTGGTCATGTGGAAAGAATGGATGAGGAAAGAGTGACAAAGAAAATTTATGTTGCAGAAGTGAATGGCAGAGTCGGAAAGGGATGTCCTAGGCGAAAATTTATCGACCAAATTGGCGATTTATTGAAAACGGGCCAAATTAGGAGTACCCTTAACCGACGAGCATGCATGCGTAGGTGTATGGATGTGAAGGAGGCGAGAGAGGTGTGTCAGGATCGTGCCAAATGGAAGTCTGTAGTCTCTGCTTACCCCTCTGGGTGACAGGCGTGAGTGTTTATGTATGTATATGTATATGGTTTTATAATAATAATAAATAAATAAATAAAATAGTTTATTCAGTAAACGATCATACATAAATTATTACCACGGATGGGGTCTCTTTTTAAGTATAAAAACTTGTGTAAGGAGACTCCACTCTTCCATAGCACTTATATAATATTTACATAATATATTTGCATGATATTTACACAATAATTAGCTATAAAAATTAAAATAAAAAACTAATAACATTCACGCCAAAGGTATTGTTACGGACGGCGAAGGAGCAACCACCCGACACCCGGATTGGTTCATATGTTAGCACTTTATGAAGATATTAGATGATAGTTAATATGGTCAATTTGGTTATTTTTGTCGTTATTTTATTTATATGTTTATTTTATTAATCTATTTGTATTAAAAATATGTATATTTTTTGTATCTATGTATTTGTATAAATAATATAATATAATGAGTGTCTGTATTACATTTTATAGTATATAAGTTTATTGTGTTTATAAAGAGAGTACCCAAAGGCATTAAGTCCGCCCTTTGTAACACTTTTTATTAAGGTGCAAAAATGTAAATAAATAAATAAGGCTCTTATGAAATAGCCATTTGATTAGAACATATTTGCAATTATGGTAGTAAGGTGATGGAACTTTTATGCTTTTATTAATGGCTTTATATAGAGTCGCTGACTGTTTTACATATTGCCTCCTAGCTAAAATAGTTTTAACAGCGACAGCTGTAGCCACTTAGTTTTTCCTCTTTTTGGCTACGATACAACGGTTAAACTTTATACCTTTATGCAGTCTTCGAACTGAATATTAGACATAATTTTTAGTAAATTTCTCTATGCCCCTTCAACTTCTAGAAATTTGGTTTTTGTAGCTCCACTCCATACAGGAATACAATACTAAGTATACTAAGATAGATTGAACCAAAGCAATATATATATAATAAAGTAACTTTTTCATCTTACGGCCTGGCCACAGGGATCGGCGGCGCTAACGGCGAAGCGACAGGCGGGGTGACAATTTGCGCGGCGCGATTTGAGGGCCACGGGAAGTCACGTTTGCCGCCGTGATCAGATAGGCCGAGAGTGAATGTCTTTATTAAAGTTATCTCGATATTGCTTAGAAAGTAATTATTTGTTTTTTGATTCAAGACCTCATATTTGGACGAGATTGCGGAGTACATGATTTGAATAGGGATCGGGTTATAGATGGAGAATTCCACAACAAATATAATGCATCTAGAAAAAAAAATTCGAGTAAATACCAGAATGAGTGTCGAAACCTGCGATTATATTCTTGTTAATATTCAACCAGAATTGGAGATAAAAGTTAATGCGGATAGAATTTTAAGTTGTTTTTGTCGGCCCGGTATTTTTCGCAGCGAAAAAAACTAAAATATTTTGTCCCCTAAACTATTCGCCGTGTCTGTCGCCCGACTCCGTGGCTTGCACTCACAGAACACTATTACTCCTTGCACTGTACTGATTCGTAAATTTTTTTCAGTTGGCGCCGCGCCACCAGTCGCCCGCGCGATTCGCCCGGTAAATATCGCCGGTCGCGTTGCCACTCACCGCTACGCGTGGCTTGATCCATACATTTCTATACATTTGTTTTAGTCGCTAGACGCCTCACCGTTCGCGCCACGCGAATTTTCGCTACGGCGAATGTCCCGTGGCCGGGCTGTTAGTGTTTAAAATTGACTTAGGAAAAACATACATGTGTTTCCTAAGTCTATGATTAATTCAATGTGTCTATGATATGACAAATGTTGGTCAACTATGACTCCAAAATACTTGGTCTCAGATACCTTACTTATTAAAGAACAGCTGCAACTAGTACTTAAGTGATCATAGCATGTGTTTTTTTATAGGCGAGGGGGGCAAACGAGCATACGGCTCATCTGATGGTAAGTGATTATCGCCGCCCATGAGCAACTGCAACACCAGGGGAATTGCAAATGCGTTGCCGGCCTTTTAAAAAGGAGTAGGCTCTTTTCTTGAAGGTCCCAAAGTCGTATCGATCCGGAAAAATCCCTGGTGGTAGTTAATTCCGCAAGGAAGTTGTGCGAGGAAGAAAACTTCCTTTAAACGCACGGTAGTGGACCGCGAGTCATCCAGATAGTGTGGATGATATCTGGAGTTTTCCCGCGATGTGCGTTCATGAAATTTGACGTCTAAGATTGCTCCAATTGCAACAATTCGTTAGAGCACTCCTCATGGTAAATGCGATAAAATACGCAAATAGAATAGGCCTTCTTTTGCAAGTTACCACGAAACTGCACGTCACTCGATATGTCGACACCGAGGATTCCAATACTGGCTGAGGCAAAAAGATGAGTGCCTTGAAACTGAGGAGATACGATGAAGGGGCGAATTTTTAGCGGTGAACGCCCAAACTTGTGTCTTCTGGGGATTAACCTCTCAATATGCACGCGGTCGGATCCGACCACGGCGATATTCCGTCAAATTCCAAGCAGTCTGATCCGACCACACCCACCCAGAGCACTTTAAATCATAAATACTTATATTTGGAGACTACTTGTCTATGAAGAAGTTTGGCATTATAGGCTCAATGTGAAATTTCCTTTCCTCTAATGCTTTTTTAATGCTTTCCTCTAATCTACGTTCATTTCGTACGCCTATTTCGTGTGGCGTGTTATTAGTTTTGATTTTTGGATTTTTCTGCTTTATTAGTATTTAGTATAGTGTTGTACTATAAAATTGTTATAAAAGTTTTTGTGTGAATACAATTTATCTTTTTACGCAAATAATATCAAATAATATATAAAAAAATTGTGAAAATCACGCAGCGGTCATGCGATGGATAAGTACATTTTTTACTATAAAAATACAATTAAAATATATTTGTAACGAAGTAAAAGCACTAAAACTAGTAATATAACATAATAAATAAACAGAAACAAGTATTATATTGGAATTTATAATGAATTTTATAGAAAATAAATGTACGACGAATTCAGGGTTAGGTTATTTTTAGCGCCGCCGCGTTACGCAATACCAGCTAGCGGTATCAATTATTTTAGCTGGAGACTGAGGGTTAAACTGGACTAGATTTAGTCGCCCCCAGTCCGAGACTTTGTTCAACAAAGCTTCGACTTCAGACACAAATTTGTCCCGTACTCTGCAACGTTTTCCCGAGAAATTTTGGCACGGCCGATGTATAAAGCATCACCAGTACTGTCGTCTGCATAGCAATGAATGTCACCGGTTTGCAACACGTCATTGATATTGTAACGCTCCCCCACGCTGGGGGGGCTCTTCTATTCGCTTAATAAATATATTATTATTATTTATAATTAGGTAAATTTTTCCCCATTTTATTATATACTATATGTGACCGGGATAAATAAAATATGTTTTAATCTTTCTAAATGATCTTTCGAAAGGTTTAATAATAGGCCGTTTGTAATAATTTTGACGTGATCGTCTTAATTAGGACCCTTATTTACGTTGTGTTTGTTTTGTAACTTCGTGTTGTTGTCCTTTTAGGTGTCTTTTGAAAGAATGAATATTCACTAGAGCAATTGAAAGCTGTTGGTAGTGCTTTATAAGCTAAGTGAACCCCGTTCACGAAGACAGGGCTCGAGAAAGGTTACGAACATAAAATGTCCCTATTCCACTTTTATCAGGTTTATATTATTAATTTATTTTTATTGCTCGCTTGAAAAGGATCACAATATCTTTATACAAAATACCCGATACAAGAACTTCGCTCTCCTACAATTATTTAAAAAAATATTGGGGAGGCACACGGCCCCACACACACCGAGCGTGGTGAGCGCCAACCATTTTTATGCACTCCCTCCGAAGGGAACGCAAATTCGGGAACTGGACCGTAGTCCACAGTAAAATAACTGGCGAACCAGTAAAGGATGCTTAGCCCCTTGTTAGTGTGTAAGCACAAACATCGAACGAAGTTGCGCATGTCAATGCGTGTAAAGGCCATACAGAATACGAACGAATCCAGCCACAGTGAATGTACGTCACACAGTTTAGGCAAATAGGCACACTGGCCGTAAACCCTTCGTGAGCGCCACCACCTGCCAGACCGCCGCTCCTGCAGACGTGATGTAAGTGTACGGTATCACCACCAATTGCATGATCAGCACGGCTACCAGCCGCAGAGCGTGTCATGCGTCTACCGCTCACCTCAAGGGAATGGGGTCCCATGTTGTGCGGCTTTCGGCCGTTGAGAGTCTCCCCAGATCCTCCCTCCAGCTACAACCCGCATGTGGTCGACACATATGCGTTGGGTACCCAGAATGGTTAATTGACGACCAGAAACTTGGTTGGTATTCGAGTTGACATTTCGAGGGTCAATCTCGAAAAGTTACAATGGGTCAATCAAGAAACAATTTTTGTTCCGTTTTGTGACTATGGACGAGACCTGGATTTTGACCACCATTTTGATCCTGAAACGAAACAACAATCGATGACTTGGAAGCGCGCCTCCTCACCGACGCCAAAGAAATTCAAAGTTTCAAGTTCGGCGGGAAAGGTTATGGCATCTGTTTTTTGGGACGCTCAAGGCATAATTATGGTGAAATATTTGGAAAAGGGAGCCACTATTACGGGCTCTTACTACGCAGACCAAATAAGAAGATTACGGGAGGCCATTAAGGAAAAAAACGCGGCAAACTGCGAGCTGGAGTGCTGTTTCACCAAGACAACGCACCGGCTCACAAAGCCGCAGTTGCGATGGCTGCCATTCAAGAAACGGGATTCGAACTGCTCGAACACCCTCCCTATTCGCCAGATCTAGCTCCTAGTGATTTCTACCTCTTTCCTCGGCTCAAGGAACGCCTCCGAGGCAAGAAATTCGAAGATGATAGCGAAGTACTGGCCGCTGTTGAAGCGTTTTGGGAGGGTCAAGACAAAGAACTTTTTTCAAAGGGAATCCTGGGTTTCGGAAAAAAGATAGACTAAATGTATTGATTTGTTAGGAGACTATGTAGAAAAATAAATTATTATTTTAACTTTAATTACCGTGTTTTATTTTCATTATCATTACTTTTGGATCACCCCTCGTATGATCCACCAACCAATACAAAGGCAGATATAAGATGTTAGTAATAATTTGCCATCAGAAAGGGTTTGTGTCACTGACGTTGAGTAAATGCATTTTCGATCATGTTTGTCTCACCCACCAACAAGTTGCCTTCAATCATTCAAAGATGGGAAAGTTACAGAGATATATTATTATGTTGTTATACAATATGTAACAAAAACCCTGTGGTTCCCGTTAAGTGCCTTATCAGAATCAGTATTCAAACGTATAGAAATAACTTTACTTCAGAAAACTCGACATAAAAATAATCAAATTAAATTTTAATTAAATAGTATTTGAAAATTTTATGTGGATTGATTACCTCTGCCTGGAATTATCGACAGCGGCGGGTGGCGGCCGGTGGTGACATACATCAGACGGGGCGCGCGCGCGCGTCTTACCTACACTACCTGCACACTTAGGTCGTGACCTCGTCACATCACAGCTGTTATAGTCAAACACTAATTTATCACTATGTCTACTTGACGACCACGTTTTTTCAATATGTCCGCCTTGTACCTCTATACATTTGCTACACCGACTTATAATGTCTGACCGCACGCGTTGCAACAGACACTTCGGACTTTATTTTTTCAAAGGCAGCGACTATACGCATACGCATTTCTGCCTCGGTATCGCATGTATTTTGGAATACAGTCTACTTAATTGTACCACAGAGATAAAAATCTAAAGGTGTGAGATCAGGTGATCGTGCCGGCCAGTTGACCGGTCCACCGCGCCCAATCCATCTTTCACCGAATTCAGTATCAAAAAACTTCTTACACAACGGGAGAAATGCGGTGGAGCACCATCGTTTTGAAACCACATGCGACGAACGAGGTCTAAATTTATTTCGTCAAGTTCATTGCTTAGTTCTTCTCGCAAAAAACGTCCGTAGTTTTCATTTGTGTGGTCAAGGAAATATGGACCAATAATTTTCTCCCACACATTGATAAAATAAAAACTAGTAACGCTATGAAACAGTGTAGTATATGGGCTTGTTTAGTGGATATTAAAAGTATTAGTCTCTTAATGGACTGTAATAAATAAAAAATTAAACTACAGTAATTATGTAACGATTAATTTTATCAGAGTAAATAATGGATAAATGTCAGGTTAAGGACTTGAATAAGTAGAGTATTTAAAGTATTTTCGCTTGTTAGTATCGGTGTTGAAAGTGGCTTGGTTTATACGAATGCGGATTTGTCGTTGACTATACGTGTTCATTATGAGCGTTAAATACACCTGTTTTACAAAAGAGCATTCATCCATAAAAAGTACGCGGTTCAAAAACTCAGGATCTCCTTCAACCTTATCAAGTAACCATCTACAGTAATCTATTCTCAGCTCGTAGTCGTTAGGAAGAAGACACTGAACTCGACGATAATGATATGGGCGCTGGCCATCATCTTTGAGGGCTCTCCAAACGCGCATATGGTTCACACCTAGTTCACGTGCCACCGAGCGCGTGCTCCGCGTCGCATCTTCCTCAAACATGCCGAGAATGTGCTCCTCGATGTCGTCATCGTACATCCTCGGTATTCCTGAATCTGTACGTTGTTGATCACGGCCATGCACACTGCCAGTATTGTACATACGAATGTGAAGTCGTTGGAACGTCATCGCCGACGGCAATTGTATATTTCGTGGAGTAGCAAAGCACTCCCCGTAGTCTTCGTGCTGCTGCATAATTGCAGTTACATTTCCCGAGACACATCAACATATTAAAATATCCTCGTTTGAGTAAGACATCGCACACAAGTCACTCACGGCGGAATATAAATTTCGCAATATAAAATACAACCGCCAATATCAGAGCTAACGCGCTACTAGTGCTTGATGCTTGTTTGTTTGCATACACGTGGAAAAGCTATTGTACTCTATAACATAATTTTGATATTTTCTAAATCGATAAAAAATTTCGTGATTTTTTTATGTTATTTTTTAATAATAGTTATTATTTATTTATTTACTTCAGACAGCGTCCGTAAGTGTTATTAAGAAATTAAATTATAGCTGGGATTAGTAAAAATACATTAAAACACTTTTATAACAAGAAACATTAAAAAAATTGTGTTATAAATCCACACAATAACAAATACTTAAACTATTATCCAGCTGTGTTTTTCTAAATCTAATAATTAGCATTTTTTATCGACCGACGATAAACAATACTTATTTATATTTCTATTCTTGACCACTGAATTGTGACAAAATTTTATGTTTATAAATCTTTCCAGGTTTTTAAATATTACTACCAAATAGCACAGAATAAATAATAGATACGACGACCACGAAGATATTGTTCAATATCTTCGTGGCCTATCACACATTTGCGACACCGGCTTATATGTTTTATCGACCGACGATAAACAACCCTTATTTTTATTTTTATTCTTGATCACTGAATTGTGACAGAATTTTATGATCATAAAACTTCCCATGTTTTTAAATATTACTACTAAATATTAGCACAGAATAAATAATAGATATTGGATCAAAATTAGTTAATCGGAATTTAGTGGACGCTACTTTTAATCACTCGAAGAGTGGAATTTTTTTGGGTTTTTCCTAGTACCTAAGTCCTTCAAAGGCTTTCGCTTTTGTGTTCAAAGAGCGCGCAAAACGCCGCGTATATTACCTATTAATTTTGTTTTGTTTATTATATTCTAGCAATAAACGACATTATGAATTTATTTAAAAAAATAATTACTACCTACTACATATTCTTTATCGAATAATATTTCATATGAAAAATACATACTAAATTTCTCCTACAAATAGTTGCATTGTATATAGAAAAAAGTCCCATACAGACCAATATTTAAACGGTGAATCTCACCATCATCCTTCACAGTTAGCTACCGTGGGCAACTCTTTGTTACAGAGAGCACAAGGGATCTGTGACCGCAAACACCTGGCTGCCGAGCTTCAGCGCGTCAAGCAAGTTCTGCACGACAACAAGCTTCGGTTCCCGCACCTATGTCACAGTGACCGAGTGAAGTCGGGCACAGTCGAGCGTGTGCCTGCTGTACTACCATATGTCAGAGGTGTTACAGACAAGATTGGCTATATCTTGAAGCGAGCTCCTATTCTACAAGCCGCTGAAGAACATACATATATCAGATTTGATAGACCACAAATCCTCGCGAAAGAACATCGATTCCTGCCAAGGATGATATGTGAGGCTATCGAAATTAAAAACATTCTAATTTCAATAGAGAAGGAAGCTGGGTACTCCCACCTGCTTGGGACCCTGTAATTAATAAAATTATAACTAAACCCAAGCATATCACGCAAGACTTCAAGACAGTAAGTTCATTCTACGTAGATCGGACCATAAATAGTTATTAAAAAGCTGAAGTTACTCCAAGTTAACACTAATTTCGGTACACCAGTCACCTCAATCCCCCATGACCATGTGTGCTGGAAAGCACCCGAAACGTCGGGAATTAAAAATCAAAGAAATTAAACGCGATAACATCGGTAAAATTAGTTGTTAAAAAACTGTATTTGTGAAAATAAAAACTTTTATATCTTAAAATTCCCGACTTTTTTTAAACCAATTTCTTAACCATTTCATTCTTTTAATTGTATATTATCATATCTATATGCTTTTATATGTGGGCACCCATGGCCGAAATGTCTATGAAGAGTGGGCAATCCGCTTTGGAATTAATCACGATATTTTATGAATGAAATAACCTTTTTAAATATTTTCGTAGATCCATTTAGCAATAAAGTGGAAATTTATAACATAAGTATTCAAATACTATGTTTATTATAATTTCTATTATTTTGAAATCAAAATTTTTGGAGAATAACTGAGTCTAGATAGGTGTAGAGATTTACACAAAAACATTGGGGAAGCACACGCCGCTTAGCGGCTTGCTTTGAGTCGGCCATGTCAGTGACCTCATATCGGCCGTATTTATTCTGTGACGTAGATAATATTATGTCGGCACGTGTCGGTAAGTTCAGAAGCAAATAACATTTTTAGAAATTTAATATTTCTTATCTTATTAGAAACCCAAAAACCCCATTTAAAGCAACCAAAAAAAATTTTCATTATCATAATTGCCATGCCTATGTGTACACCTATATGTCTCTGAAACGACGAACAGGGTTTTTGTTACATATTGTATAAAACATCATGGAGGTCAGACAGTCTGCAGCCCCGTAATGAAGGGACCCGACTTGGGCAAAGCTACTTAGGTGTGAGTCAAACCAAGACGCAGAGAGCGTCGTTGAGAATAGCGTCCAACCAAACAACAGAGAAACAGAGTCGCAGAGACGCAATGCTGAGGAACGCAACAGGCATCAATGCGACTATCGTCGGGCTTACACCATCTCAAGGTCCCCCATACATCCCAGCAAACATCACCACCCGCATAGCTCCGTCGACCAGAACCACAAGAGTGCGTCGAATCAGGCGCAGCACACCCGCAGATCAATCACAAGACGCAATACCGGAAGTAGCAGTAAGCATCAATGCAACTACCATACGGATGGCGCTCCCTCACAACACACACACATGATCCCTATCGACTTTGGTAACAAAATTAGTATTGTTGTTAACTAAAAAATAACACCAACGTATCATAGTAGCACGCTACTAAGACGCCAGTGAACAAAACTCCACGTATCATAGCGCTAATGCACTAAGACATGAAGTTGAGTATGCCTGTTACACTTAAAAGTGCTGCCAAACACACTCATCCCAATCCGGAAGATAGACGACGCATCGCTATGAGCTACGACACCGCCCACAAACGGTATAGGTGTGCGATGTCCACTGGAAAGCCGTATTACTACAAAAAACCCACTTACCACCGGCACTAAGATGATAATATGTCTAGGACACATCGGTTAGCGAGTCCAAGTTTACCTTGGACCAATTGCTCGTGAAGCAGCATACACGCCACAATAATATTCCTTTTAAAGGACTAGTCATTTTGCTACAGTACTAAGAGTAGTCCGTCGCCTGACCATCCCATATAATGCTTATGCATCAAGGAGACCTACTATAATAATGCTTTTGTATCATAGACCTTACTAATATATGTCTTTAATATATAGGATTTCAACCCACAACTCTATTATTGTAATGATAATTCATCATAGAAACCTTCTATAGTATTGCTTTTGTATCATAGATCTTACTTTCATAAGTCATTAATATATAGGACTTCAACCCACAACCCCATTATTGTAATGCAAATTCATCATAGAGACCTTCTATAGTATTGCTTTTGTATCATAGACCTAACTATTATATGTCTTTAATATATGTGACTTCAACACATAACTCTAGTATCATAATGCTTATGCATCATGGAGAACTTCTATAATAATGCTTTAGTATAATAGAGCTTACTATCATAAGTCCCTAATATAGGACATTACATATTGTGCTACAGTACTTCAAGCAGTTGGGCACCCGACCACCCCATATACTGTGTACAACATTGTATATGTACAACATTGGGTATGCATCTCCGACAGCTCCTCCATACAAACCATCTATACGTGAACACCCTCCATAACTTAGGAAATACTATACCTTTAAACGAGCAATGCTTGTATATATATTTGGAATCTCAGAAACGGCTCCAACGATTTTCATAAAATTTAGTGTCCAGGGAGTTTTGGGGGCAATAAATCAATCTAGCTAGGATTTATTTTTAGAAAATGTCTTTTTGGCCGTGTTTTCAGGCAATAAAAACTGCTACAATATAAGAAGATAAATTTTGACACTGTGTTAATGATCGTAATAGCTCAAGTGGATATCGAGCGGTCGCGAAATCGTAATACCTTGGTTCACGTCCTGTCTAACTATATGTACCAATAACCAGTTCAGTTTTTTCTATTATGTCAATAAGATCAAAAAATATTATAAATGTCTCATCAGTATGTAATTTTTATTTTCATGTAATTTCAAAAAAAAAAAACGAGCAAAGCTCGGTTATCCAGGTACTTTTCATTTATACACGATCGCCTTATAAGATAGATAATTTTTTTTACCAATTTTCCAATTATCTAATAAATGTTATCTATCTTAATGTTTATAATATTTTCGACTTGTATTAATATTATCTACCATGTTTTAAATATTTTTACAAGTTTTTAATAAATTTATTTATTTTGAAAAACAATATTATTTGCCTAATTTCTGAAATGTATTTATCTTAACTTTATGCTTATTAATGTAATTTTATTGTTTAATATATATATATTTTCTTTTAAGACTATTTTTGATGCCCCCTCATATAGAAATTGATTATTAATTATGAATAATGATGAACCGTCACAATATGCAGAAGAAACAGCGTCGGTGATAGCACGCAGCCTTGTGGAACACCAGCGTTAGTGAGCTTGTAATCGGAGCATGCACCGTCTACTACGACCGATGCTCCGATCAGCAAGAAAACTGGTGATCTAATTGCACAACTTCTCGGGAAGCCCCTAGGAAGGAAGCTTCGTAAGAAACGCTTTGTGCAAAACCCGATCGAAGGCCTTTGCTATGTCCAAACTAACGACCAACGCCCCTCCCCCCCTAGGACTCTATTGCCTTCGCCCATTTATGAGTAAGGTAACCTAGAAGATCACCAGCCAAGCGACCGCGACGGAAACCGTACTGGCGGTCACTAATCAGCTGGTGATCTTCAAGGTACCGCATGAGCTAGCTTTTTGGATTCCATTATTTTAGAGAACAAGGAGATAATGGCGATAGGCCTATAGTTGGACAGATCAGAGCGGTTACCCTTTTTAGGGATCGGGTGCACGAGGGTCGTCTTTCATGATTTCGGGACTACGCTGAAGTAGTAGGAGTACCGGAAAAGACGCGTTAAAACCGGTGCCAACTCCGGAACACACGTCTTCAGCACAATAGGAGGGATGCCATCTTGCCTATTCGACTTGAAACAGGACATCCTGCATGGAGCACTCACTTCGCGAAATGGTCGGTGGTGTGTTCCCCCCGTCATCAAGAGTCGAGTTGGACGCAAAGAGAGAGCCCAGCAGATCGGCTTTATCCTTTGCGGCATAGGCTAGTGAGTCGTCCTCCCTGTGCAGAGAAGGGAGAGATGGCTGACAGAAGTTCCCTTGGACAGTCTTGGCGAGAGACCAGAGTGCACGTATTCCCGAAGGAAGACGAACTAGCTTCTCGCCAATTCTGCCGATGTGCTCTGACTTTGCCTTGACAATGACACATTTGAAGGACCTGGAGGCAGAATAGTACTTCTTTTTAAGAGCGCTGGTGTTTGCATCCCGAGACGTCAATGCGCGAACCCAGGCCTGGTAGCACTCCTGCTTATGACGTAGTGCAATTTTGCAGGAGCGACCAAACCAAGGCTGGGTTCTGCCTCCGATAGGAACCACAGATGATGGAATAAAAAGATCCATCCCCTGTAGTACCACAACAGCGAAATAATGAGCATAAACGCTGGGATCATCCGGCGAGAAGCAAACCCACCCCCAAGGGTAGGATGCAAAAAAAGATCACATCCCGTCCCAGTCTGCTGACCTATAATGCCAAACACGGCGGCAACCTGCAGTACGCAACCGCGATGAGTGGCACTGTACTCCGGATCAGACAATGGTCCGAGGAGCCAAGAGGGGCATCGACGAAAACTTGATATCCGTCCGGATGAGAAGTCAGCAGAAGGTCCAACAGGGAAGGTACACGATTTTCCACATCTGGGATCCGCGTAGGCGAGGTAACCAGGAGGTTGTGTCGGACCATATGCCAAAGCAAAGTCATAAACAGATCTACCCGCATGATCGGTTAAACGAGAACCAAGCCATTCAGCGTGGGGGGGGGGGGCGTTAAAATCTCCAATTATCACGAACTCTACGGATGGGATCTGTTGTAGCACTGAGTCTGTAGCTATCTGGACGTGGTCGATGAGTCGGTTTGTTTCGGCATTACCGCTATGGGACCTATAGAGGCACCCGTAGCCGCGGGGATGGTCGTCGCTGTCTACGCGCAGCCATAAGATCGACAGGTCCGTACCTTCAAGGCTGCCGAGGCGTCGGAAACAGATGTCCTCTCCGAAATACACGCAAACTCCAGTCCGGGGCACAAAAGAGTGTTCTAATTTGTACCCCGGGGTAGGAGAGATACAAAGCATCAGCTGGAGAGAACACCTGTGTCTCGGTTAGAAAGAGCAAGGCTGGCTTCGCCGTTTCCAGATGGCAGTGGATGGCTTTAAGGTTTGAATGAAGTCCCCTGATGTTGCAAAAACTCACGGATAGCGTGGCAGGGGGTGCCTTTGACTTATTGCTCCATTTGCCCCGAGCAGGTTTAGTCTCGAGCGGAATTTCGCCTCCCCCCCAGAATACGCGCGACAGCCTGAGCACCCACGCTCAGGAGTGGAGTAGCTTGATCGTGGATGCTCAGCGAGGGATTTTCCAGAGGTGCTGGTACCCTCCTGGGGTAGTATTGTATTTAATTCCGCTATTATGTTGATGGGGACGGGGGGATTGGACCTCCGGCCACCTGCACTCACAAGAGGAAACGCAGAAGCTAAGCCTCCACTTCTCACTGGTCTTCTGTGAGATCGTGGTACCACCCCGGTTTCAGCCGGCCCATGCGTGGAACAGCAAAGGCTGCCGCGTGGCTCTACCACTGTTAGATGATGTGTGAAATTTTATTTGAAAATTAATGTTAGTCTGAGTTCGAATATAATTTGTAAAATATATATAACCAGTTTTCAAAGTATTTAAAGTAAGTAGGTTAGTGTTTAGCTTAATGATTGCAATAGCTTAGCTTAGCTTAGCCACTTAGCGATCCTAGTAAGGCCTTCTTCAGCAGATCTACGAAATGAATCCCAAGAGTCACCAGTAAATATTGAAGCAGTATCATCTGCATAGGAGATTATGTTGCCCTCGTTAATGTCCGCGTTGGTTAGATTACTAATGTGGATTAAAAACAAAGTAAGACCCAGGACACTGCCTTATGGAACTCTGAATGTTATATCTGATTCATCGCTTAAGTATTCACCTATCTTTACTTTCTGCTTGGGATCTTTAAGTCAGTCTTTAAATAAACCTAATTGAATACCCCTTATACCTATATCCTTAAGCCTGTGTACAAGGATTGATTTCCATATTTCCAAGATATCCTGTTTAGCGGCTGATTGGATTGCAGTTTGTAGAAATCATGAATCTTGGATACCTAAACGGACTAGCACCATTTGCTCCAAACATTTTGATAAATCATATTTCATACCCCAAGTTATCAATGAAAGAGGGTTAGCCAATACTGCTGTACCAACCTTGACCTTGCGGGAGGTAATGTCTACCCGTAATTATGTCAATGGGTTAAATAGTTTTATTATTACCCTTGACACCAATATTATTCCTCTTGAAAATATTTAAGAATTTTGACAAGTTTACAATTATGACTTTTTATATTTACGCGAACAGTACACATTAAATGAAACTAATTTTACGGATTATATCGTCAATGAACGAAACACGAACGGTGAAAGATATGATAGGTCAAAGATAGGTGAATACTTAAGCGATGAATCAGATATAACATTCAGAGTTCCATAGGACAGTGTCCTGGGTCCTATTTCTAGAAGTTGAAAGGGCACAGATAAATTTACTAAAAGTTATGCATTTTAAACCAAAAAAAATCCTACAGAAGATCTTTATGCCATAAGTAATGTACTTACTGTTAGGAAACTGTACATCTTACATTCAGTTCAAAGACTGCATAATGGTATAAAGTTTAACCGTTGTATTGTAGCCAAAAGAAGGAAAAACGTAGTGACTACAGCTGTCGCTGTAAAATCTGTTTTAGCTACGAGGCAATATGTAAAACAGTCAGCGACTCTATACAACGCCATCAAAAATAGCATACAAATTTATCACCTTAACTATCATAATTGCAAATATGTTCTAACCAAATGGCTATTTCATAAGAGCTATGATGATACTACTACGCTACTTTCCGAAGAACGAGGCCACCATCTTTTTTCCCACGCTTCGACTTCTCTTCATTTTAGTTGGCAACTCCTCTGAAGGAAACACACATACAGCAGACTTTCTCTTAGTTTCAAGATCATAACAACAAATAGAGCTTTCGTCACCCGCTTATATGTCAAACACAGCATTTGAGTCACCTCCGTTAAATTTTTGAACCATTTAATATGATATTATTTTAGATACTTGTCGTGCAGTAGCGGTTAAGAATATCCACTACCCGTATATCTTCCCGCGGGTGTCGTAAAAAGCGACAGAGACAGGCAGGATATGGGCAGCAGCATCTTCCTGATAACAGCAACTGTACAACAAAAAAAACTGCAGTTGCAAACCCGCTCGCCAAGCGTGGCAACTATGGCAATATACCCCCCATGAATAATTACACAAATAGACGACCCCCGATCCCCGGCGGCCCCGCTATTCCTGGCTACGGTGGCGACCATGGTAACGGCGGGGCAAGGGGTGCTTAGAATCTCCGGTGGAGGTTCAGTTGCCACCTACGACGACTCGACCTGGCTAAATGTTGCCTGCACAACGCACACACACTGAGGACTGACAAGAAGATCCTGGAGCTAGAAGAAGAGATAGACAAGTTACGCTGGAATATTATAGGATTATCCGAGGTCCGAAGAGAGGGGGAGGAGACGGTGATTCTTGAAACCGGCAACTTGTTCTATCACCGGGAGGGCGACCATCTGTCCCAAAGAGGTGTTGGATTTATCGCCCACAAGTCTCTCGTTAACAACGTTTTAAAGATTGGGAGTGTATCGACGAGGGTTGCGTACCTTATACTAAGAATGACCAAACGGTATTCGCTGAAGGTCATACAGGTTTACGCGCCAACGTCGGAACATCCCGATGAAGAGGTGGAGGAAATGTATGAGGATATTTCTAGAGCCACGCATTCCTCCAAAACCCACTATACGGTGTTAATGGGAGACTTCAATGCAAAACTGGGCACAAGAAAGAACGGTGAGCTGAAGAAATTTGGGATAGGGCAACGGAACCCAAGGGGCCAGCAACTGGCCAACTTCATGGAGAAAGAGGCACTTTTTATGATGAACTCTTTCTTCCAGAAGCGGCCCCACAGAAAGTGGACCTGGTCGAGCCCCGACGGTTCGACAAAAAATGAGATTGACTTCATTATAACGACCAGACGCCACTGTTCAGTGACGTCCCAGCGATCGCAACGGTGAAAACTGGCAGCGATCACCAAATGGTTAGAGGCACACTGAAACTAAACGTTAAGTTGGAGAGGTCTCGTCTAATGAATTCAACCCTTCGTCCCCCTCGTGCTCTAATTCAGAATCCCGAAACCTTTCAGCTCGAGTTACGTAACCGCTTTCAGTGCTTAGAAGATTGTAATGCAGTGGACGATATGAATGACAAGCTCGTGGAAACTGTCCATGCGGTCGGAGCTAAGTTCTGCAAGACCCGCCGCAGAAGAACACAAAAACTCTCCGATCACAATCTTAATCTCATGGCTGTTAGACGGGAGATGGGGCTGCAATCGTCAAAAAATTTGATAGCACACAGGTAACTGAACAGACAGCTCTCCAAATGCATGCGGCGAGACTTACGCAACTTTAATACTGCTCGTATTAAAGAAGTGATCGAGCGGAAACAGGGCTCCAAATTCTTTGCCAGAGATCTGTCTGCCAGAAAGAGCCAACTGTCAAAGCTGAAGACTGACTGTGGCAGCATCGTTTCCGGGACACCTGAGATTTTGAGTGAGATCGAGAGGTTCTATGGGCAGATGTACAGTCACCGTTGGAACCACACGCAAGTGTGAGTAACGTTCCAAGAACAAGTCTTATCCGACACTATTCCGATGATATCCCGGTCGTCAGTCTGAGCGAGTTTAGAATGGCTCTCCAGCACCTTAAAAACGGTAGGGCCCCAGGCGAGGATGGAATTACAGCGGAGGTTCTGAAAGCGGGTGAAGGACCGGTACTTGAAGTCCTTCAGAAGCTCTTCAATTCCGTTCTTCATGGTGGTACTACTCCGGAGGCGTGGAGGAGAAGTGCGGTGGTCTTGTTCTTTAAGAAAGGCGACAACGCTCTCTTAAACAACTACAGACCGATATCCCTTCCGAGCCGCTGTTTTCGAGAGTCATTACGAATCGTCTCGCACGCAGACTCAACGACTTCCAGCCTCCCGAACAAGCCGGTTTCCGAAAAGGCTTTAGTACTATAGACCACATACATACCGTTCGGCAAATTGTACAGAAGTCCGAAGAGTACAATCTACCACTTTGCCTGGCGTATGTGGACTATGAGAAAGCCTTTGATTCCGTCGAAATATGGGCGGTGCTACGGTCTCTTCAGCGGTGCCCAGTTGACTGTCGGTATATCGAGGTGCTGAAGTATTTGTACAGTAGGGCTACGATGGCTATCCGACTACAGAACCAGAGTTCGAAACCTATCCAACTGCAGAGAGGTGTAAGACAGGGTGATGTTATATCCCCGAAACTCTTCACCGCTGCATTGGAAGACGTTTTCAAGCTACTGGTCTGGAAAGGATACGGTATTAACATCAATGGCGAGTACATCACTCACCTTAGGTTTGCCGACGATATAGTCCTTATGGCAGAATCGTTGGAGGACCTAAGCACCATGCTCAATGACCTCAGTGGTTTCTCCCAACGATGGTCTTAAGATGAACATGGACAAAACAAAGATCATGTTTAATATCTATGTCACACCTATGCCGGTAGTTGTTGGGAGCACTATGCTCGAAGTTGATGAGTACGTTTACCTGGGACAAATAGTCCGACTAGGTAAGTCCGAATTCGACCGAGAGGTCGATCGACGGATTCAACTCGGCTGGGCAGCGTTCGAGAAATTACGACACATCTTCTCGTCAGGTACACCTCAAACTCTGAAAACTAGATTGTACAAACAGTGCGTGTTGCCAATGATGACTTACGGATCTGAGACGTGGTCCTTCTCTGCTGGCCGTATAAGGACGCTCAAGGTCGCTCAGTAAGCTATGGAGAGGGCTATGCTCGGAGTTTCTCTGCATGATAGACTCAGAAATGAGGATATCCGCAGTAAAACCAGAGTGACCGACATAGTCCAACGGATTAGTAAGCTAAAGTAGCAATGGGCCGGCCATATAGCTCAAAGAATCGATAACCGATGGGGAAGAAAGGTTCTCGGGTGGCAGCCTCGTACCGTTAGGCGTAGTGTAAGGCGACCCCCCCCCCCCCCCCACTAGATGGAGTGACGACCTGATATGACATGCCGGAAGTCGATGGATGCAGGTGGCTCAGGACGGTGCTTTGTGGCCTAGGTTCAGTAGTGGACTTGTGAAGGGCTGTAATGATGATGATATGATGACACTGAGGCTATCTTAAGCAATATGAAATAATGTAATTTATTTATAACGCACACACACACACATATACACGTGCGTTCGTGCACGCACTCACTCATTCACTCACTCACAGACATACACGCGTGCTTGCCGGCGCGCCCGCATCTACATACACGCGCATGCGGTGTGAATATAATTAGTTTTAAATTTTATGTTGCGAACATCACTACATTGCAGTCATTTCTATTGCAGTGATACCAGTTAATTTTTTATAGCCTTTATTTTATATAATATTTTGACAAAGACTAGTTATCGATTATAGTAAATTATAATATTTTCAGAATCCTGTTGAGATTGATAAGATTTATCGTCGAAATCCCCCAAAAACTTTGAAAAATCTATAAAACGAAGATCCCGAATCATGGCTTAAAGGATGAGCATCCAAACCACAAATCTTAATTAATAAACATATAGATTTATTTATTAATCTGTGATGATGAAGTATTCCTCATGGAGGTTAGAGAACAACCTCCATGGTATTCCAGATTATCCAGATTAGGGATGTTCGATATTGCAGAAACATCGATGATGACATCGATGTTGATATCGATAGCTTAACATCGATGTTCGATGTTTATTCTAATCAAAACATCGATGTTGGCCATTATCCGTGTACCTAATTCGTAGGTTAAAATTAGATGAACAAAAAATTAAAGAAAAGAAAGAAATTTATAAAACATTAAGCGTCAAACAGTAATTTAAAAAATGGGAAAAACTTAACAGATTCATTTGTTATATTTTTTGCCGATAATGTTGAATGTTATTATTTTTATCTTCAAATGTTCCTATACACCCAAAAATCTATGAAAAAATTGACTATAGGACCTAATTTACAATTTAGACGTAGATTTTATACTAACCACTCCTATCGCGATATTAAAAATATGATTATAGAGGGCAAATTAGCAAAATTCACAAAAACAAAATAATAGACTTTTCCGTCACCTTTGTTCACAATTTTTAATCAGACAGCCCAAACAGTAAGTATCCACAGC
Source organism: Parnassius apollo (assembly GCA_907164705.1). Taxonomy (NCBI): domain Eukaryota; kingdom Metazoa; phylum Arthropoda; class Insecta; order Lepidoptera; family Papilionidae; genus Parnassius; species Parnassius apollo. The sequence goes on along the minus strand of CAJQZP010001297.1, from coordinate 4,854,970 downwards.
CGTTTATAAAATGCACTGTAATATGCACTATACAGTAAAATGATCTATGCTCACGATTTATTTTCATAAACTTCAAGCAAACTATAAACTCATTATCCCAAGCTCAAAAAACAGCTAAATATAATCGGATTGTGTAGATACATTTTGTTTCAAAATTATGTGTATATAGACAACGAGGGAAAAAACATTATTTCCATATCAATTCATGTAGAATAGTTATTAGGCGACAACCGACAACACCACAGAATAACAAAACGAAAGCAGTGACAACTGTGATATTACAGTTCATACTTGAGAGCGAGTTTGACACAACATAATGATAGTTTTTTAGGTGATTGATGCCTTTAGGAATCCTCAATTATTCAAATTTTTAAACCTTTAATAGGAAATGAAAATTTGGTTGATATTGATTTTGCGGATTCGCATTGTTCACAAGTTCTTATTAATCGACTATTGTTTCATTGACAGCGATGTTTCGATGTTTGACATGTGGCAACATCGATGTTACGATGTTTAACATGTGGCAAAATCGATGTTAAATACCGATGTTTTTTTTTATAATACCGATGATCATCGAACATCCCTAATCCAGATATATATAATCATAGAGTATCTTTTTAACCAAAATATATAATGTACACAGACCAGATAGAGAAACTAACGTTTTACTCTGTGATGAAGTACGCGGTTTGATGATACGCTTGTAAAAACGATTTTAATTTTATTAATGTATGATAGATAACAAAAGTCAGATTATCAGATGATTAAAATGTATAAATATATAATTAGACTTATGAATTACCTTACCAAACTCATTATTTACTAAAGTAACGGTGCTTCAAATAGTGAAATAAAGTGACAGTTGTTGCAATCTGTGAGGTTATAATTTTGTAAAGAAATTAATTTTAGTAAACGTTTTTATAATGGATTCAGCACCGGCGCAGGAGGTTACAGAGCTCCTCAGGCAATGGGAGGAGCAACATACCACCCCTAATTATGACCCTATACCGACACTAACAAGGTGAGCTGTTTATCAATAAATGTCAAAAGTAGCACATCTAAAGTTTAGCATGCCCTGAGAATGTTGCCGGTAACGTGGTGTAATTTGAGCCTTATTATTGAGAAAAGTTATCAAAAAACCTATAAATAACTATTGCGAAAAATGTGCTTTGTTTTCTTCAAAATTTCGAATGAACAACTAAAAGCAACACAATTACAGTACATTGTAATATAATTTCAGTTTAATTATTTTTGAAATTAACTAATATTCAAAATATGTACTGTGCTGACAGAATTTTGTAAATCTTTTCTATTTTCTATCCAATGTTTATAAATCTGAAATGTTTGCAGCAGTCTATTTAAGTTGGATTTTGAGTAATCTTGAATTTTTATTTTATAATATTTCGCTTTTAGTCTTTTAGTTTCATTTGAATTGATGACTTTCAACCTATCCTACTACCTACTTGGTAATCAAAGTTGAATACAAATTATTACTTACTTAAAACTTTAAAATTTTTACTTACACATAATTTGTAAATTTCATGAAAGTAAAAGTAAATTTTCAAAAAATGAATATTTTGAAAAATATGCATTTCGGCATTACACTCGCAAATGCAATATACATGCTCATTCTTAAAAGGTTTTACTTCTGCAACAAAAATATGCTTTGTCATCCTTTTCTGATTAATTCTTTCTACACGTCAAAACATGTATGAATATCAAATCTTCTGAGCTAAAAGCACTAAGTTTAAAATTAACAGCTTAATACTACTGTGTTTCATATACAGTGGACCCCTGGTAATCTGACAAACATTTTACAGGGCAGTGTCGAACTATCAAATTTTTGGATTATAGAGTACTGCCTAAGACTTATAGTCTGGAATTTTTTACAAAATAGTACTTACTGAAATCTGACAAATTACAGATCCAATGATAAGATTCTATATGTTATATATATTATGTACTCTGAAGTATAAATCATACTTCATTATGTATGTCAAATTTAATGAATTAACACAATAGAGAGCTTACATTTTGTTATAAAATTAATGTCATTAATGATATAAAACTTTAAAAAAATGCAATAAATTTACATTAGGAAATAATTGTGTACAAACAAATGTACGTACTAAAATAATCAAAAGTAATGAATTAATCAATTTAAGAAGCATATAATTGGTGCATAGAAGATATAACTTGTTCAATCATGCATTAGCGAAGATTGTCAAAAAATCAAAAAATGTGTGCTCTTCAAACTAGGGAAGACACATAATTTTATTTTATTTAGTGGATGGTTGCAAAATAACTATTAATATCTTCATTAATGTGTTAGTGGGGTAAAGTTTACAATTAAATCGCCTGAATTAGGGGGTGGGGGGTGGTGTGGGGGGTGGTGTGGGGGGAGGGGGAGGAGTTGTAGAGTCATCCCCTACTTCCCCTTCCTGCCGGATGTGCTTATTTTTTTTTTTATAAATTTTTAAAAATCTCATTTTGAGGTTATGTTTCATAATTTTATGTAAATTTTAACCTGATTTATGGGGAGTGAGAGTATGGGAACGGAAGTCCCACGCCACTTAACATGGTACAGTCAAGTGAAGCCCGCCCAAGCCTTCTAACCTAAACTGTCCGAGTTGGGGTGCCCCACGTCCCACACTCGCTTTGCTCGTATTGCACTCAATATAACACCAAAATATTAACTTTTATAACTACTTTAATTTATAAACATAATTTATGGCTACCACCATTTGTAAGAAAGATCTTTGCGATATTTTGCAGTATTCCGCCACCACAAATATTCCACTATTCACCAAAATTCTAAAATTCGGAAGCAACGGCATGACTGCATGATGTAAAGCTGTCAACAAAATGGCCGGCCTAGCGATTAATTTTACACATTTTTAAATCGATTCGAATCGAAATTGGATAAATCTATTTACAAAAAATCTAAATCTTAAAGACTGATTTCGTAAAATTTGATCTTTTTTTGATTTGCGTTAAATGTTTATATTTACAATATCAAAAGATGCAATAAAGTACAGATAACATTAAATGATTGAATTGAAAACTGTCATTCCCTACAAGTTGGGGTACATTCAACTAATTGTAAAAAATTTTATAGTTCTTAATAAAACAAAAAGATTTGATCTCAATTCTCTAGGGTGAAATATCAATTCACTAGATTGATTCAGTACTATTAATATGACATTGACATATGTAACGTCAAAAACGTGAGAATATTTAATTATTTATCATTTACAAATATTTTTAAAAAATAATTAAAAATACTTCGATGCTGCTTTGGCAGCAAAAATCATGTGGGGGTGCTTCAGATAAAAACCCTTGACGTCCCCACTGTGACAGAATCCTCAAACCCAAGCATGTTAGTGCTTGATGACGTGCCTAAAATGGATTTTACCTTACATTTAGTAGCATCACCTAATAGGGAATAGCTAAAATGTTTTCTTAATAAATATTCAGTGTAGTATTGCTATGTTTCGCTAGAGCGCGTAACACACGCGCAAGCTCACAGTTTTTGTGTCTAAATGTTTCCAATGTTTGCTCTATAGTATGTATAGTATTTAAATCTCTTTGTCTAGTGGTCACATTACCACTAGACAGTCCAGTCGTAAATCAATAAATTTTAGACTTTATTACATTGCAGTGTCTGTTTGTAAAGTCAAAATAACAGCTTTTTATTAAATATAATATAAAAAAATAAACATATGAAGGCAATATATCCACTCGTATGTCGGGGTCATTTTGGCCAATATGGCGCAATCTGTCGAGCACTTTCTGAAGTACTTCCAGACTACTTCCTGCTGTTCATTAAAATGACTATTTCCAAGACATTTTGTATAAAAGGTATATTAAAATCATATATCAATGGAAACTTTATTAAGTAAGCTATAAGATTATGTATAATTTGAATACAGGTTTACTTCGAAAGTGATACTAATTTGAAAATGAAAGTAAGAAAAGAGTTTTTTCCCCAATGTTCTGCAAGGGTGTAATAAATATAAATTAAAGCCTTTATTCCAAGTACTATTTGTTTTACTTGTACAGCCAAAGCATATTTAATTATAAAAAAATCTTAAATTTTTTGTTTACGACGAGGTTGAGAAAGGCCTCACTTAGCTCTATTTGACATCGGGGAAAAAAATAAGGAGGTTCACAAAAAAAACACATTATTAAATCAAATTTAGACAAAATCAATCATGCAGATATATATGTTATATATATGTATGTTATATATATCATATATATGTTATGGTCGGTACACACGACAACGATTTATCGTTGCAAACTGACTGCGCAGACCATTTGTGCAGTTTCGTACGTGTGTACAGGAATCGACGCAGATTTTTTGGTTGGTGCAAGCCACCGGAGCAAGGTTTAAAATCTATTCGATAAATCGTTGTCGATCGCGTTTGCACAGTTTTATCTTAGTGTGTGTACGGAAGTCGTACCAATCGTCAGTTCGTTCGCATGGCTTGGTGTAGGGGGACGCGTCCGCGCACGTTAAAATATGTCGGAAGATTGTAGTGGAGTCCGTGAGTTATTGGAAGAGTTTATCCAGTGCTATAAGAATGAAGTTTGTTTGTGGAATAAGAAAAGTAAAGATTATCACGACCGCAACAAGAAAAATGCTGCATACGATAGGCTAATTATTAAATACAAACCTATTGATCCTAATGTCAATAGGGAGATGTAAAGTAAAGAAAATAAATAACCTGCGGACTTCTTACAAGAAGGAACTCAACAAAGCCAAAAAGTCCTTAAAATCCGGAGTCGGAACCGATGAAGTCTATGTTTCTCGTTTGTGGTACTTCGACTTAATGAATTTTTTATATGATGAAGAAATACCAAGGCGGTCTATATCAAATATGGAGGATGAAAATGAGGTAAGACTTTATTATTGATTTATTATTAAATGTTAGTTATTGCTTAGGTAGACGTCTTATGTATTATTTTAATTTATTTACACGAAAGTATGTCTGCATTATGTTATGTTATGTTTACCTAGCAATTTTGAAATATTTTTTTATAAATTAATTGCATTTTTTTTTATTTTTGTTAGTTGTTTATTTTTCTAGTGTATGTATGTTTAAAACAGACAGACAGACACACTTTCGCATTTATTTTTTAATAATAATTTTTTAGGTATGATTAAAGTATATTCTGTTTTATACATGGTCGGCTCGACCGGGGAAGGACCACGCTCTCACAGAATACCAGCGTTAATGCTGTGTTTCATATGGTGAGTGCAGAGAACCGGAGACCTTTTTTACTGGAAATGAGGCAATCCATCTTAGTCCTCACGGGTGGCAACGCATTTGCATCGACATCTATCTTCGATTCGTAATTGAAATAAAACTAGAATGACACGGAGAAGAGTTTGAAATTGGGAAAGGAGTGAAGCAAGGTGACCCTCTTTCACCCACACTATTTATAGCCGTCCATGAAGACATATTTCAAAACCTAGAATGGAAAAACAAGGATGTAATGTTGTGTGGTGTAATGTGTAAGGGTGTAAAGGTGTAAAGGTGTAAACGAATGGATACTAAATAGAAGATTAACACATTTACGATTTGCTGATGACATAGCTCTATTTAGTGAATCTGCGACTGAATTAGAAATCATGCTTCAGAGCCTGAACACCCAAAGCCAAAAAGCAGAACTTCAAATGAATGCATCTAAAACAAAAATAATTACAAACAGCTCCAAAAAACCAATCAAAATAGAAGGAAAATCCATTGAATATGTTGATGATTATGTATATTTAGGCAAATTGATATCTTTCGAACTAAACAACACTGAAAAAGAAATAGACAGAAGAATAAATATAGCGTGGAAAAAATATTGGGCTCAAAAAGAAATTCTCAAAGGAAATTACAGCCTAAGAATGAAAAAGGTCATAATGGACTCGTGTATCCTCCCAAGTCTAACATATGCAAGCCAAACATGGGTGTACACTGAAAGAGTGAAAAACAAAATTTTGTCTTGCCAACATGCTATGGAGAGGAGCATCCTTAAACTAAGGAGAATACGAAAAACGAGAAACATAGATATTCGAAAGAAAACAAAATTGACGGATGCACTTCAGCATATTCAAACACAAAAATGGAGATGGGCAGGACACATAGCTAGATACCAGGACAAAAGATGGACCTACCAAACAACAAAATGGAAGGGCCCATTTGGCAAGAGAAGTGTGGGTCGGCAAAGGAAAAGATGGGTGGATGACATCATTAACATAGCAGGAGAAGAATGGATGCAAATTGCCAAAAACCGTGAAGAATGGCTCAAATTGGAGGAGGCTTTTACCCAAGAGGGACTACATAAAACAAGAAGAACTTTTTAATAGTTCTATGTATTTATTTATAATTTTGATAACTCTGTAAAAGTGTAGAGAAATAAAAGCTATTATTATTATTGGGGTATTTATATAATTTTCTCACCTGGTTGGGTTCTATAAATATATAATTATAAATTAAAATGAAAAGATAAATGTACATAAATATCAATAAAATAAAATAAATACAAAAACTACATAAATAAATAAGATCCAACCAGATGGGAGCCCTCGGCAGGGGAGACCAGACGGCCGAGGGTTAGGGGGAAAGGGAAAAAAACCGGCGGACGATGCGGGCGGTATCGAGGAGCACCGCCTTCTGCATTTGAGCACGGAGCGGTCCGTCACGGAGTCCCAGTCGCCTCAGATGACCCGAGAGGCTGACTGGGATTAGCCCATTCGCAGAGACGACTACAGGAATAATTTCGGTCGACACACCACCCCACATGTCGGTCACCTCGTGAGCCAGGTCCAGATATTTTGTTTGTTTATCTGTTTCGGCTTTCACGAGGTTCTCGTCATACGGAATGGTAATGTCGATCAAAAATATCCTTGACTGTGCCCGGTCCATCAGCACAATATCAGGCTTATTCGCAAGAATAGTCCTGTCTGTGATGATGGCCCGGTCCCAGTCGAGCCTGGCGCGGTCATTTTCGAGCACGGCTTCCGGCAAGTACTTGTAATACGGCAATTTCCGGTCCACGAGACCGTATTTCAGAGCGAGCTCCTGGTGTAGAATTCTGGCTACTAGGTTGTGCCTGTGCAAGTACTCAGAGTTACGAACGAAGGCCAACAACCGGAGATGACATGCCTAAGTGACTCCCCGGGATGGCGACAAGCTCGACAGACGTCGACAGTGCCATCCTTTAGGATGTATCTCCGATAGTTGTTGGTCTTAATAACCTGATCCTGTATTGCACAGATAAAACCCTCGGTTTCCCCGAAGAGGTCACCGAAACGTAGCCAGTTGAGGGAGGCGGCTGTATCTACGTGAGGCTCATGTAGAGCCCTGTGGTACCTCCCATGGAGCTCCTTCTCCTTCCATACGGTCTCCCGGTCGGAAATGCTCTGTACTGCCGGGTCTTGCCATTGCTCGTTGGCTAAGGATAGAGGGGTAAGTCTTTTATCACTAGAAATGACGTCATTATAGAATGGATCATCCGATCTCGCCAGGAAGTAATGACGGAGGCTGCACACTTCGCGATTATGCATGGTGAGCGCGCTCAGGAAGCCACGCCCACCATGCTTTCGCGGCAAGTACAGCCTCATTACCGACGATCTCGGATGATGCATCCTATGGGACGTCATTGTAGTGCGGACTTTTCTATCCAGGGCGTTAAGTTCAGTCTGACTCACCTGAGTATGCCAAAGGTATACATGAGGACAGGCATGACCCAATCGTTATATGCTTGTGTCTTATTCACACCGGACAAAAGGCTGTTAAGCACTTTGGTCAAGCGTGCAGTGAATTTTTTATTATTATATTATTTTATTATTTTATGACTTTCTTTTAAGAGCAATCCTTCTCGTGATTTTCTTTTTTTTGCACAAAACAAGCCAGGCTAGCGCAAGCGCTCCATCGTCTTCCATCACGAATGATGCGTTTTTCTTCTGAGTTTCTGTCGAGAACTGACGATCGACGCAGATATAGTAGACGTGTGGACACACTACGGATGTTCGATAAACTGCGCAAACGAACTGTGCAGTTCGTTTGCGCAGTTTTATCGTTGCCGTGTATACCGGGCTTTACAAATAGTTTGCTATCACTCGACGCCATATTATGGCGTTCGACAGATGCGCATATTATTTGAGACGCCAGAATATGGCGTTTGGACAGCCGAGGGGATATGGTACTTATAACAAAAATAAAACAAATTTGACACAAAAAGTGTGGACAAACTTTTTGTGGATGAGATTCACATCACATTCACATCATCCATCAGTATAAAATTATTATGATTGGATTTAGTGAGTTTTAATTTGTTTGTGGCGGTACTCTAATTTTTTTTTGTAATAAAAGTAGCCTTAGTTACTCCTTATAGCATCAGCTATCTACCAGTGAAAGTTCCGTCAAAATCGGTCCGGACATTTTGTATTAGTCTGAAGAAACAGACTGACAGACAAAAATTTCAAATTTGTTTTATTTTTGTTATAAGTGCCATATCCCCTCGGCTGTCCAAACGCCATATTCTCCAGTCCACGGAATGAAACTTCATATTCTTTACAGAATAGCAGAGATCATAGAAGCAGAGACTGAGAATTTTATGAAGAAAGACCCTGATCCCTTTGATGAGAGGCCGCCATCACGCACTGACCCAGAATGTGCTTTAGGACAAGCTTTGAAAGTTATGTTTAAGAAGGATAACTTTATGACTAAGGTGAGAAACAGAGGGAATTATATAATTATAAATTCCTCCTACTCTTCATCAGTCAGTTACCACTGTTAGACATGAGGCTCAACCATAGTACGAAGGATTTGCAGCAGTAACTTCACAAAATTGAGGTGACAAACAAACTTACAGTATATCTGATGGTAACTGGCTATTGCTGCCAATAGACAACTGCTGTTACTGTTACAGCCTACCAAAGTCCACTGCTGAACATAGGCCTCCCTATAGATTGCCTCATAGGAGGGATATTTGCCGTAGTTGCCATGCTTGGCAAGCAGGTTGGCAACAGTAGTTTTTTATTTTTAGTCCTTTTTCAAAGAGACGTTCCTTCCCATCTCATGTTTTTTCCCCTCTGCTGCCTCTTACGACATTCACGGGATGATATGGGTTAGTGAATATGGTACTACGTGATATATTGACACCTGTTACCAATTTAAAATAAAATAAAAGCGGTCTAGGTACGACTCGAAAGGTTCACACGACTAACTTCCCAATGAAAAGAATAAAAAAAAACATATGTTTTAATATTTCATACAATTTTTCATTCGGCACATAAAACAGCTGGACCGATTTTGCTCAAAATTTTATGAGGTCTAAGTTACATAATTATGCGTTAAATGAAACTGGTCCTATGTCAATATCACTCTTTGTTCTCGAGATACACGAGGCGAAAATTGAATCCGAACATACATACATTTTATATGTGGTAGAGCCACGCTGCAGCTATATAATGGTTGGAGCATGAATGGGTTGGCTCGACCGGGGAAGGACCACGCTCTCACAGAATACCAGCGTAAAATAGCAGCTTACTGCTGCTGTGTTTCGTATAGCCGAGTGTAGAGAACTGGAGACCCTTTTTACTGGAAACAAGGCATTCCACCTTAGTCCTCTCGGATGACATCTGCATGCAGACGCATCTGCATTTTGTTCATTTGCTGTCTATGGGCCGCAGCAACCACTTACCATCACGTGGACTGTGTGCTTGTTTGATACCCAATCGTATATATAAAAGAAAGATATAAAAAAAAGGTCACAAGATGTTTCAAGTATTTCTAGTCAGTGTCTTCATCGGGTATTCATACTAGCCTTTTTAATATCCACTGAATGTGTTTAGTTTGTAGGAAAGGTTCATTAAAACAGATTAGTGATTGAATAATTAACTGACATAGACTCGGCTAATTGTTATATTAACTTTATCCCACCTCAAGAGTGCATTTCTAGAATGGGTTATCAACATATGATAGGCTGAGATGGAACGATGATGGATTCTCTTAAGCTACCATAGTCAGGTAGAACCAATCGTTTTAATCATAGAATAGAATAATTTGTATTCAGTACTAGTTATCCGCCCTGGCTTCACACGAGGAATTTCTGGATCTTGACAACAGTGCCATCTACTGGGTCTTAATGTGAATATAAACCATTCAAACACAAAAAAAATTCATCAAAATTGGTTGGATGGTTTCAGTCTATAAGGGATATAGGTAGATAGATAGATTACATATAATACTTATTGAAATTCGTTTTTTACTTTTACCACACATTCGGAAAAAACCTGTCATAGGATGAACTAGCAAGTCATCAGTGTTTTTAAACCTACATTAATTATTATATAATATCCTCGGGATGGGATTTTATATAATAATTAATGTAGGTAGCCGGTCATGGCGGCTTGTATTAATTGAGACTTCTCTGACTATAGTGCAGGATAGGATTATAGTGCCCAAGTGTATACGCAAGCACATGTGGCCTCTATATTCCCTCTATCACATATTCTGATGGGACAGTAATCCGACACAAATGGAGAGAGATCAAGCACAAGACTAACAACTTTATATACTTTTCGAGGCTCTGTGTTGAAACATTGCCAACTTCTTGGGTCCGGGCTGCTACTGAGAATTTCTTGACAGAAAAACTCAATAACTATTGTTAGCCTGACCTGGGATTCAAACCCGCAACCTCATGAACAGCAATAGCGTTTATGACCACTAGACCAACAAGGCGGTCATCTTAATTATAATGTTACTTTCAATGTTGTAATGATGGTGAGAATATCCATTGTTTTGTATCGTCCGGTGGGTTTGGAAAAAGGCGACAATGGAAATTAAAACAGGAAATGGGAAGCAGCATTTTTTTTCATAGGATAGAATGACAAATGAGCACACAGTCCACCTGATGGTAAGTGGTTGCTGTAGCCCATAGACATCTACATTTATCCTTGATTACGAATCAAAATGCAGATGCGTTGTCATCCGTGAGGACTAAGATGAAATGCCTCGTTTCCAGTAAAAAGGGTGTCCGGTTCTCTACACTCACCATACGAAACACAGCAGCATTAAGCATTAAGCTACTATTTGATACTGGTATTCTGTGAGCATCTTTCTGATAACAAATTAAAACTATAAAAAATTGTAGATGCCAATACTAGGAAGGATTATGTGGAACAGTGGACCTTTGACATGTTACCTGCCTGTGACCCACATATGGGTCATTGCTATTGTCTTACTATTGTGCCTAGAAGCAGTGAAAGTGTTAAGGTTTTAACATATGCTGTCGAAGAAAGTACATCATAGAATGAAAGGATTATGTACTTATATAATTTAAATAACCTAAATTATTTAAAAACATTCTATTCTATTTCACAGCTAGTAAACGACTACGTGCGCGACACATATTATTCTCGGCAGAACATCACCGGGCGCGACGTGTATAAACTGAATGTGGCTGCTTGCCGGCTCACATTAGACCTAATGCCAGGGTTGGAGATGAGTGTCGTTTTTCAGGTCAGTTCAAATAAAAACACATCTTTTTATATCTAAAATTATTATCTATCTACTATATAAAGATGATCTCCTGAGTGACTGATTGATCTATCAACACACAGCCACTTGACATGGATGTCTGAAATTTGAACAGCAATTGCCTTTTATAACTTGGCATCCACTAAAAAAGGATTTTGGAAAATTCAACCCCTAAGGGGGTGAAATATAATGTTATAGTTTGTATGAAATTTTTATTGTTTGATTGACTTGAAACTTACTATATGAATTCTGATGATAAAATATGTATATGAATTTTGATCAAATGATTTTTCAAAACAACCAAAACACAGCCCAAAAAGCTAGATGAAGAAATTTGAAATTTGGACAAAAGAAAGAATTTTTGAAAATTTAACTCTCTTATGGGGAAATAGCATGTTACGGTTTTTATGAAACTTTATTTTACGTGGCGATTGACTGGAAACTGGTTGAAAGTACTCTGTAAATTTAATAAACTAAAATATGTACGTACAATAAATTAATAATCCCCCCCCCCTCACACACTAGCACGCACCCATGCACACACGCACGCACTATTACACACACGCACGTGCACACACTCATACACATACACACATGACATTATGAAAAACCAATGGTATAAAAGGTGGTGATGGACTATCTTCAGTATCGTACTAAAAATACCATTTAAAAATTCTGTTTCCTTCTCAGGATAATGAGGCTTTAATCCAGCGCCTGGTGAGCTGGGCGACAAAGTCCCCGGAGCCGCTGCAGTGTTACGCCACCGGTCTCGTCGCTGCCGCTATGGAGGTCCAGGAGATTGCTACTAACTTTAGGTTAGTTGACAGTAATTCTTGACTTAATGATGGGTTAACTCGACTTACCAAGAAGTAACTTAGGTGAATACCGTAGAATTCTATAATACATACATAATAGAACGGGGGAGTGGGCGGAGCCTGTGTAGCCACTAACATGTCAATGCATACCTTTAAATGTCAACACAATCAATCGTTTCCAAATTTCGTGTCAAGCGTCGCTGCATGCAAATTATTTAAAAATGGCAAATTGTGCAATAATTGTGTCAAAATAACGGCGGGAAATGGAATTTAAATAAAGGAGACGTATCATGCTACCAGTAAGTCGAAACTATTTATATTTTGTGAATATTAGTAACAAAAATAAAGAAAAATTGATGTGTCAAAAACATTAATGAAAAGTGTAAAATGTGTAAATTCGCTCAGTCTGTCAATACAACGAATCGGGTTTGTAGTAGTGATAATACGACGTAATTGCTTGTATGTGTGCTCCCGGTGACGCCGATCCTCGTACGAAATAAGGTTAACAGCCATTCTATTGTGTATTACAGTATTCTATGGTGAATACTCACTAACTCGAGTTCCGGCTGGCGGTAGTTTAATAAAACTTTGCGAGCAAGGTGGTACCCACCCAGGTGGACTTTCTAGATAGAACAGAAGTCCAACCACCTAGAAATTTATAAAGGTTACAATTGGAAATAATAGGTTAAATTTTTGTGTGAGAATCTGTTTTCAAATACAATCATGTAATTTCTAAATATGCCTGATGATGACAACTCATGCCAGAGGGGTGCTGTAGTATGGGGTGGTGTTGTTCAGTGATGTCGAGATGTCGCTCTGCCTTTGGGTAGCGTGTTCAATACCACTAGTGTACTGCAGGGTTGCCCAATGATCAAAGGATTATGAGAGCTGAGGGCTTTATTTTGGGCAGAATTCGTCCATCGTGGCAAAATAACCCTGTTATAATGCCAATTAGTTGATTAAGTATAATTTGTGATAGTTGAATTACTAATAACAAATACCTACCTCATAAAGTTAGTAGTTAAAGAGTGATATTATTTTTATGAAGATTGTCTATTCATAAACCCTAAACACATGTAGTACTTTAAATACGTTTTTAATCCAATCCTACCTATTGACTTAGTAATAATAAATTTCCTAATACATGCGGTAGCATCCTATTAGTCTGTACCCAATATGGAGTTGGATGAAAGAAGAAATATATAAATAATGTGTAACAAATTGGCAGAGCTTCGTTCCACCAATTCGAGTTGCGTAAATCGAGTTCAATGCAAGTTACGTAAATTTCAACTTGAGTTATCTCGAGTCGAGATATTACTCGAGTCGACTTTCTTCTGGGTTGGTACATCTCTTAATTAACAAAATAAGCTAATTTACACACACACACACACACACACACACATATATATATATATATATATATATAATCGGGATTTCGGAAACGGCTCCAACGATTTTCATAAAATTTAGTGTCCAGGGAGTTTCGGGGATTGTTAATGATTGTAAATAGCTTAATTGGTATAATGGGCGGTCACAGAATCGTAAACCCCGGTTCAAGCCTAGACCGACCGACCGACTTTTTTTTAATTTTTTTTTCAAGTTCCTTTCGTTTTTGAGAAAATCTATTTTTTCGAGCCCTTTTTTTAGTTTTTTTAAAAACACAAAAATTTAAATTAAAATAATTGCACTCATGATTTTTTATTAAAATAACCAGTTCCGTTTTTTCTGTTATGTCTGTTCTGTTATATAATTTCCAAAACACACGAATTAAAAAAAAAATCGAGCGATAAATACCGAGCAAAGCTCGGTCAACCGGGTACTAATTATTATAAAATAATAACATTATATATATATATATCATAAACAGCACTGCCCGCTTCGGTGCATTTCGCTTGTTATGATGTGGAGATTCAATGATTTAAGTAACTGCTATGAAGTTTAGGGACTTTTAGACTGTAACTTTTATCGGCGAAGAGAACCACCACACTCATGTTTTCGGTTGGATATTATGTAATATTTTGGTGTGTAACAAAGTAACCGAAATGTATATTTTGTTTCAGGGAATTAAATGCAATGCTGGTTCCCCTAATGCTAAAGAGGCTACACGAATTAAGAAATAAAACGCAGGAAGATAAAGTAAGTTAAAAATTAAGTAGGGCCAATTACATATTTGCATGCCTCACAACGCGCGAACGTGTGGGGGGAGTGCTCTACTCGCGACATGTCGCTATGTGACGATTTTGCAATAAAATTGTTAGTATGTCTCAATTAAGACACTAAATCAATAAAAAGTGATGTATATATATATATATATATATATATATATATATATATATATATATATATGGCTGTCAGTTAGTCTGGGCACTTGTTTATCTTCACATTTCAGAAAAATATACGCAACGAAATGAAATAAATGTTTCTGAATAAGTTTCCATTTATCCTCAAAATCAGGATAGGGATCCTATTGCTGGTTTTTATCAGACTCATAGACATTTAAAAGATTTTTTTAATTAAAATTAAATAACATTTTTATGAAAAAAAAAAATAAAAACGCTCATGAGGATTTCCAAACTATTGATTTGTATTTTTAATCAATTGCCTAAAACTACTCTCTTTCTCATTTTAAAAAAATTTTATCGTGTATAACATATCAATTTTTGAATTTTAAATGTAAGAAGAAAATAAAAAACGACTATATTATTATCATCATTAAAGTCTAAGTCTACTGCTAAACACAGGCCTTTCTCATATATTGCCTCTTAAGGGGAATATTTACCATAGTTGCCAGGCTTGGCTGGCGAGTTGCCAAAAGCAGTTTTTTATTTCGAGTGGTTATCAGGAAGATGCTACTGCCCATTACCTGTTTCAATGTCCCTTACGACGCACACGAGGTGGTATGGATACTAGTTTCTCTTACATATCATGTATTATGTACATACAATATATTTATGAAAGTATAAGTACATAGGGTAATAAATTGTGTAATAAGAGAAGAGTGTGGTTTGCAAGATGATGTTGTGACCAGGATTAAGAAAGGAATGCTTCGGTGGTTTGGTCATGTCGAAAGATGTTGTTTGGAGTGAATGGCAGAGTTGGAAAGGGACGTCATAGGCGAAAATTTATCGACCAAATTGGCGATTTATTGAAAACGGGCCAAATTAGGAGTACCCTTAACCGACGAGCATGTATGCGGAGGTGTATGGATGTGAAGGAGGCGAGAGAGGTGTGTCAGGATCGTGCCAAATGGAAGTCTGTAGTCTCTGCCTACCCCTCTGGGTGACAGGCGTGAGTGTTTATGTGTTATGTATGTATGTATGTACGTACATAAAAACATAATAAAGTATATACATAAGATGCTTTAAACACTAGGAACAAACATAAGCTTGTAATACCAGTGTGGCCGTGGAAGGAAAAGGGAGATCTCCCGCCGGGCAAACTGTTCTGCCCGGGGAGCGGCCAACGCTCCGTGTGATAGTTCGGAGATGTTCTATATATACTGTTTATGATTTGGAATTTTGATAGCGTGATTTAGGCTTCGGTGTGTTTCGCTAGCGGCGGGACGACAGCGCCACCACACCAGTTACTAGACTCCACAGAATTAGTAGTTATTTTATGGGGCAGTGTATACGCTTTTACAACAAAATCCCATAAAATGTACAAAATTTGTCAATAAACAAGTTTAAATGTTTCATTAAAGAAAAATTGTACTAAAATTTTTATTGTAATATCAAAGAATAATTCAATGGAAGTAATCCCTGTGAATGAGGTAATGTCACCATGCTGTTCCTATTAAAATTAATTTAAAAAATTGTACAAACAAAATTGTTGTAAAGTGAAATATGTTATAAAGAAAAAGGATGTTTTAACATGATTTGCACAATTGGTCACATACAATTATTTTTCACAAAATCATTTTTATTTTTAATTACTTATCTTTTGTTTGGAAAAGTTGTACTTTTAGTAGCGTTACTTCGAAAATGATGATTCTATTTGCACACTGTGGTATTGATAAATAAGTATCCAGGTTTTCATTAAGTAAAAATAATAAAATGAATATAATACAGCTGTAAGTTTTTTTTAGAAATTTTTGACACCAGACTTTTGGGATTTTTGAAAAAAAAAAATTAAACCTAAATATCTCGAAATTGGTCCACATTTGCATAATGCATTTTATGGTTCATTTGATAGGTTATGACCCCAACTATCACGCCTTGGCGGGAAGACGTCGAGTTACCAGTAACCCTGTATACAGTCTTCTCTCTATTGATTCTCAACCCTCTTCTTTCTAAGGACTTCTGCCATATTGTCAGGTCTGATTGTACTTCCGCCATCGATTCGGCTATAAGTACTACATCATCAGCGTATAGAAGTGACCACGGTGCCGGTTTCTGAATGTCCGCAGTGATAGTCCATTACTAGGTTGAATAGAAGAGGGCTTACGGTCGAGCCCTGGTGAACCCCTACTCCGACTTCGAATGATTCACTTGTCCCTGCTGGGCTGACCACTTTTGTAGTTACGTCGTGGTACAGATCTTTGAGGAGTTCAATATAATGCTCCTGCACCAATTGCGCCCTTAGTGCTTGCCAAATTAGTTCTCTAGGAATTCGGACGAACGCCTTTTCAAGGTCAATGAAAATAAGATGAAGATCTTGTTTGCGTGACTTGTGCTTTTCCATAAGTATTTTTACTGAGTGAATTGCATCTGTGGTGCCCACGCCGCTAGCGAATCCACATTGGTTCGGTGTAATTTTTGCCCTTCTTTTGACGAGGACACATTCCCAGATCTTAATGCAGACCCTTAAGAAGTTAGTTTAATTGCTCTATAATTTTCACAGTCCGCAACATCCCCTTTATTTTTGTATAGGGGTATCCAAATTGTTGTTTCTCCACATATGTGGTATTTTGGTACTTTTAAGGATTACATTAAATAGATTTGTCAGCCATGCTACGCCAGTTTTGCCCACATTTTTCCATAGTTCAGTTGGAATCTCATCTCGTCTGGTTGCTTTCCTATTTTTCATTCTTTGAATGGCTGCCTTTACTTCCTGGGGTGAAATTTCCTCAATTGGTCCTTCCGTGGATCCGAGGGATGTGAGTGGTTCCTGTGGAAATTTCTCATTCAGTAGTTAGCTGTTTGGTAGTATTCTCGCCATCTCTTACTAATTTCTTTGTTTGTGGTTAACAATTTACCCGATAAGTCTTTGATATATTTGTTACGTTTGATATCTTTTGTTTGATTAATTCGATGTTTTGCTAATTTAAATATTTCTGCGTCTGATTTTGCGTTTTCTAATTCTTTGTAAAAGTGATCTTTGGATAGTGATTTTGTTACTGCAACACATCTTTAGCTCTCTTTTTAATTATATTGTAATCCAGTCGAACAGGGCCACCCAATCGGAAGATGGGAAGACGATATCCGCCTAACCTTGGGACCATACTTGATAAGGGTAGCAGCAGACAGAACCCAATGGAAGCAGTTGGAGGAGGCCTATGCCAAGAGGCACACCGAACTGAGGGACTTAATTTAATTAGTATTACAATAGGTACTCAAAAACAAATATATGTAAACCCAAAGTTCGGAAATAAATGGCTCTAATAATTTAAAAAAAATCCAGTCGATTGCTGTCACTTTTTGATTGTTGCCATTTATTGAAAGATTCTTTCTCCTCCAACAACGGTTCTCTGTGGGATCTTTTATATCCTCAATTTTCCTTTTGTAATACCTAGGGTTGTTCTGGCGGTTTTTAGGCAAATAATGTGGAATTCGTTCCATAGAGTGTTGCTGTCTTTTGGGACTTGAAGTGTCTCTTTGAAGTGTTTATCAACCTGATCAATAAATGAAGTGCCTTTATCCTTGTGTATTTTATACCACTTTATGCGGGGTTCATGATTTTCATATTTCTCTTTTGTATTCCAGTTTGGCATTTTCAGACAGGACCAGTAGTTTGTGTTGCGTTGTTAGTGGAATCCCTGGTATAACTTTACAGTCCCTAAAATTGCGCAGAATCGATCTATCACAAAGAAAAAGTCTATTTGAGAGGCCGAACCACCGCTTTTGTAGGTGATGAGGTGTTCATCTTTTTTTGGAAGTAAATGTTAACGATTGGGAGATCAAATTGGTTCGCTAGATTTATTATATCCTGACCTTGGCTATTAAAGGTGCCATATCCAAAATTTCCATGTATGTTTGAGTTTTCAGGTGCTTTCATACCTACATGGCCATTCAAATCCGCTGCTATAATTTTTTACTCGTCTAAAGGTATGGTTACGGAAAGGTCTTCTAGGTTTCCCCAGAACAGATCTTTTTCTTCATTGCTACATCCAACTTGAGAAGCATATACTGAGACTATGTTTAGAGTTAATTTGTTGTCTAAAGCTAATTTCACGTACATAATTCTGTCAATCTTTCTACTTTGATTATTCGTTGTTGTAATGTTTCGTCGAGGATGATGCCGATTCCGTTCCTTACCGAAGATGTGACGTTATACAATAGTTGATAGTGTCTACCAATATCCCTGGATTTTGACCCTTTCCATTTGAGTTCCTGTATACAACATATGTTAATATTTCGTGCATGCAATATGTTTGCTAATTCTTGACTGCGTCCGGTAAGGGAACCGATGTTCCATGTAGATATACGCAAATTATTCGCGCTGCGTCTTGTTTCGTCGCTTACAGATGACGCCTTAGCATTTTTCGCTTGGGATCGTATCTGGTGGTCGCTTGAGGGGTACGCCCTAGCCCTTATATTTTGTTTTGTTTTGGCAGTGTATTTTTACCGGCGGTTGCCACCTGACGCCAAGACGGTGACCCCCTTCCAGGGTGCGGGCGCCGCCGTTGACTCATCATGAGCTCATCCACCGCCGTCCCTTCTGTAGAACTCCAGCCTAAGCAAACAGCACCGCTCACGATCCTAACTACAAATATGTTGAAGCAGCTCGTAGCAGGGGTTTGATAATGGAGTTTCCTTCTCCGGTTTTTTGGGGTCCAACGGAAAATATTTGATTATTTTTTACTATGTTTGTTAAATAAATGTATTTCTATTCTGAAACTAAAATAGAATACTATTTTACTCTTATGGTTATTGTAATAAAATACGAATCTAAATTATAGACACAGGTTAGCTTGTTTTAAAATGCCAAATTCTCCTGCGGGTGTTCACCGCACGCAGTGACATTTGATGTCGTGGCGGTGCCTTTGATAACATACGACACGTGTCAAGGCGGCGTGACACAGAGGCGATCCCGTATCTAAGTGAACTGACTATAGTTTTATATAGAGAATAAACATATTTACATACAATAAATAATTTCTATTTGGATAATGATCTGTTGTTTAAAAAACTTCCAAAGAAACACATAGACCATAGATCTAGACTGGAGGAAATAATACTTTATAGCGAGATATTAAATTAATATTTATTACAATGAAATTATATTTATACCAGTAAAGGTTAATAATCGTAAGTAAATATAAAATATGTCTTTTCTTTGTTAGACTGTGTAAGATTCTCTAGTTAACTTGCGCTCTCGGACCCCAAGATACATGATTATCCTAGTTTGGGGTCCAACGGAAAATATTTGTATATCTTGAACATTGTTTAGATGTTTAGTTTACTGTTCTTGCTTACATTTGCTAAATGTCTATATGTCAATAAATTTATTATTATTATAATTATAAATATAAGTAGCGTTAATCTTACGCTCACCAGATGTCGCTAGTACACTTTTCTGACAAATTAATTTTCTCAGCTTTGAAATCTGTTCAATATTTCACCTCATTCTTAAGTGGTGCCACCCTGGTCGCAGAAAAAATCGTCATTATATTATATACATTAAAATTACACTTTATTGTCTACAGCAGGCAAATCAAAATTCGGTGACGCCGCCCAACCAGACGCGTCACTTTGCGCGATTCGACAAGAAACGCAATAACGACATTAAGTGCAATGGCCCTATTGTGGACAAGAAAGGTAATTACTTTTTTTATAAATTTATGGTCTCCCTTATGCATCCAGTGTGAAGTATAGGCGTGTCAGCAAGGTCGCATCAGTATTGCTGATTGCAATCACATTTTTTGAATGTTCCGGATCAAACGATTGAAAGGACCTATGACCAGAGAAGACCAAAGAAAGTATAGTAATGTCTGACTACCGATATTAACGAGCAGGTCTCACAGATCACATGGTACTGAAATTCGAAGTGATCCATTTGATTGATGGACCCGATGACCCGGTTCGTAATACTAATCCATATTTGAATGATCGGGTCACTAGAAATGAATGAAAGACATGTGTCTAGTGTGAAGTACCGTGTGTCGGTTATATATAAGTTACGAGCAATATGAACTGGTACAATAAAGTGTTAATAAATAAATATATAAGTCTGAGGTATACAAGTAAATTGAATGGGGAAGAATATTTCCGAGTGACAGCCCCATTTTAACAAGCTCAGTGTTCGGCAACTTCCCCAATTAGATGGAGTGGTATTTTAAAAGAACATGAAGGTGACTCAGGATCGTGGTTTAAGGCCATTTTTGACGGAGGCCTATTTTCAACTGTGGTCTTGGGATGGGCTGTAATGATAATGAACTTAATGATCATTCTTTTTTATCTCAAGTATAACTGGATCACTATAAAATTATAATAGTTACCTGAATTAAAACATGTATATAAAGATGGAATGTATGTGTCGGAGTAAGATGGTTAAAGTCGTGATATATTTATATCCCTAGGGATATAGCTATACACCGTAATATAGTTATATGACAGTGGTTTCTAACTATCTTACTAAGAATATAACTATAATACGAGTACGAGTTTAGTAAAATAACTATCTTATTGGACTAATACAGGAAAATAATTTTAACTATATGTTGATTTTTTTTTTTTAGTGCCCAATGGAATGTGTTAGTCAAAAATATTTTTGACTTGTACTCTTGAATTTTTTAAATTAAAAAGCTGAATTCTTTCAATATCATTATAATGTAGGCAGCTTAAGGATGACCCAAGAGCCACCCCAGCCGCACCTTAAACCTACTGTCAAAAAACTAACATGAACAGTAATACAACAAGAACTGAATATCCAACGTCAATGTCGCGAAGCTCTTTTTAAGTTACCTATACAGATTTATCTATTTGGTCCTGAATATTTTTTCGTTGTTACATAAGCTTCACAAAATGACGATACTCCATAAATAAAATGAACATTTTCTACACGTGTGTGCTCATGTACATTCAGTTTACAATTATAATTATTTCACTAGATTAGTCTAGTAAGATCGTTACGAACGACATTCATATAACTATATTACGGTATATAGCTATATCCCTAGGTATGAATCGATATCACGGCTTTAACCATCTTACTACGACATTATATAAAACACAAAAAATGTTTTGTGTTTGAATAGGTCTGTACATGGAGGTTAGAGAACAGAAGAACGATCGCCGTAGAAAATAATGTCCCAGAAATATGGACACCATAAGTGAGGCGCTGCGATCGCTAAGTTCGCTCAATAAAAGTCATTTTCAGTCTATTTTTCCGATCAGATGCTAAACCACTTGCACATCCACGCACAATAAAATATATTCATTTTTTAATGTTTCTTTTTGTCGAAAATTACAAAATTACGAAGCATGAAAATTTTCTCATTAAAAATGAAATGAAAATTTGTACATTATTCAACTAACTTCATCTACTTGTACTCATAAACAGCTAACTTCGCAGTCACTACTCACCGACGTCAGCGCCGCTATGTATTCTACAATTTCCAAGGTCAGGCGGGCTATGTTTTAGTACGTAGTTATATTCACTTTTGGACCTGGTAGGTGGCGCTATTGTCGATATCCAGAAATCACCCGTATTATAGAATAAAAAAGTTTCTGTTTCTCTATATCGATCGATAAAGTTTCGAGTGGTATGGCGGTTAATCACGGTAGAATAGATTTTTTTTAATTAACATATTTAATAGTGTTTATTTTTTCAGACCGTGAGAAAGATGAGGGTGGAGGAGGCGACATGTTAGTAGACGAAACCCCTCCACTAGCAAGCAAGGATCCTGAAACACCAATTAAAAGCTATAACTGTGAGTTTGTCAGCTTTCATTAATATTAAAGTTAAAGTTACAGTCTATGTACGTCCCACAGCTGGGCACAGGCCAGGGTAAAAAGTCCACCGCGCTGCTTAATGCGTGTTGGCGAACTTTATATGTCCTTGAAATATATTTTTTACTTATTTCTTAGGCGTGCGGGTTTCCTCACGATACCTTTCTTCACCGCCGAACACGTGATAAATCAGCACTTTAAATTGTAATTAACAATTTCATTGGTGCTGGTGGGGAACGGATCCGGGTTGCTCGCGTACTCTGAAATTTACAGCAAGATATCAGTTCCTGAGCTACTACCGCTCTTAACATTTAACATTATTTTTTTACCCCTGGGAAGGTCGATCGCTACCAAGCTATTTCTAATTTGTCTTGTGTTGTTAATTGTAAACATGATTGTAAGCTATTATTGAAAAAAAAAAATAGTCCCGCTGGGTTTCTTGCTGGTTCTTCTCAGGACAGAGGTGTTTTTTGCGAACCAGTGGTAAATGAAAAAAATGAATAAGTATTCTTTATAATCTATATTGAATAAGAAAGTTTCTGTTTCTGTTTTATAATTAAATAATAGTCAATGCAGGCATAGTCTTCCGGTTTTGGAAAAATCTTCACATATTCTGAAATATATTGAGACTCGAATTGGGATCTTAACTGTCTTATTTCCTATTACACTATGCTGTTTCTTTTTTACGTCCTAATCAGGTTCCTAACTGTAGTATAATACGTCTTTTTCCAATTGAAGAATTTGGACCTAACCTTTCTAAATCTTATTACATTATCTTTTTCCTTGTGAATATTAATTTGTTGAGAAAAATCTACTGTTGAACATCACATTGATCTTACTCCCCTAGGGTAGGTGGGGGTGTAAGAATATCCACTACACCATATTATTCCGTGGGTGTCGGAAGAGGCGACAGAGATGGTCAGCGGCTTCTTTCTAATAACGACTATAGGCTGTCAACGTTGTGCAGTCCGCGCCCACGGGGTACAGGGTGGAGAGGGACGAGGAAGCACGCGGCTCGTGCACGAGGCCACGCCCACGGCTACACACGTAGGGATTTGGGATCGAGTTATCTTGAGATTAGTATGGATTTATTTAGATTTATTACGGAGTATTGTGTGATGTAGTGATGAATTCGGTATAATATTAAATCACTATATTATAAAAAAGTCCCCCGCCGCGTCTGTATCATAAACTCAAAAACAACTGAATGGATTTTCTCCAATAGACGGAGTGATTCATGAAGAAGCTTTGCAAAATCTAGTACAAGTATAAAATGTAATGCACGCCGAATGTAGAACGAAAGGAGAACGAAAATTGGAAAAATAAAAGATTAAACACCGAATAATAGTAATAATATTTTTTCTAAATAAGAAAGCAATTTAATACTGTTTTTTATTTACACTCATATTTACAACGAAAACTAATTATAGTCGCAATCCATATCTATTTACAGACATGGTTTTTGCCAAATTAATATCGTTCTGGTATTCTTGTGATGATTTATCATTTTTACGCTCTTTAAAATACATGTATACGTTATACACAATTTCTTTTGATTGTCGTCCAATCGGTTTGCTCATCTTCGGATCGTAATCTCGTGTGCGTCTAGTATACAAGTAACCGTTGCAAGCGACCACCGGCGACTGGCGCTCTTGAGCACGCGGCGTGCTCGCTCGCCCTCCCGCATACCGCTCGCTTCCCCTTTGAGGCCGTTTTACCTCGTCCTTGCGAACCCCTGTAGCCCCGCGGGCGCGAACTGCACGAAGTTGACAGCCTATAGAAATAAAAACCTGCGGCTACAAACTCGCTTGCCTAATGTGGCAATTATGGCAGATATCTCTTCAGTGGACTTTAATAGGCTGTAACATAGACATGTGTCATCCATTCGTTTCTAGTGACCCGATAATTTAAATATTGATTCGTCTTACGAACCGGATTATTCGGGTCGATCATTCAAATGGATCATTTCGCATTTTATTTTTTTTATTTTTTTTTATTTATTTATTCAGAGAAACTTACAGCTCTTGTATTACATTTGAATGTAGAGTGAATATTAACAATACATTAGCCAGAACAGTTTCCAACGATAAGAATTACATTGCGAAAACTTTCGACATACTTAAATGAAGTACATATTTGTGTTTGACAAAGAGAAAAACACACTTGATGCATGCCTAATAGCAATGTTAGTAAAGGTAATTTTATATTCAGGGAGAGAACAAGAGGTACACACTACGCTTAAGCGTGATCAACTTGCTTAATAGATGAAATATAACCACTTAGTTTGCAGTTAAATATATCAATATGGTTATATCGTTCATTATGTGTGTTGCAAGCACGGACAAGAAACCGATTTTTCGAATACTTAGTTCTACAAAAAGGAGTAGAGAATACTTCGTTGGAGCGAGCACTTAACCTGGGGCATCTAAATGAAATACGACTTAGAAGGAAGGGGGAATCTATATAGTTATGTAAAAGTTTAAACAAGAACACCTGATCCCTATGTTCACGCCGTAATTCTAATGAATGACGTAGCGCAGAATGATCCTTAAATTTATAACTAAGTCTTTTCAGAAACTTATTTTCACATATTTCAGTAATCTGTAAGATCAGCTCGGTAATGTCGATCGTCGGACACTACTATACTCTTTGGTCGTAGATCCTGTCAATCGTTTTATCCGGAACGTGCAAAAAATATAATGCCAATCATCAAAACTTTGTTGTGAACCGATTCAAATGAATCATTAACGAATGACACGTGTGAACTGTAAGGGTAACAGTGTGTGTGTTTGTGTGTGTGCGTCAGGCGCGGCGCGGTCCCCGGAGGCGGGCGGGCTGATGTCGCCGCCGGCGCGGCCGCCGCCGCACGCACAGCCGCCGCTGCACGACCCCTCTTCCAACTCCAGCTGGGCCGAGATGGAGACCTACGTCATCGGTGCGAACGCACACCTACACGCACGCGCACACGTATACGTACACGCACACGTACACGCACACGTACACGCACGCGCACACGTACACGCACGCGCACACGTATACGTACACGCACACGTACACGCACGCGCACACGTATACGTACACGCACGCGTACACGCACGCGCACACGTATACGTACACGCACACGTACACGCACGCGCACACGTATACGTACACGCACACGTACACGCACGCGTACACGTATACGTACACGTACACCTACACGCACGCGCACACGTGTACGTACACACACGTGTATGTACGCGCACACTTATACGTACACGAACACGTACACGCACACGTACACGCACGCGCACACGTATACGTACACTCACACCTACACGCACGCGCACACGTATACGTACACGCACACGTACACGCACGCGCACACGTATACGTACACGCACACAAACACGCACGCGCACACGTATACGTACACGCACACGTACACACACGCGCACACGTATACGTACACGCACACGTACACGCACACGCACAAGCAACGTATACGTACACGCATACGCACACGTATACCTACACGCACACGTACACGCACACGTATACGCAAACGCACACGTACACGCACACGTATACGTATACGTACACGCACACACATAGTTAGTTGTAGCACGAATGGGTCGGCTTGACCGGGGTAGGATCACGCTCTTACAGAATACCAGCGTATAATAGCAGCTCAATGCTGCTGTGTTTAGTAAAGTAAATTTAAAAAACCGCAGAACTTTTTGCTGAAAACAGGGCTATCTATTTTAGTTCTCAGGGGTGTCAACGCATTGAAGATAGATGTCGATGTTAATGGGCCAGATCATTCACTTCCCATCAGGTGGACTGTATACTTATTTGTCACCCCTATCCTATAAAAAAGTTGTAAAAGTTTCTTGTCTAACAAAGATGTTTTTATCAAAATATTATTCAATTTAATCAAGCAGCGGTATCTGTGCCAAATAAATTACCGCGCTTTAAGGTTTAAAAGCTATTCAAAGAACGTCTCTATAAAAGTAATTTATGTCGCAACACCGCACGTACCAGAATGATGTCATTATACAACTATGTATATTCCAAAATCCATAGAATTGGACATAATAATCTAGTTTTCTAGTTTTAAGTATTTAATCAATAAACATTTTACAAAATATGTAATAAAATTAGTGGATTTATGTAATATAGACTATAAGACACGAATTGGTCGGCTCGACCGGGGAAGGACCACGCTCTCACAGAATACCAGCGTCAAATAGCAGCTTAATACTGCTGTGTTTCGTATGGTGAGTGTAGAGAACCGGAGACCCTTTTTACTGGAATCGAAGCATTCCATCTTAGTCCTCAAGGATAACAACGCATCTGCATTTTGATTTTTAATCGAGGTTAAATGTAGATGTTTTATGGGCCACAGCATCCACTTACCATCAGCTGGACCGTGTGCTCGTTTGTCACCCTTATTCTATAAAAAGAAAGCATTAAATCCACAAACTTTAGCTGTAACGAATCTCGTTTCCATGTAACTGTACATTTATTATCTATTTCTATTTTTTTTATTCACTTCGTCACCTATGTAAGTTTGTGGCCTATGTTCAGCAGTGGACTTGTGAAGGGCTATCATGATGATGATGATGATGATGACATTATGGAATGCAAATAAATATTGAGTATTGAGAAACACCTGTAACTTCCTGGCTACTACTAAAAGACCCAATAATTGATTTTAGTCTGACCCGGAATTCGAACTCCAGAAGTTCGAATTCTGGGTCAGGTTCAAGATCAGCAGCCGCGTTTACGACCATTAGACCAAAGAAGCAGTCTTCCAACGCCACTATAAACAGATTTGCCATAATTGCTACGCTGGTTGGGTGGGTAGAAAATCACAAGACCATAGATCTTGGACCTTTGACGCAACTACATGCCATAAATAACGTAAAAAAGTAATATCATATGCATATGCATATAAGCATGTAGCACTCGCAGTATATTTTTGTCTCAGATTGGTTTGTCGTCAGTTAATGATCCAAATAAAGAGAGAAGAGAGAAAAATATATTTAATAAAGGTACATTACTTCCAGGCAACATCCAAATCCACCCTCCGACGGACGCCACTAAGCAGATGCTCATATTGAGATACTTGACTCCAATGGGGGAATATCAAGAGGTAATTCTTTTTATTGTTATGCCTAATAGATTTTTTTATAACAGTTTTGCCGTATTTGCCACACTTGGTGTGCGGTTTGGAAACTAATGTTTTTATTTTTATTTTCTTTTTTATTATTATTATTATTATAAACACTCACGCCTGTCACCCAGAGGGGTAGGCAGAGACTACAGACTTCCATTTGGCACGATCTTGACACACCTCTCTCGCCTCCTTCACATCCATATACCTACGCATACATGCTCGTCGGTTGAGGGTACTCCTAATTTGGCCCGTTTTCAATAAATCGCCAATTTGGTCGATAAACTTTTTTCTAGGGCGTCCCTTCCCGACTCTGCCATTCACATCTGCTATATAAATTTGCTTTGTCACTTTTTCCTCATTCATTCTTTCCACATGACCAAACCACCGAAGCATTCCTTTCTTAATTCTGGTCACAACATCATCTCCTCTTATCACACCACACTCTTCTCTTATCACACAATTTCTCGCCCTGTCATTCAGATTCAGCCCTAACATACTCCTTAACGACCGCATTTCTACTGCGTTCATTCTACTCTCGTGCTTCTTCTGTCATACCCAACTTTAACTACCAAACAAAGTTAAAGTGGGGACCAACACAGCATTGTGAATTGCTATACGTGCCTTTTTTGACACATTCTATATCCATTTTTATTTTCATTTGTCATTAAGATAATGCTGTTGTATTTAATGGATGACCTTTTTTACAATCTGGAAAAAAATATAGGATGTAACATGTGGACGGAGTAGAAGTCTATGGCGCTGATATTTTGCAAAAAATAAAAACAAAAATTTTGAAATAAATAAATTAATTAAAATCGTATATATCCTACTTTACGAATGGCAATATAACCATAAATTTAGTAGGCATCTTTGATCTTGTCACTTCGCAGGGTCACAGGCTCAAGGGCAAAGGATAAAGTAGTTGTTCAAAAGAAATTTTCAAATGTTTAATTCAAAATTTTTGTTTTTAGTTTTTGTAAAATGTCAGTGCCATAGGTTTCTACTAGGTTCACATAATACACCCTTTTTTTTCCACACGGTTAAAAAGGTCATCCAGTATACTGTTCAGTTTCCCCCTGTCGCCTCTTACAATACCGTCAGGATGATAAGGGTTAGTGGATCTGACACCGCCAATACAAATTTGGTCAAAGTGCAAAATGTACACAACTCAACTGAACTCCGTGTGATGGCGTAGAAGCATCAATCACCCACATTTCTCTGTGTGTTGGTGAGGCGACTATATATTGTATTTTTTAAAGAATAGTGTGACAAACGAGCACACAGTCAACCTGATGGTGCAAGGATGCTGTGGCCCATAGACATCTATATTTATTGAAATAATACTAGTTTTTACGGAATTTATCGCGTATATTTAACTTTTTAAATACCCGACGTTTCGAACGCTTTACAGCACTCGTGGTCACGGGCGGGACTGAGATGTTCAACGTCCAGATGTCATTGTTAACCGCGGTTACCATAGATTAAAATTTTAACTTTTGTTCCGATCTACAAAAAAATTTTTAATCTATGGTAACCGCGGTTAACTATGACATCTGGATGTTGAACACCTCAGTCCCGCCCGTGACCATGAGTGCTGTAAAGCGTTCGAAACGTCGGGTATTTAAAAAGTTAAATATACGCGATAAATTCCGTAAAAACTAGTATTATTTCAATGTGTAGTGTTCACGTAAATATAGGAAATCATTATCTATATTTATCCTCGATGCAGATGCGTCGTCACCCTTAAGGACTAAGATGGAATACCTCGCCTCCCGTAAAAAAGGGTCTACGGTTCTTTATTTTTTTTTTCTTTATTGGTCAGGTTCAGCAGCATTAAGCTGATATTTTCCACTGGTATTCTTAGAGCTGATTCTAATTAAGGTTCTTAATTGCAATTGTCACGTGCTTGGCGATGAAGGAAATCATCGTAAGGAAACCGGCATGTCCTGAGGAGTAAAATAAATTCTAGGACACGTGAAGTCTGCCAACACGCTGGAACAGAGCGGTGGATAAATTGATTCATACCCCTCGAGAACAGGCTTGTGCCCAGCTGTGGGGTGTATTCGGATATAGGCTGAGAGTTAGATCTTGAGTGCATTAGAACCCCTACCGTTTTCCTTGTCACTACGTACAGAGTTCTTCAATTGAAGAAGAGGGTCAGTATCTCTGTGTTCAGTCATACATATATCTTTGATTTCTTTCACAGTTTCTATCACACGTGTTCGAGCAGAACGCCCTGGGTTTGATCCTAGGCTATCTGAACGTACGGGAGTCTCGTGATTCGAGGCTTGCGTTCGAAGCCCTGAAGTACCTTGCTGCACTCCTCTGCCATAAGAAGTTCTCTATAGACTTTATCAATATGGGTGGATTGCAGGTAACATCTTTATCTTCTTTTAAATTCACTCATATTTATCATGGATTTAACTATTTAACATCAATGTGAGGTTGGTTAAAAAATCGGTACTTGAATAAAATGTGTAGTAAAATTTCAGGGGACTTGATCGAACTTCCTAGAGAGAAATTTTATAGTTTAAATTAAGAACGTGACGTATTATATAAAATAAGGCTTTTCTGGCCTTTTAAGTTTTGTAATACGCATATTGAGATGGCTCGTCTCGATTTTCGTATAAATTTTGCATATTGTGAACAAGTATTAAGAAGTTTTTTGGAAATTTTCACTTGTCACACTTTAAATATCGTCTACGCATTGATGTCTGCCAGATATTTGAATGTTGCCTGAGTGTTGGAAAACTTTATTGAATATTACTTATACAATTAGTGAATTGAAATGTTTCATTGAAAACTCTTATTTATCAAACGTTATTTATAAACGTTATATATCATGTGCATATACATATATTTTTTAAAAGAATTGTTTATACCTTGACGTGGACTTGGAGACGTGGTCCTTCACTGCTGGCCGTATGAGGACGCTCAAAGTCGCTCAGCGAGCTATGGAGAGGGCTATGCTCGGAGTTTCTCTGCCTGATAAACTTAGAAATGACGATATCCGCAGTAGAACCAGAGTGACCAACATAGCCCAACGCATTAGTAAGCTGAAGTGGCAATGGGCCGGCCATATAGCTCGAAGAACCGACAACCGTTGGGGAAAAAAGGTTCTCGAGTGGCAGCCTCGTATTCGGTAGGCGAAGTGTAGGGCAACCCCCAACTAGATGTAGTGACGACCTGATAAGACATGCAGGAGGTCGATGGATGCAGGTGGCTCAGGACCGTGCTTTGTGGGCGGCATACCTTGGGGGAGGCCTATGTTCAGCAGTGTACTTGTGAAGGGCTGTAATGATGATGATGATGTTATTATATTTTTCACTATCATAACTTGGTACTCTACTATTTTCCTCTCTGATGATAACACCACATATGACAGAAAGCAGAAACATATTTAATCTAGTCTTGATTGCACTCACACCCACATTGCAATGGGATGGGAAGATAAATATTGATCAACTATTTCACTCTTTTGACGTACGCATTAAGAATGACGGAGCAAACTTCAACAAAGACGTAGAGACACACCGACCGTCTGGTTGTCCGATGGTAGAATGGAGTCATTAAATAAATAATGTAATTCCTGTGCAAACTTCGAAATATACCACCATGTAATAATTCAGATTGTAGTCGGTAAGAGCGAAAAGCCTCCTTTTTCATAATTCTTTAAAAATTGAAGAAAAAAATTTTTGAATGTATGCTGAACAAATCAAAAAAATTTATAACATTTTTATATCTAGAATTTTCCTATCAAGATGAAATTTTGAAAGCAAATTAATCCCTTTTTTCTTTTGGCATTGTACCTAATTACTCGAAAATCGGTACAACCAGTGGTAAATGAAAAAAGTGACTTTCAATAAGTATTGTTATAATCTACATTGAATAAAAAAGTTTCTGTTTCTGTTTCGTAAATTGACCTCTTGTGACCTCTCACGTTATTAATATTGTATGTTCTAGAAATTCCTAGAAGTGCCGCGACCGTCTGTCGCGGCTACGGGCGTTTCGATCTGCCTGTACTACCTCGCGTACTGCGAGGACGCCATGGAGAGGGTTTGCCTGTTACCACGCGCCACGCTCGCCGATCTCGTCAAGTACGTCGCAAACACGCACGCACACACGCAAATAAGCACGCACGCACACACGCAAATAAGCACGCACGCACACACGCTAACGACCACAATCGCATACACCAAGTAGCACGCACACATACACAATAAAGCAAGCACTGTGACTTTTGTGTCGGAAACAATTACATTTTTAAACCATTACCAAATTTAAATAATTTATTAAACAAATCTGTATAAAATGGGATACTGTTACAGCCTATTAAAGTCTACTGCTGAACATAGGCCTCCCTCATAAATCGTGTCGTAGGGGGGAGGGGGATATTTGCCCTAGTTACTACTCTCGGCCAGCGCGTTGTCAACCACAGTTTTTTATTTTTGCCTTTATTAGGAATTATAACAGAACGCGAGTAACCCGGGTTCGATCCCCGCCGGCACCAATGAAATTGTTAATTGCAATTTTTAGTGATTTACCACGTGCTCGGCGGTGAAGGAAAACATCGTGTGGAAGCCTGCATGTCTGAGAATTTTTTTAAAAATAAGAAAAAAAATTCTTTCGAAGACGTGAAGTTCGCTAACACGAATTGGGGCAGCGTGGCGGACACTTCCTTGTCCTAAAACCCTCTCAGAAATGAGGGGAGGCCTGTGCCCAGCAGTGGGACGTATGTAGGCTGTAACTTTACTTTATTAGGAAGATGCTGCTGCCCATATCCTGATTGTCATGTCTGTCTGTCTGTCTAGCTTCCAAGTGTTTCTTAAATAAATTTTGTAAATAGGTTGTACAACCTTTCATATTGTATTTTTTTTAAAGTTCTGTTGGATTTTTTGCTGTTTCTTCCAAGGACAGAGATTTTTTTTCTAAACCAGTGGTAAAGTAAAAAATGACTTTCAATAAGATTTACATGTAATCTATACTGAACAATAAAAAAGTAAATAGGTAGTCATCACACTCAACTGCCCGTGACACACAAGTCTGCCGCTTTTGGTAAGCTACCGTGCCCGATACTAGTATTACAGTATCTGGCATGCCATATATGGCATTTTTTAAAAAGCTTCGTAACATACGAGAGACATGTGAGTTGAATATCACTACAACAAGTAACATAATTAACGCACTTTGAGAAAGTAGTTTGTTCAGAATCGTTTACTGAATCGATTCCTATCATTTTTAATATAGGTAATTTTTTATCCCAAAAATAATTAAAACTACGTAAATTACAGTCACATTAAATCCGTACAGTCAAAACAAACTGAAATGGATCATAACTTAAGGCAATAAGACTTTTAAGAGTGTAGTTTTATTTGTATTATTACTAATTCTGTCATTCAATAAAAATAAAGAAAAATGAACTTTATTTCAAGGACGTTAAAGTCTTTGCGTCCATGGATTTGTACTGTGACCTCAGTCAGTGCATAAAAAGTTTAACTAAAAATTTAGTGTATGTATTATGATTATAACATAATATACTAATTTGGGTGTCTGAGGGTGTTCGTTAATTACGTTACATATTGTATATGAATATTTATGAAGAAATAGTGGTCGTCCAGTGATCGAATTTGACCGTAAGTCATTAAGTTAGTATATGTATTAGGTAAGTTGTATTTCACTTTCAATATCAGAGATAAAATAGACTTTTTTTTGAGTAATGAACATTTGAAATCACAGCTCATTCAGTCAATCTGTCAATAATTACTTATTGTCAATATTATGAAATTCTTTTATACAATTTCTACTCTGTGCGAGTGTTTGACCTTCGACTTTTGTGTTCGACATTGGCGGTACGAACGTTAACAACGAATGGTAGAAACAGAATTAAGAAGAGAGATTATTTATTTATTTTTAATGCGTTTGTAACGCACTTTTGTACCTAACGCATATTAAATATAACTTTTTGCTTTCTGCACTTATTCTCCATATAAACTTTGACTATAAAACAATACTCTTAAAAAGTAGTACCTGGATGACCGAGCTTTCCTCGGTTTCTTTTTTTTTTTGAAATTATATTTGTATACAAATTACATACTGATGAAACATGAATAATAATTTTTGATCTTATTGACATAATAGAAAAAACTGAACTGGTTATTTGAATAAAAAATCATGAGTGCAATTAGTTTTATTGAAATTTTCGTATTTTTAAATAAATACTAAAAAAGGGCTCGAAATAATAGATTTTCTCACAAAAGAAGGGAACTTGAAAACAAAGGAAAAAAAGTCGGACTGAAGACAGGACGCGAACCAGGGCACTACGATTTCGCGACCGCCCAATATCCACTTAAGCTATTACGATTATTATGACAGTGTCAAAATTTACCTCTTTATATTGTAGCAGTATTTCATTGCCTGAAAACAGGGACAAAATGACATTTTCTAAATATATATATATATATATATATACACAAAAATTGCTTGTTGAAAGGTATAGGATTACAAAGTTATTCCTTCACATAAATTGAATAGTATAAACACTAAAACACTACAACTCGCGATAATATTAATAAATAACTTTTGATAGCAAAAAGAAATAAATGTTCTTTGCTATGTGCATATATTTTAGTCTGTTTATTAAATAAATAAATGATTTCGTCAGATATGCGTTGTGGCTTCTGGAGTGCTCGCACGACTCGGGCCGCTGCCACGCCACGATGTTCTTCGGGCTGTCGTTCCAGTTCCGCGTTATATTGGAGGAGTTTGATAATCAGGCGAGTATACATTATACTGGTTATTACACTATATAGATAGGTAGCGCTCGCTGTAAATTTCACTGTACGCGAGAAAACCGGGTTCATTTCTACACCGGCACCATAGAAACTATTATACACAATAGAATGGCTGTCAACCTTATTTTGTACGAGGTTCGGCGTCACCGGGAGACACACATATGCAATTACGTCGTATTATCATTACTACAAACCCGATTCGCTGTGTTGACAGACTGAGTTAATTTAAACATTTTAGACTTTTGATTAATGTTCAAGATCATCATTCAAAAATTGTTTAAATTTTAATACATATTTATTTATAAATAGTGTGATATTTGGCATTTTCTAAAACACATCTAGTGTTGACAGTTATACGTGTGAATTGACATGCTAGTGACATTTTAGTGGCTACACGGGCTCCGCTCACTCCCCCGTTCTATTATGTATGTATTATAGTATTCTATGGCCGGCACCAATGAAATTGTTAGTTGCAATTTTAAGTTCTGATTTACCACGTGCTCGGCGGTGAAGGAAACCTGTGAGGAAACCTGGAAACCTGCATGTCTGAGAAATAATGAAAAAAATTTCGAAGATACATACACTCACAAACACACACACACACACACACACACACACACACACACACACACACACACACACACAAAAAACACACACACACACACACTTTTTTTTTTTTTTAGCATCTTCAGAATTTATAATGAGGAAATAAATTTATTAATTTTATTCGTAGTTATTTGTAGTCGGCATTTAATTATTAGAAGTTAAAATCTCAAATCAACAATAAACAATTTCAGGACGGGCTCCGGAAGCTGTACAACGTGATCTCTACGCTCCCGATCCTTGGCTCCGACGAGGAGGAATCTCGCGTGTCAGAAGACGAGACTTGTGCGGCGCGGCAGATTGTCCGCCATGTCTGTGTCGCGCTCAGGAGGTACAACACATTCTCTGCCTATTGTGTCTTTGTTCCTCTTTGAAGAAAACTTTAGAGACCAGTGTCCGTTCTTCTTATTGTGTATTATTTGGCTGTGTTCCGAAATGTTCCCAGTATACTGGTGAATGCAACTGACATCATTAATTGACGCCATATTGTATTGGCTTGCCGCCGCCATTTTGTGTCGGATATCCCGTATATCGCCAATATGGCGGCCATACTAAAACAATTTTTAATTGTGTGTACCCTGAATGAAGCATGACAGAATTTGTTTTTATAGAATCATTTTTGGTATATCCATTCTTCACAAATTATTTAAAACAGGATATAATAACTTTTGGAGCACAAAATTACATAAAATAATCGCCAATGTTTTTCCAATATGCCGCAAATGTATGTGTCATGTCAATGCCAATGTTTTGAAACGAATCACAGGTATGGCGTCGATTTATGACGTCATTTGCATTGGCCAGTATACTGAATTCTATTTCGGAACACACCCTTTATCTATTCAACCTGAAAAATGTCTATTACTGGACATGAATCTTTTTTTATATAAGACCTGCAAGGCAAGGCAAAGCAAACGAGCATGCGGCTCACCTGATGGAAAGTGACTACCGCCGCCCATGAACGGTTGCAACACCGGGGGATATGCAGGTGTGTTGCCGGCCTTTTAGAAAGGAGTAAGCTCTTTTCTTGAAGGTCCCTGAGTCGTATCGGTCCGAAAAAATCGAAAGTGGTAAACGAAGAAAACTCCTAGTAAAACGCACAGAGGTAAACCGCCAAGCACCCAGATGGTGTGGAGTGGTATCGTAAGTCTAGCTATTCTATATTAGATAAGATTCACCTTAAACATTTGGCTGGCCGTTCGGCAAATGCAGTGCTATATTTCCTACACCTTTGATGTTATTCCCCTGTTTTGATTTGGGTATTTATTATCATCCTTTTATACAGAAATAAAATTCCAAACGACAATGTCACACTCTATGCCAGTGTGTATCTTTATGCCAGTATATGCATAAAGATACACACTGGCATGATATTAGTGAACGCAAAGTGAAGTGCTAATAAGTGATATAGTTTGCAAAAACAAAGTGACACTAATGGGTGGTATGTGAATGTCACATATTTTTCATATATTTCAATAGGACTTCAAAAGAATTGATTATATGCAATAGGAAAAGAGTATGTGCAAAAATAACTTGAATAACATAATTTGATTCCTCTTTCCCATTTCCACTATCTAACAACCAGACGCTCAAAGGGTCTCCTCACATTTTATTAAAACGGTTTGCTTGTTTTTTTTTTTTTTGAGTGTTTTTTTTTTGTTTTTGTAAAATGATAAAATCATATACATGTATAAAAATTCATGTTTTAATATAATCTTTTTTGGTGGTTCCCGGTTAAAACTACATCGTAAGGCTTAAACTACACGTGTCTACACGACAGCTAGTTATTTTTGTTTACCTTACGCTCTTGTGCGCTTTTTTAACGCCCCTTTGTCTTTCGTAAGGCGTACGCGATAGAGCCACGCTTCAGCTATATTATGGTTGTAGCACGAATGGGTTAACTCGACCGGGGTAGGACCACGCTCTCACAGAATACCAGTAAAATAGCAGCAGCATACTGCTGTGTTTCGTATGGTGAGTGTAGAGAACCAGAAGCCCTTTTTTACTGTAAATAATGCATTTTATCTTAGTCCTCAGGGGTGACAGCGCATCTGCGGTTTGATTCTTGATCGAGCATAAATGTAGATGTCTATGGGCCACAGCATCCACTTACCAACAGGTGGACTGTGTTCTCGTTTTTCACCCTTATTTTATTTAAAAAAAATGTTCTGATGAGCCGGGCACATTTAAGGATATTTTTGGTCGACACTATCAAGTGATGTTTAACAATTCCATAAGACTGGAGTGGCTGGAGGCGAACAATTTAAGATCATCCATATAGAAAAGGTGGTTCACTTTCGTACTTCCTTTCCGAAGTTTAAATCGCATCCCGGAGCCCTCCAGTAAGGTACTGAGAGAGTTCAGAGAGAGGCAAAACCAAATTGAACTCAAACAATCGTCCTGGAAAATACCCCATCTTACCCTTATGTGGTCCTCTGAAGCTTTTATCCGCTTGCCTAGTGACAAAGGATCATACTCCACTGCCCCATACACTGCCCGATGAAGTCTAACTGTACAGTCAATCTTGTACAGCTCGAGGATCCTATTTAGCCATGTATGAAGCACCGAGTCGAATGCCTTTCTATAGTCTATTCAGGCGACGGAGAAGTTCCGACGGTTTCGTTTAACCATCTTGCCATTTACCGCATCAATGAAGAATTGTTCCTTGGTACCACGACCACCGCACCGGCATTCATTATGAGCGCGGGACATCACCTGATTTGAATCCAGGTGAAGTAAAATTCTCGCGCTCAAAAAGGATGTCAGTGTCATGTATATGGTTGGTAGACACGTGATGGGGCGATATTTGCTCGGATCTGTGGTATGCTGATCTTTAGGAACCAAGTGATTGATCCCAGTGGTGAAGAGGTTCAGGAGCGACTTCTGGGCGAGTCTTTTGAAACTGTCGGGTGAGTACAGCGTGACACACCATGAACCCCTTTAGCCAGTAGTGATGCAGCTCGTCGAGTCCCGGACTCTTCCAGTTCGGGGCTCTACAGACCGCCTCAGTTATGTCGTCCGGCGTTACGATGATGGGGTCTATGGGCGTAACATTCGCACACTGGCTCGCCACTAATTCCGTCCAAGGCTTCGATCAATAATACTACTAGATTCCCGATAAGCGCTTCAAAAACGGAATTAGTATGGTCCAATCATAGCCATTTTAACGAACATAGAAATGTAATACCAAGTTAAAATAGAGTAAGCACGAAATTGTTAACATAATATTTTGAACCTTATCACTTATACTTTGCTTTTTTTCGAATAAATTTTAGAATAAATATTTGTGTACTTAAGACTTTTTATATTCAAGCGGTATCTTTGTCGGATGCCATAACTTAAATAAACATATTTTGCAATGGTATTTAAACTTTATGTTTGAGTGATAAGGTTTATAATAAACTGAAGTGGTTAATATTTTAAATTTTTTTCTATATTTCATAGTAAGAAATATAGATGTTTACGTGTGTGCAAATGTGGCCACTTGAGCGACTTATTTTTGTTCCCGATCCTTAATCTAGTATAATCATTGATCGAAGGTTCAAGGGCTCTCGCTGTGGTTTACGGGTTCTGACCTCAGACCGCACTAGAATGCAACAGTGTCGGCCTGATTCGGTGCTTTGCCCGTTCCACGTGCCATTGGTCGCTCCAATGATTTATAGAGCTTTTTCTGATCACTATGGAAGAGACGATTCTGGTTAAACCGTGTCGACCTCCCGGTATATCGCCGAATTTATTATTGTTATTCCGGGGTATTCATAGAATATTCTCATCTGGTTGGACTGAATAAATATATAAAAGGAAATGGGAAATATACATAAATATATATTTAATATACTAACATTAATAAATAAATATTACATAACTAAATAAAAGCCCAACCAGATGGAAGCCCTCGACAGGAAAGACCAAACGGCCGAGGGTTAGGGGGAAAGGGAAAGAAACCGGCGGACGATGCGGGCGGTATCGAGGAGCACCTCCTTATTACTATTATTTTTTTATGGGAAAAGGTTGATAAACGAGCACACAGTCCACCTGATGGTAAGTAGTTGCTGTGGCCCACAGACATCTATATCTATATCTATCCTCGTTTGCGAATCAAAATGAAGAAGTGTTGTCAGACTTGAGGACTAAGATGGAATACCTCTTTTCCACTAAAAGGGGTCTCCGGTTCTCTACACTCACCATACGAAACACAGCAGCATTAAGCTACTATTTGACGCTGGTATTCTGTGAGAGCTTGGTCCTTCCCGGGTCGAGTCAACCTATTCGTGCTACGACTATACAATTAATATAGCTGCAGCATGGCTCTACCACGTAAAAATTATTATTATTTAAAAAAAACACAACCTTCTCCCACACATAATATTATATTATTAATTGAAATCATTACATATATTGAAATTATTTGCAGGTACCTAGAGGCACATTTAAGGCTACGCGCTGCCCAAGTCGCCCGGCAACAGGGCGATAATGTTCCAGAACCACCACCTTATAAGGTTATATAATTTAATTTACCTAGTTTATTTCGTCTTAGGTATAGCTCTATTTTTATTTAAAAAAAAATGTCACCCCCACTCTTGAATATTTTCCCGTATCAGTGAGGTGTTTCACATA
Source organism: Parnassius apollo (assembly GCA_907164705.1). NCBI lineage: Eukaryota > Metazoa > Arthropoda > Insecta > Lepidoptera > Papilionidae > Parnassius > Parnassius apollo. Next base: position 4,815,331 of record CAJQZP010001297.1, on the reverse strand, counting down.
CATAAATTGACACAGATAAACAACCAGACCAGGAACAATTATTTATTGGTAATATAAAGACTTCCTTCACTGCTGGCCGCATGAGGACGCTCAAGGTGGCTCAGCGAGCTATGGAGAGGGCTATGCTTGGGGTTTCTCTGCGTGATAAACTTAGAAATGAGGATATCCGCAGTAGAACCAGAGTAAACGACATAGCATAACGGATTAGTAAGCTGAAGTGGCAATGGGCCAGCCATATAGCTCAAAGAACCGACAACCGTTGAGGAAAAAAGGTTTTCGAGTGACAGCCTCGTACCGGTAGGCATAGTGTAGGGCGACCCCCCACTAGATGGAGTGACGACCTGGTAAGACATGCAGGAAGTCGATGAATGCAGGTGGCTCAGGACCGTGCTTTGTGGCATTACTTGGGGGAGGCCTATGTTTAGGAGTGGACTTGTGAAGGGCTGTAATGATGATGATGATGATGAATACAAAAACTTATTCCGTGTGGAATTCGAATCCGCGGCTTCACAGCGCCGCAGTCAAATGTAATTTATTAACCACTACGCTGCAGTGCTCTAGGCTTGTTTTAAATTAAATTATTCGTCACTAAGTGACAGTACGTTGTTGGCCGTAGGTCTCACACCTTGTCGAAAAAAAGCCATAATAGGCAGACGATTTGGCGATTGATGTACTTAATTTCCGGTCTGGGTATTTATATCGGTCTTGTAAGAGTTTGCGTTGATCATGAGTTGTGATGATCCTATTTTGATTACTATTTCATATTCGTAAAATTAAAAATTCCTATGTTTTTATACTCGTACGGTATACATGCAGAATCAACTAATAATATACGCTTATTAGTTCATTATTTATGGACCATCAAAAATCCACAGTAAAACAGGTCTTATAGAGGTATATGTACCATAGTTGCCACGCTTGGCAGGTGATGCCATAGATGCCACGCAGTTTCTTATTATTGCTGAATTGTTATCAGTAATCAGCCGTGTAGTTGATGGTTTAAGAATATCCAGTACCCCATATCATCCCCTGGGTGTCGTAAGAGGCGACAGGGAAACAAATCAGGATATAGGCAGCAGCGTCTTCCTAATGATGACTAAAAATAAGAGACTGCTGTTGCCAACTCGCTTGCCAAGCTTGGCAGCTATAGCAAATATCCTCCCTATGAGGCATCTATGGGGGAGGTTCATGTTCAGCTGTGGACTCAAAAAGGTAGTGTTGTCAGTGATGGTTGTATAATTGCTACTAAAATCATTTGAATATTAATTATGTAATTATCCTTTTCTTTTATATTATTTTTCGTAATTACAAATATAAAATTGATTATATGTCATTGTATTGTCATAGATAATTTTCTCGGTTTATTTTTAATTTAGAATTTGAGAGATTTACAAAGAATATTATATAAGTAATTTCATTTCCTAAACGTTTGTAAAATGAATTGACTTATCAGTAACATTTATAACAGTTGATTACTTATTTTCATATTATAAAAGTATTTGGATTGTATAATTTTTACACATTCAAACTGTTGCTAGGTTCAGTTTTGATAGGTAGTAGGGATAGGCTCCCACCATTGTGTGATATTATTTAAATGGTTGCAGTAATGATTGAGGGGCTTTTTCGTGCTGTAACTGTAGTAAAGCAGATCTCAAGTGATCAGGCGTGTTATTTATTCCTTTCTGCGACTCCTTTAATATCAGTAATGATAAGATGCTTCTGCCAATTTCTTCTTTCATTTCCCTCTTTCGCCTCTACAACCACGTGATATGGATTAGCGGACTCTATTACGCAGTCACTTCACAGCACACGACACGTATTATTTTTTAATGTGAGATAAATGTGGCAGGCGTCCAAGTCCTCACCGGAGGAGATCCAGGAGCAGATCGAGCTGCTGCAGAGCGTGGCGTGGTCGCGCTGGGCGCCCGTCGACGAGCTGCTGGAGCTGGGCGGCGTCGCGCTGCTGCTGCAAGTCGTCGGCTACGCGTACGAGTGGAACTTTAACGGCAGGTATTGCACCTCCACCTCCACCGCCTCGCGGCATACGTCACGCTGCACCGAACTGTTACACACTTTGCCAACACGCTGAGGCCCAAGTTACACGATATAAGTCTCTATTCTTTAAAAGATTTGCCTTAATTGTCACACGTGGGAGGCGGATTCTTTTTTATAGGACAGGGTGACAAACGAGCATAGGACAGGGTGACAAACGAGCACACAGTCCACCTGATGGTAAGTGGATGCTGTGGCCCATAGACATCTACATTTAACTTCGATTAAGAATCAAAACGCAGATGCATTGTCACTCCTGAGGACTAAGATGAAATGCCTTGTTTCCGGTAAAAGGGTCTTCGATTCTTTACAATCACCATACGATACACAGTAGCATTAAGCTGCTATTTTAAGCTGGTATTCTGTGAGAGCGTGGTCAATCGAGCCGACCCATTCGTGCTATAACTTTAATATAGTTTCAGCATGGCTCTATCTCATAAAAAATGTTACCCTGTATTATATATACCGACACACTGCGTCACATTTCTTTACATATTATTTAAATAGAAAGTTTTATCCGAGTTAAACACAACCTACCTAGACGAAATCCTAGTCAGAAAATAGTTTCCTAGCACCTAGTGATACTAATACACTTTCACTGTCACACGAAACTATTCCACCATATTGCTATAACGTTTTCTACGTGGTAGAGCCATGCTGCAGTTATATTAGTAGTATAGTTGTAGCACGAATGGGTCGGCTCGGCCGGGGAAGGACCACGCTCTCACAGAATACCAGCGTGAAATAGTAGCTTAATGCTGCTGTATTTCGTATGGTGAGTGTAGAGAACCGGAGACCCTTTTTACTGAAAATGAGGCATTCCATCTTAGTCCTCACGGGTGACAACGCATCTGCATTTTGATTTGTAATGGAAGATAGATGTAGATGTCTATGGGCCGCAGCAACCACTTACCATCAGGTGGACTGAGTGCTCGTTTGTCAGCCTATTCTATAAAAAAAATACAAAAGAGTCAATAGATGGTGATTTAAAGACAGGTACTAGATGATCTCCGCGCCTTGTCCGCGTGACGTTTATTACGATCGGATTTTATAAGATTTTTCTTTACGTTGAACCCTGATTATTTTTCTAAATTAAAAGTGGCATAAGTTACTCCTTATATAATCAGCTTTTTGTCTGTGGAAGTCCCGTCACAATCGGTCCAGACATTTTGGCCTATCTCGGGTTGGGTTCTTTAGGATTTTCGTCTGTCTGTTTCTTCCGGCTAATCTCTGAACTGGCCGGACCGATTGTGACGGGACCTTCACTGGCAGATAGAGTAACTTAATCTACTTTTATTTTAGAAAGACTAAAAAATTGTTTCTTTATTGTCAATGAGTATCTTGGTCACAAACATCAAAACAAATTACATATTTAAATATCTGTATCTAAAAATGCTTGAATTTTTTTGCTGTGAGTTTATAAAGGACTTCGATAGTTATAGAATAATTATTAGTTATTTCTACTGTTTTTACATATGAGCATTTATATTTTGACATTTGTAAACGATTGAGTGTTTGTTAGCTCGCGAGGTCACGCGTAATATGACACTCCCGTTCGCTCGCGACCTTTTTGGCGGGAAAATTTGCAAATTAGCAAATTTTTTGCTATATTGCAAATTTTGCTATATTTTCACTTTGAGACAATATTTATGGATAAAACTTACAGGAATTCTTGTTGAATGTATAAACTATTGAATAAAATTATTTTGGTTGTTAGAAATTATAATAAAATTCATAAATTACCCTTTATAGCATAAGTAGTAGTATATACTTCACTTTTAGTGCCAAAATTACTACTAATTTGAATTCTACACTTTTGTTTTTGGAGAAATTTATATGAAAATGTTTGGAAACATGTATATTTTTATGTTTTATGTGTTTCCATTCGTTACTCATACCAAAATATTAAAATATTATAAAAATTAAAAAAAAAAAATATTTTATCTGTATGACATTTCGAACAATATTTCTAAAATATGTTTGTGTGAATTTGAAATAAATACAACGTCATGTTATTTGAAATATATACGAAAACTATTTTTACTTACATTTTACACTAAAAATAAATGAGAATTTGAAAAATAACACATTTATAACTCACCTGCCAAAACGGGCTTTCCGGAATTTGAAGTACTTTTTGGCAATTTACTTTTCACTTTTTATACCACAAATTACATATCTACGTGTTTACTATATTACAAGGAATATAAAAAAGTATAATACTTTCGTTTTTAGTCCAGACACAAATATAAAATTCTATAAAAAAAGATGGAGCCCCTTCAACAAAGTGACACGTGGAACGCCGGAAGTTCAGAGTGATTTCTTTTTTTTTTTTCTAAGAAACATTGCCAGGTTATGGTTTAAAATAAAAGAGCATATCTTTGTCTTTGATACTATTATCTATTGCATAGTGTCTTTGGTTTTGTTTTAATTAAAAAAATTATTTTTCAAAGGGTAGTACTTGTGGTACACATGTGTATCTTGATCGAGCGAGCGTACGATGTTTATGTTTGGTACACATGTGTATGCTAATCGAGTCTACGGGTTGTTGCGCGCCTAAGTTGATGTCTGGTACCTGGCACTAGCGCCATCTATTGTCGTGGAACATAGATGAAAGCTTTCGGAGTGAAATAAAGTGAACTAAAATGTTAAGTGTGATTAATTATTAGTGTGACTTAAGTTTTAATTGGTGTTTAGTAATTAAAGTTTCAATTTTTGTAATTCAATCGGCAGTTCTTATTGTCACGAACCCTAAGCTTGTAACAATAAGTTAAATTCATCAATAATTGAAATAAAAATGTTATATCTATTTAGTCAAAATTTGCACGCCTCGATAATGCAGAATGTATAGGAACTTTTATGTGTTAATAATACCTCTACTTTTATGTTTTAATCTACCTACTTTCTATGCAAATAAATGATTATGAATTATGAAAAATTGAGTTCCGCACAAAAAAATCCAAACCCATGAAATCTAACCGTGATAAATTCCACGCGGACCAAGTCGCGGAGAACAGCTTGTATCATAATAAATAATACAGTGATTCTAACCGGTAACCGATTCCCATTGAATTCTTTTGACGGATGTCCAGCTGTGGGGTTGATGACTTACTTTAACACGGCGCCATTGTTCCGCAGGGCGGAGACTGTTCGTTCTGCGCTGGACGTGATCTCCGTGTGCTGCGTGGCGCCGCGCGTCCAGCTGCTGCTCACAGAAAAGATCGACATGCGGGACGCGGACCTCACCACTGGGGTCAACATTGTGCTGGGTAATTTGGATCTCTTTGTTTCAGCCCCTTGTAACCATAATGTTCCAGGTTCATATCTTTGTCAGATTGTGAGGGTGTTTAATTTGACAGCTAGTTAAGAAACAATGATTAACTCTAATCAAGGTTTATGAAAGCCAATTTTTTTAAACAATAGTTTAGTGTTGCTTTAAGTTAAATAACGTTTATGAATAAGGGGGGTCAATGTGTTGAGTTAAAACGCAAATTGTTCGCTCTCAGGTCTTTGATTTCCCTGCGACTCAGATCTTATAGAAAAATGTTGATAAGATCGTATTAGTCATCTGTACTTCTCCAATGCGCGTTGGCGGACTTCACATATCTTTAATACGTTATATTCTTTAAACATGGTGTAATTGCTCGTATAAGGGAGCGTTGATAAAATAGAGCGGGTTTGCTGGCGGGATGTTAACTGGAGAGCATACAGTAGCAGTTAGATGAGCAATAAATAACACTTCTTGAGAGTTTCTTCTTATTTTATTTCTTGATTCCTTAACCTCTCGTCAGTCCAAAACCTTCTAAAGGTTGCTGTCAAAATGTACACATCTGTCCAAAACCATCAGAAGGTTGCTGTTTACTTATAAACTTCAGATTCGAAACAGCCCTAGTAAAAGTATACGTATCTCCCTATAACTGGTACAACATGCAGAGAATTAAACAAAGACGGCAATTAATATCACACACGCTTCATAAACGAACCATAGAACCTGTGAAATAGTAATACATTTATTCCGTTCAGTTGCTCGTTCTGTGACGCGGTGTCGTGTGTTTACGTGCAAAATATTAATTGTTGAAAGTGATTTCGGAAGTTAATATTAAAGATAAACATGAATGGGTAAGTCATAAATACTTTTCTATTAATTTAAAACATATTAGATGACGATTTGTACATAAATTGTTCCATTTTATCAAACATTGCTTGCCATTTCGACCGCCATGTTGATACCATGTTCGTATTAATTTCCATTGTTTTAAATTAAAAGTACAATTGTGAATGGTAAACATTGTTTTAATATCGTTAACATACTTATTTACAAACATAACAATAATTACAATTGTATAGTTTCGATTGAATATTTCATAAAACTAAAAATAACAAATTGCTTAAATCTCGCGTCCACCTGGCGATCGTGGACAGACATGGGTCGTAAAGTTATTTACACGAAATCCGCCATCTTCGAGATCAGGTTGTACAGTATGGATAGGATTTTGGGAATGCCAGTGTTGGTATATTTTTACGATAATTTTTGGTGTGGATTTTTATTTGTTTTTCTTATTTGTTTTGTTTTATTTTTTTGTCAGTAAATTGTTTTACTTTTTGTATGTGCATGTCATTATATTTTTTTGCACTTGATTTATAAGTGAAACACTCTTTGTTTTCACTCTTAGCCCAAGGTTATCTGGAAGAGATTGCTTTTTGTACGTAGTAGTTTTTATTGCTAAGCAATAAGCCTTAGCTCGTTACGGTGCTATAGTTGAAATAGCCTCAAAGTACGAAACGGTCACCCATCCAGTTGCAAGCTAACGCGTGCATTGCTTAACCTTTGTTATAGATCTCGCACGCAAGCTATCACTAGGCTAGGGTCACTTCAAATTAAGTAAAATTAAAAAACATCAAAATAACAAAAATATAAACCCTTATTTTGGCAAAAAAGAATTGTCAAACATTTTTTATAATATTCAAATGTTAATTAAAAATATAAAAAAGCAAAGAAAAATAACTAATTTGTATTTAATTTTAATTTTATGTTCATGATTACAATTATTAAAGAAGTCACCACAGAGCGTATTCATACTAGCATAGCTGGGTACTACGTCACACTTGGTGCTTTTTGTAGTGAATGTGTAACTTTTAGTTGATGATTTCTAACATAATTTTGTATGAAAGATGCCTTCTTTGTTTTGTTTTTAACTTAGGAAATGTTATTAAATTTAGGAATATACATTCACATGTAAATAAATTACAAAATCGTTCGTTACAAATGCAAAAGTCTGAAAGCATTTTTTTAGGGTCACTTTTTCAAGTGTTGGTTGCAACTCGTTCATTTCTTAATAACTAAATAGTTGTAACATTTGAAACTGTTTATATTAAGAACAAAGACCAAACTATTGAATAAGTTAAGATTTAAAGCCCATTGTGCCTCAGGCGTCGTCGATATTGAAGTACAAAATGTGCCTTTTTTTGTGCCTGTTTCGGGTCATCTTAAGTGGCCCACATTATTGTCGAGCTTGTGGTGTGAAAAAACTGTATGTAGAGTTGTGTTTTTTTTATTCATTATTGTAAAGTGTGTTATAGTATAGTAAATAAAGTAAATATTTATTGAAATAATTGCTTAATTTTTCAATGATTACATTTTATATTCAACAAACTGGAAAAAAATCGCTTCTATCAATTTTACCATCGAATTTATAACATACCAAAAGGGTGAACGTGCACATTTACACATATTCTATTAGCTTATTTAACAATAATTCTAACAACATATCATATTATATAGTTCCCATTCATAAGTATTAAGATATTGCCATTTTAATGACACGCGCCACGTAGGCAATATATCACTCGTTTAGGGTTTGACAGATGCGCCAAAGCGGCTAATTTGGCCCGGACTGCTGAGAGGTTTTATTATTACATTGCCGGATTTGGAATGTTTTACCACGAAAAAACGCCCCTTTTTATAAGCGGCTGTAACCAATCATAATTAAGAAAAAATCGCACACGGCATTAGTGAATCTATTGACCAACCAGAGCACAGAATAACCCTTTCTAAGAGCGATTTACAATTTCCTTAATAAACGTGGTAAAACATACCTTACAACATTTATATTTATTCCTAACGATAGATACAACTTATTTCTATTATTCTAAACCTAAATTATTCAATAAAACTTTATTTTACACTTATAAAAAATAAAAATAGCTTCGCAGTCGCTTCACGGTTTAGCTCCGGAGTAGGATAGTATTTTTTGCCGAACATACAAGTAGCGCCGCCAAGAGGTAGGAATGTACAACACTTTTTCAGGAATAATGCTTAAGAATCTATACAATATTTTTTCATGAAATTTAAATCTTTCTCATAATGAAATAACATTATATAGTGATTAATTGACATATTAATGTTTCTTTTGAATTACTTTAAAGGAAAAAGAATTATATTAATCACCTATATGTTAATAGCTCTTAAAGTTATGATAAAAGAAATCTTACTAGAAAAATAAGCTTATACTTGCGTCTAATGTTCTAATCAGACCTAAATAATATTAAATAGATTCATATAAGTTACTTTAAGATAAGAATAGAAGTGTTTAATTTACTTCCCTGTTTTCAGCACTAATCAGTATTTACACTTAGCTTTATTTTACGAATAGGAAACAATTAAGATTAAATACTATCACTTAGTTTTAAATCACTGATAAGAAATAATTAAGATTAAATGTTCGAATTCACTTTGTCGTCGCTAACACATGGTTTCCTCGTGATGGTTTCCTTTACAGGCGAGCACGTAATATATCTGCTCTTAAATTCACAAATAACAATTTTACTTATCCTTAATATTTACGATGAACGTCTATCCCCTTTTTTTCTTGGTAAAATGTCCGTCTCGTGGTATGGCAATGATGGGTTATATATGTTGGACTCGCGCAGTTTTTTTTAAAGAACAAGGGTGATAAACGAGTACACCCACCAACACGTCCACCTGATGATGGAGCTGTGACCCGTAGGCATCTTTATCTGTCTTTAATTAAGAATCAAAAGACAGATGCGTTATCATACCTGAGGACTATGATGGAATGCCTCATTTCCAACAAAAAGTGTCTCCGGTTGACGTGTAGAACACTCACCATACGAAACTAAGCAGAATTAAACTGCTATTTTACGCTGGTGTTTTGTGACAGTGTGGTCCTTTCCCGATCGAATCGACCCGTGCAATGACTCGACTCTGCCACGAGTTAGAAGTTAGTATTTTGATTTTTAATTTTCGTTCGCAGGCGCAGCGGATGGGGAGATAGTACCGGAGCCGGAAGTGCAAAAAGCGGCCCTCAACGTGCTCGTTAACTGTGTGTGCGCGCCCGTACACAGGGTACGTATGTTTTATGTTCCATATTTATTTTATCATGCCTTTATAAGCTGCTCATTTATCCGGCGTCTACGTATGTAATGGATTCTTTCAATGTAATTTTTATCTACTTGTTGACGACTAATTGACTTGAAACTTTGCACTATATATGATTTGTAAGGCCATACGCTTTTAAGAAGTAGAGTTGTAGTTAATTGATGAGCACGTCAAAAGGAAAAGTTAAACAAAGTTTAAAAGTTTATTAAAAGTGAAATAGTTATAATGCTATTGTGGCAAATCTTTACTTGAGTAGTTGGTGTTTAGTAAGACGGTTGTTGAAGTACTGATTTTTAAATTAAAAATTATTACTAATTAAACATGCGCCCCGAAAGTAGGTCGCAAATGTAAGCGCAAAGTAAGTTTGAATGTACGATGGCTTGCCCGTACACTAATATCGAGGACCAAATACAATATAATAATTTGATAACTTTATCCTACTATCCTGGATTACTGCGTGTTGTTAAGGTTTTATTAAAGTCTAATATTGCTTATTTTCGTCAATAATTTAAAAAAAAAAACCTATGTTTCAATTCCTTGAAAAAAATTGTATAGTTAGTTAGTTAGTTTGCGACGGGCTGTTTTCCGCAACTCCACGTCTATGCGCGTATTTTGCGTGCGGGCAGGAATAATGTGATTATTCGAGCCATGAGATCTCCCCGAAGAAGCTCAACAGTCCCTTGATGTTGCATGCAACTTTGGGGAGTGATCCCGGCGAGCCGAGATGTTTAGCCCTGTACGTAGCGACCTCCGGACATTTCAGTAGCACGTGGGCCGCTGTTTCTTCCTCCCCCATACATGCCCTGCACAGGGGACTATCTGTAACACCTATAGTAAATAAATGTTTGTTAAAGGTGCCGTCTCCTGTGATAGCACTTGTTACAATCCTGATCTGCGGCTTGTTCAGTCTCATTAGAACTTTGGTTAAGCGACTGTTTATTACAGGTAGGGCCTCCCTGGCTTGTCTACAGTTTACTGGATTTTTCCAAAGCTGAGCGTGTTGATTAGTGAAGTGTCTACGTACCATTGAACGAACGTTACCAAAGAGGATTGGTACGATTGGTTCCAGCCCTATAGTGGCCAGAGCCGATCCTCTTCTGGCCAGTTCGTCTGCTGCATCGTTGCCTCTGGATCCACTGTGTCCCTTTATCCATTGCAGAGTCACATTGTTGTTTTTACATACCTCATTTAATCGTTGATGGCATTCATATATTAGTCCCGAGTTCACCCCATTGCAACTCAGAGCTTGTAGTACCGCTCTACTGTCGGTCAGTATTCTGATGGGGAATCATTAACCTTCCTAGCATCTATTGCTATGGCCGCTTGAATGATACCCATACATTCCGCCTGAAAGACCGTGTTATAGGTACCCAGCGGTGTGCATATGTGAATATTGAGGTCTTCAGAGAAAGCTCCAGAACCTACACCTTCATTTGTTTTAGAACCATCGGTGAAAATTCTAAGCTCTTTTGGGCTTAATCCTTCCGGCTGGCTGTTTTCATTTAATTGTATCTTGTATTTCTTATCGAAAACGAATTGTTTAGGAATCCTATCGTATTTGGCTTGTAGGATAGGAATTTCTGAGTGAATTCTATCAATTATGCCTGTATGAGGGACACTATTCTGACTCCAAAGATTTAGGGTCTTGAGTCTGATGGCAGCTAAAGTCACTTCTTGTTGTATATGTAGATGAAGCGGAGTTAGCTCCAGCATCGCTTCCAAGGCTGCTGTTGGCGTAGTTCTTATGCAGCCTGTGGCAGCCATACATGCCAGTCTCTGGTAGCGCTAAAGCTTCTTAATTGTGGTGGCTTCATTTGTCTTGGTCTACCATACCAGAGCGCCGTATGTGATCATGGGCCGAATTACAGTTTTGTAAAGCCACAGTATGATTTTTGGCGTCAGTCAGTAGTGCGAAGCAGATCCATCTATGGTCTGATCATGAGGCCTCTTTCGACACATGTCATCCCGTGATTAGTTTGGCTGCTCCTTCTGTTGCAAGTGTGAGGTCGATTATAGTGCGACAGCGTTTGTTTATGAAAGTAGGTTCAGAACCTATGTTTAAAATGGTTAGGTTAGTACTAAATAAATATTCAACTAAAACCTTACCTCGTTCATTTGGTTTTTCCATTCCCCAAAGGGGATGATGTGCGTTGGAGTCCGTCCCGATCACAACCTCTAGTCCGGTCCTCTCGCAGAAGTTCACCAGCCTGCCGAGGTCATGAGGGGGGAGGAGTGTCTTCCTCCGGCATGTAGACCGAGGCGACGACTAATCTTCTCTCCTGTGTGTATTGTATTGCCACGGCATACATGTCTCTAGAACAGAAATCTGTTAATGGTTGTGCACAGATATCTTTAGTAGTGTAAATACACGCTCTAGGCTTGTCGTGTTCAGAGCTGTAGAATAGCTTACCTTTAAGGTTGTTTAGGCCTTTAATTTTACCAGCCCCAACCCACGGCTCCTGGATTAAGGCTATGACAGTCCTTTGAACCTCCAACCACTTGCGTAATTGAGCCGACGCAGTTTCGCTGTGGTGGAGGTTGGCCTGCACTAGGCTAGTTTTGGACGAAGGGCACGCCATCATTGATCGCGTCCTCCCCGTCCCCGCCCAAAAATAGGCCTGCCAGAAGATCTCGGGTCTCATCGTCAGCCACCGAGTCGGAAGTGGTCGGCAAAATGCAGTCCTCTTCGTCACTCAGTGAGCTGCCGCTGAGCCCGATCTCCACTGGGGGCTTCGGCTCAGTTGTGCAGGCCGTTTTTTCACTGGGCTTGGCCTCCAGTGATTCCGCTGTACCGGTAACCGTGGCTCCGGTATCCATAACTTCCGGGTTGTTTTCTACCTCTTTGCTCGGTGGAGTGTCAAAGGATTTACCTCCACGACCCTGGAATTTTACGTATACCGCCCCGCATACACATGCGAGACGGCGTCCGGCCTTCATCAGGGTCGGGATATGATCCTCCGGCACCGAAACAACGAGGAACCACCCGTCCGTCTGCTTATCAGCCTTGAGTAACAGCCAGTCCCTGATGTTAACCCAGCGGTTCTGGTACGCCAGCACGCGACCAATGTCACGTGAGTCTTTCCAGGCTCCTTGGGCATCAGGGATATCTCTGACTGTTTCTTTATTGTCAGCAAGGTGTTGGATTTGAGATCGAGGGTAGCAATATTCCCCTTCAACCAGTCCAGAGCCTTCTGATCGTCGCACCACAGTTTCAGGATACCCTCCGTATAAACGGGTTTGCCCCTAAAAACTGGGCCCGACGCATCAGGGTCCTGGCTACTCCACGCCTCGCTGATTATCTTCCTCTGTATTGCTACGAGGATGTCGTCTGCTACTTCCTTCGTAATGTGACCTGAACGCGCACACGTTAAGGCCACACACAAATCTGCTCTAGCAGCGGAAGCGTAGCTCGTTCTTGCAGCCTTTGGTTGCTGTTCGAGTCGCACTTTTTTGTGTTCCTCTCTAGGCGAGGTGGACTCTTCCAGCATCCTTTTGGCTGCTCTTTCCTTCTTCCCAGGACGCTTGGCCGCTCGCTGGTTCCTGACAGATATCCTAGATCTGGTTCCCGCGGCCGCGACTTCCACTTGGGTTGGATTTTTATCCTTCCCAGCTTCAGTGCGGCTACTGGTTCCAGCTCCAAGCACCCCAGTCGCAGTAGCTTGCCCAGCTTCCTTGGTTTTAGTTTCGGAAGCAGCCAATGCGGCTCGTTCTCTTCGGCCTTTTTCCCGCTGCTTCTTGTTCTTCTTTTTGGCCTTTCCACTACTGCCTGCAGGGATAGACCCTCCTGATGATCGGTCAGGTCGGCAAGTCACCTTTTTGGGTGCCTTGCCTTTCCCCTTACGGCTCACCACTTGCCAGGCAGCAGAGAAAAGGTCGTCAGTTCGTAGTGGCTCCGCAGTTTTGTTACTCGCAGGCTCTTGTTCTTTTTTCTCGTCCAGCTTCTTGGAACTGGTTTTGGAAACGTTCAGCGAGGTAGTTGTCCTTTTGATGGGGGCACCTACGCTGGACGGTACTGTCCGTGGAACCGTCGGTTTAGTGACGGTTCCCCCTTGTTCTTTGGTGTCTCTGGTAAGCACCTCTGACACCTCTCCCTCTTTCTTATTGAGCCTTAAATTGTCCATAATTTTTTGTTTTTTAAAATTCATCCCCCCGGCTGCCCACCCTCCATGGAGCCCGCACCTTTGGGAACGCCCTATTTCAGGCGTTAGGATTACCGGGAGAATATAGGGACGCGAAGTTGGCTCACAGCGCGACATCGGGAGCTCGATCAGCGGTAGATGGGGCTGACAAGGCCCACCCTCACCACCCGAATAAATTGTTACTTGCTCCGTCAGCATGGCCTTTACCACCACCCAGCCCCCTTTTCAGGAAAACTAGGCAGCCCCCACATCCCTCGCCTGCGACCCTCTGACGGGGCGCTTGGCCATTTCCCTATCTGTGGCTAGCAGATAGGGCCACCGTTTAGCTTGAAATCCGGACCAAAGAGGGCGTGTTGCCTCTCGCCACTATATACCCCAGCGACGATCGGCTCAACCCTCCAGGACTCCTTCATCCCCGCGTACGGCGCTCTGGACTGCGCAGGTCCTAGCGCAGGTGGGTGTGTTAGTCCACCGGATACACCCACTCTCTCCGGCGGAACCGTCCCCTCCTCCTTTCTCATCCGGGCTTGGGACCGGCAATGGCGGAGTTAAAAAAATTGTATAAATATTTAGGAGAATTTTATGACAACTTAATTCAAGAGAGAGTTCATGATAATGACATCAAGACGTCAAAAAGATATTATATGAAACGAACCTTGCTAAGCCCCGGTCGAGCTGACCCGTTCGAACCCCAGCTATAATAACACATTTTATTAGAGGTTAGAACTCCTTTTTTACATTTAGATATATACTATCTTCTTACCAATATCTGCCACCCAATAGCAATGTTTCATCGATATACATGTACTACCCACTAGATATGGTATTCCGAACACTCACTATGTTCAACTGAACTGTACTCCAATCCGTACACCTGTTATTGTGGCTTCGATATTCATGCAGTGCGGAGCGGTGCAAATAATAATTTTATATTAAATTAGCTCATGTGCAAAATAAACGAAAATTAAAAAAAAAAGTTACTCGAGTAACAATACAATCTAAATAAACAATTGTTTATTATGACAATTTTCGCGCGTTTATATCAACTGCGCATGCGCGATCTACTGTTTCCCGTTCCCGCGCATTCACGGAGGAAACAGAGTAGTGTACATTTTTTGTTTGGAATAGTTTCTCTAGTACGTAGTACATATAACTCAATGCAATGTTATAATTGTTCGCTTACATACGGTCGTCTCCGTTTCACACCGCCTAGGCACGTGCCTTTTTCTTTTTTTCATAGAATAGAAAAATATTTATTTAACAAACACAATAAAAAATAATAAAGCAAAATAATTCGGCAAGTATTTTGCCTCTAAATGAGGCTATATCTTAGCGGTCAGACATTGCAGTTTTTTTTATAGAATAAGGCTGACAAACGAGCACACAGTCCACCTGGTGGTAAGTGGATGCTGTGGCCCATAGACATATACATTTATACTCGATTAAGATTCAAAACGCAGATGCGTAGTCACCCGTGAGGACTAAGATGGAATGCCTCGTTTCCAGTAAAATGGTTCTTCGGATCTCTACACTCACCCATACGAAACACAGCAACATTAAGCTGCTATTTTACACTGGTATTCTGTGAGAGCGTGGTCCTTCCCCGGTCGAGCCGACCCATTCGTGCTACAACTATACTACTAATATAACTGCAGCATGGCTCTACCACGTATAAAAGAACATACCATGCTAAATACATACAAAATACGATGGTTTTTATTATCCACAGGCTGGTACGTCGACGACGCGGTTCTCCTTAACGGGCTCCAGTAAGAAGAAGACCGCTCTGAAGTCTTATGAAGACGTCATACAGAAAGTGTGGGAGAGCGTGCGCACCAACAACGGCATTATGGTAAATAAAGATACCTGCCTTTGTGTTCTGAGCACGTAGAAAGAGTGAATGAGGAAAGAGTGACAAAGAAAATTTATACAAGGACTCCCTGGAGTGATGTTTATCAACTAAATTGACGAGATTTTAAAGCTTAATCAAATTAAAAGTATTCTTAACCGACAAGCACATCTGTATAGATATTTCTAAGTGAAAGGTGCGAAAGAAATGTGTTACGATCGTGCCAAATAAAAGTCATGGTCTCTGCCTAACCATCTGGACGACAGGCGTAAGAGTTTGCAATGTTTACGTATGTAATTACACTTAAGCTAAATGTGTTGACGACGTTTTCTTTACGCAGTGGACTATAAGCAGTGGTCCACTTTGCATTGCTAGTAGAGACAAATTACCAAAATCACCATACTTAGCAGTACCAGAAGTATCGTCCTCTTTGACGCTGTTTATCGTTTCCAGTCTACGTACGGTGTTTTTTTTTTATAAGAGAGGGGGCAAACGAGCATGCGGCTCACCTGATGGTAAGTGATTACCGCCGCCCATGAGCAACTGCAACACCAGGGGAATTGCAGATGCGTTGCCGGCCTTTTAAAAAGGAGTAGGCTCTTTTCTTGAAGGTCCCAAAGTAGTATCGGTCCGGAAAAATCTCTGGTGGTAGTCTTTTCCACAAGGAAGTTGTGCGAGGAAGAAGCCTAAATCGCGCTATCAAAGTCACAAGTCAAACGGTATTTATAGAATAGCTCCGATTATTATTACACGGAGCATTGGCCACTCCCCGGGCAGAACACCTTGCCCGGCGGGTGATCTCCCCTTTTCCTTTTACGGCCAAACTCCATTCCATTCCTCAGATATGTTAGTAAATCTACATTAGTGCCTGCCATGCTATTTGTGAATTTCTGCAACATCAGAGAACTTCATTCAAACCTTAACGCCGTCCACTACCATCTGGAAACGGCGAAGCCGGCCTAACTAACCGAGACACAGGTGTCAAATTACACAAATTAAAACACTCCTTTGTGCCGCGGGCTGGAGTTTGCGTGTACGTCAGAGAGAACATCTGTTTTCGACACCTCGGCAGGCGTGGAGGTACGGACCTGTCCATGTTATGGCTGCGAGTAGACAGCGACGACCATCCCCGCGTCTACGAGTGCCTCTATAGGTCCCATAGCGGTAATGCCGACACCGACCGATTCATCGACCACGTCCAGATGGCTACAGACTCCGTGCTACAACAGATCCCATCCACAAAGATCGTGATGCTTGGTGATTTTAACGCCCAACACGTTGAATGGCTTGGTACTAGTTTAACCGATCATGCAGGTAGATCTGTTTATAACTTTGCTTTGGCATATGGTCTGACATAACTGGTTACCTCGCCTACGCGGATCCCAGATGTGGAAAACCATGTACCTTCCCTGTTGGACCTTCTGCTGACCTTTCAGCCGGACGGATGTCAGGTCTCCGTCGATGCCCCTCTCGGCTCCTCGGACCATTGTCTGTTCCGGAGTACGGTGCCATGGCATCGCGATTGCGTACTGCAGGTTGCCGTGTTGGGCATTATAGGTCAGCCGATTGGGACGGCATGCGATCTTTTTTTGCATCCTACCCTTGGGGGCGGGTTTGCTAGTCGCCGGATGATCACACCGTTGTTGCTGATTCTGTCGCTGATGTGGTGCTACAGGTTTACACCATTAAAAAATAGACTACAACTACAACTAATTAAGGCTACAGCATTAAAAAACAAACGCGTTATCATTTATGACATCTTAATACCATGTTGGACGTCTTGTTATCGTTATATAGGTGTCTAGTATTATAACATAGCAGCATTAACTGCTATGTTACATCCTTGGTCCTTTTCTGATATCTTCTCGATTGGAGTTCTAATTTAGATTGGTTATTAGGACTAAGATAAAAAGAACTTGAACACCAATGTGTTATATAATAATAGTGTTATTATATAACATGTCGGTGTTCAAGTTAGTTAGTTGTAGTTATATATATAATAGTGTTCGTTAGTTATGCATTACGTTGGTATTTACGAGTGTGTGTGGTGGGGGGGGGCAGGTGCTGCTGTCGCTGATGCTGGTGAAGGCGCCGATCACGGACGCGGACCGGCTGCGCGGGCTGGCGTGCCGCGCGCTGGCCGGCCTGGCGCGTTGCCCCACCGTGCGCCAGATCATCTCCAAGCTGCCGCTCTTCACCAGCTCGCAGATACAAGGTACAAGCTCCGTGCACCGACACACAATGTTCCTTTCGACGTTATTTCCTTAAGTACATCGCCGACTGCCTCCGATACTTCGTCAGTCGTAACTACAGCTGATCGTAAGATCCCGGATCGAGTCAAAAAAGAGATAATGCGTTTTTGTAGCAGTAGTAAGAATCAGGAAGTTATTGAAATAATACTAGTTTTTACGGAATTTATCGCGTATATTTAACTTTTTTAAATACCCGACGTTTCGAACGCTTTACAGCACTCATGGTCACGGGCAGGACTGAGATGTTCAACGTCCATATGTCATAGTTAACCGCGGTTACCATAGATTAAAATTTAACTTTTGTTCCGATCTATGCAGTATGAACTTATGGTATCTTGAAGTCTTGCAATTGTATGCTTGGGTTGGGATTTAATTTTATTTATTATAGGATCCCAAGCAGATGGTAGCACCCAGCCATCTTCTCTATTGAAATTAGGATGTTTTTTGATTTCAATAGCCTCGCGAATCATCCTTGGAAGGAATCGGTGTTCTTTAGCGAGGATCTGCGGTCTATCAAATCTGATGTAGTGACGGGGGGCGATCCTGTACGTGTTCACAGACTGCAGACTTCCCGGAGCGTCGATTCTTCACATCAGCTATATGTTCTTTAACGCGGGTTTTTATTGATCTTTTACTTTGTCCTATGTAGGAGAGACCACATTCACAATCAAGCTTGTACACTCCTGCATCTTGCAGAGGGACATTACACTTGACCGATGGTAAAAACTGACCAATCTTCTTCAGCGGCTTGAAGTATGTTTTGATGGAAGCGCGCTTCAAGATTTAGCCAATCTTGTTAGTGACTCCTCTAACATATGGCAGTACAGCAGGTACACGCTCGACTGTGGCCGGCTTCACTCGTTCACTGTGACGTAGGCGCGGGACTCGTAGCTTGTTGTCATGCAAAACTTGCTTGACATGGTGGAGCTCTGCAGCCAGGTGTTTACTGTCACAGATCCCTCGTGCTCTCTGAAACAAAGATTTACCCACAGTAGCTAACTGTGAAGGGTGGTGGTGAGAATCACCGTTATTATGAGCTTCTGCTACCGGGCAAAACCATCAATTCGGATCTCTACTGCCAACGACTAATAGGAGTGGTCTTTCGTCATGATAAGGCCATATCACAAACATTTTTATCCACTCAGCAAAAATTGAGATTTTCACCGGTTTCGGTCTCTTACGAATACTTTGGATAGTGTTAGGTTAACATCGAGAGAGAACTGTCAAAACCACTTGTTGCATTTTTTTAATTAATATCCCATGATTTCTACAGCAACGGGATTATGTCACTACCTGCAAGTTGGCAACAAGATGTCGAACAAAATGTAACATAAATATTATAATTAAATGTAATTAAACTTTGAAAAAAAAATCTTGAATTTGTATAAAAAATACGAAGAAACTTTCTCTTTTAAACTCTTTATATAGAATAGCCGTGCTTCACCATCATAGAATACTATAATACATACTTAGTAGAACGGGGAAGTGGGCCGAGCCCGTGTGGCCACTAAAATGTCACTAACACGTCAATACACACGTATAAATGTCAACACGAGATGTGTTTTGACGTTACAATCCTTTCCAAATTTCGCATGCAAATTATTTAGAAAATGTCAAATTGCACACTATTTACAAATAAATATGTATTAAAATCTATCTGTCAACACAGCGAATAGGGTTTGTAGTAGTGATAATACGACGTTATTGCTTGTATGTGTGCTCCCGGAGACGCATATCGTCGTATAAAATAAGATTGACAGCCATTCTATTGTGTATTATTCTATGAATTAGACTATACCCTTCAGATTGGAATACAGGATTGCACGCACTCTTGTGACCGTTACATCCTATTTAAGTCTACTGCTGAACATAGGCCTTCACTATACATTATCACATAACGTAATATTTGCCATAGTTGCCACGGACATTTTTTTATTGACGTGACAACGTCTAATAAATCGATGAAAGCCGACTGCATGCGTGAATGACTCAATGTCACGTTACGCACCAACCAAACCGAGCACGATCGGAGCGAGAGCGCGGCACGAACGAGCGAAAAGCACGATCGGGGAACCTACATTGGCTTGAGCGTGTGCAATGTAGACCTTTCACTCCTTTGTATCCATACAAAATAGTGCTAATTCAATAAAAATAATTCAATTTTATTCATAAAAGTATGCAATCATTTCATCAATGTTTTGTTATGACGTTGTCACGTTAAACTATCGTCCGTAAACCGACTTTACAGACAATCAATTTATTTAAACGATTTTGGAAAGACGATTCTACCCATCTCCTGATTTGTTTCCATCTATTACCTTTTACGAGACCCACAGGGTGATATAGAGTAGTGAGTATTCCTACACCGCCCCTACGAGGTAACGCACTGTTCTTAGGCGGTAAAAATAAAAACATCCAAACGGGTTACGTACCCGTTTGGATGTACCCGTCGGGCAGAAAAGTAATAAAATGTATATCCATATACGTAGTTAACTTATTTATTTACAATTTTTTACAGCGTTGATGCGCGACCCAATCCTCCAGGAGAAGAGACAGGAGCACGTGATGTTTCAGAAATATGCACTAGAGCTGCTCGAACGGGTTTCGGGCAAGAGTAAACACATGGGCGCCGAATTTGAGACATCCCTAGCAAATATACATAGAGTGAGTATATTTTTGTTTTTCTTATTAAAGAGGATTTGTGCTTAACACATTATGTAAAGAGTGTGTATTAAAGTAATCGATGTCTATATTATGATAAATCAATTTAAATTTAAAGTTGCAACCTATATCCCACTGCTGGGCACAGGCCTCCTTTCATTTTTGAGAGCGTTTTTTAGACCAGGAAATGTTCGCTGCGCTGCTGCAAAGCGTGTTGACTAACTTCACATGCTTTCGAATTTATTTTCTAATTTCTCGGACATGCAGGTTTCCTCACGATGTTTTCCTTCACTATACTAACTCTCTATGTGAATGAAGTAGCGGGCACAGCTTGTAGGGTATAATAGGACTTTTGCCACAAGAAAAATGTATTTATCGTTGAAAATGCAAATATAGTTGCACATGTGTGCGTGGGTGTTTGTTATTTCCCCTATTATAAGCCAGTACTTAACTAAAACCCTACCTGATAAGTGATGAAGTCCTAGATGATAAATCGTATTGTCTTAATGTAAACAATGCCTATTCACTTTTGCCTTGACGGCACCCAGATTGTGATCGAATTTAACCTCTCAACCCTCTAGCGGTCTCATGAGACCGCGGCCATATTCCGTCAAACACCTACCGGTCTCATGAGGTCGCACCTACCCACAGCACTTTCACCCATAATACTTATATAGAGACTACTTTTCTATGAAGAAGTTTAGCATTATATATATAATCAATATGAAATACTCTATCCTCTAGTGCAATAAAAAAAACTCTTATCCCATGAATATTTACTTACAATCTACGTTCATTTCGTACGCCATTTTCGCGTGAATGTTATTGTGTTGTTTTTTGGATTTTTCTAGTGTTTCATTAGTGTTGAGTTTTTATTATAAAATTGTAATGAAAGTTTTTGTGTGAATATAATTTATCTTTTTTAGGTAAATAATTTCGAGTAATATATATTTTTTTGTTTTCACGTAGCCGACATTCGCTTGGTATGTTTTTTTTTTTGTTATCAAAATACAATAAAATCTTTTAGTAATGACTTTTTTTTTGGACAACAAGATAGAAATTTTTGTATAGATTTTATAATACTAAACTTCTTTATAGAAATAGAGAAATAGTCTCTAAATATAAGTTTTAATGGTGCTGTGTGTGGGTGCGGTCGCATGCGACTGCATGGGATTTTTATGGCGTTTAAAGGGTTTTCTTTTTTTAATACGATAATGTAATCTGCTGGCCAATTTCGCATAGAATCGAGTTCTGAATCTGATTTCATTTAAATTTCAAACTCCTGAAACCGTAGCTAGCGCACAATCTAATGGTGATTCAAATTGAACGAAATTTTTCAGCGGTCCGCTGCTAGATTTAACTCTACGCAGAATGAACTCGTAGTATTTTAAAGTCTTGTAGATGTATGTTGAATTTAATAAAATTAAATCTTAACCCAGAAAAATCGACGTTATGGGAGTCTGCAGTCTGTGAACACGTACAGGATTGCTCCTGTCACTACATTAGATTTGATAGACTCTAGATAGGTGCACTTTACGAGAAAAGATATTTTTGTAAAGTACTTGCTGCATAGTCGAATATTTTCTTTTGTGAACCCATTCCTCTCTATTTATTATTTTCAACCATTATTGTAGAACATTAATATTTTGTGAAAATCTGACACAGCATTCACTTATCAGGTGCTCGTTTGATATTTACTTACGGAACCCTAAAAATTAAAAAAAATATTAAGCCGCGTATCGATTTCGCGCTCCGGGCGCGCGGGCCATTAATGAACGCGCTGAACATTGCGTTCCGCGTAACGCGTTCCAAATGTTCGAAGTATATCAAGTGCACCTGGCGCGCGTGTCAGCTGTTCCAGTATTTTACCGTTCAACATGGATGATATTGTGTACGAGCAGTTGCCACTTCCATATTTATAGTTCTCTCTATGCACCCTCTGTGATCGCTTTATTATAATAAAAACTACTTTTGTTATTCCACAGCAGTTCGTTCGAAAGATATAATTGTATCAATTTACGGCAACTTTGGTTATTCATAGCTGGGAACGCAACGAACACATGAATGAAGAAAACAACTGTCCCAACCGATACGCGCGCCAAAACTTAACTACTTTGACACGCGGTAAAATCCGACACCAGATGGAACGGCCCGCTCTACGTATGAGCGTTCCAACGAACAATTAGGCTCGCGTTCCAAGGCGGTATCCAATTCACGTGGCTGGAACGCGCGCCAATGTTTGGCCTCTTGGAGCGCATAATCGATGCGCGGCTTTACTAACTTGAATAAGGCTGTATGAAAGGCATACCTTTGCCGGTTAAAGACATTTCGATAAGATGTTATCAATAATGTCAATCTCTTAAAAAAATGAGATTAACACTCGCGGGATTTCACGTATTTGTAATTATTATAAAATCAATTGCTTTGAATTCATATGCAAATATTATAAAATACCCTTTGGCATGTGTATTTAAGACCAAGTTCTGTCTAGCGAGTCATATAAGAGCAAATAATAGGCAAAATTCATAGTTCCTAGAGTCGCTGTCAACGAAATAGATGGGGAGGACTATACTATACTATTATAAAATGTGATAATTTTTCTCATCCAGTTTAAGTACAAATTGTTTGTACATGCTCTATAACACACACTTAGACAGCTAACATTTAAACATTTCTTTAGACATAAAAATTTAAACATAGCTTATATTTCTCTTTTGCATTGCCAAACTATTCTAAGATCAGTTTGTAATAAATGTATGATCGTAATGCGTTGCGCAGGCGAACGTGGTGGCGCAGACGCGCATCAACTACAACGAGCGGCAGCTGCTGCAGCTGGTGGCGGCGCACCTCGCGGCGCGCGGCCTGCGCGAGAGCGCGGCGGCGCTGCAGCGCGAGGCGCGCCTGCCCGCTCCTGCGCCGCACGCTGCGCCCGCGCCTCCGCCGCCGCCCGTCTACACGCCCTCCACGCCCACCAGGGTCGGTACACACACACACACACACACCCCCCCCCCCCCCACACCCCCCCCCCCCCCACACCCACGCACGACGCACACACACACACACACACACACACAAAAACACTAGTACATGCTTCTCACTACCTACTCATTTTACAACAATTTTTACTTTTTTGCCAGTTTCAAATTTTGGTTTGTTGTTGATTCGTTAATTAAGACAACCAAAGGTTTTAGACCATACAGCCTAGTGTGATTCGTATACTTTTGAGTCTTATCTGGCTAGGTACTACACTATTATCACATTCATTCATAGCCTTGTTTATTTGAAGTTGGCTGCAGTTCCTTGAACTGCTCTCTAACCACTCGTGATAAGTGCTACGAAAGTGCAGTCAGGTAATTTGTCGCGTAAGTTTTATATAATCTAAATTTGTTCATAAAACTCTTCACAATATTCTGATGCGTCATGCGTTACGACGTTCTTTTTGGCGACAGCTTAAGGCAACAAGCAGCAGACAGCACTAGTTTCTTCTTTTCCACTAACAGTTCATATCTACACATTTCATACAAAAAATCTCTTTTCTTCTCTTTCTCGTATTAAACTTTTCGTTAAACCATTATTTATACGATAACATTCCAAAACTCCATACGGCACACTACACTAGAGTGATCAATAAATGCCAATAATGATTAATGACGTCGATTTTCATCAAATACCAAAACAATAACATCAATAATTCACATGTTTATTATTTTAGTCACATCTCCATTCGTGACGTAATGGTTGCGTCAAATTATATGCTTGTTATAGAGAGGTTGCGATGTTTTACTTATTGTATCATGGATGTTAAAACATCGATATAAAATCTCTTAACATAGATAATTTTCGGATATTTCCACCATACACACACTGCGTAAATTTACCACTCATACAATGTGCTTGGACTGGTTTCTAACCATGCACGAATTACGTGGTAGAGGCATACTACAGCTACATATGTTACTGGTATAGTTGTAGCACGAACTGTGTCGAATCGACCGGGGAAGAACCACGCTCTTAACAGAATACCGGCGTAAAATAGTAGCTTGACACTGCTGTGCTTCGTATGGATAGTGTAGTGATACGGAAACCCTTTTACTGGAAACGAGGCGTTCCATCTTAGTCCTCACAGATGACATCACATGTCCTTTTTGATTCGTAGTCGAGTTTAGATGTAGATGTCTGTGGGCCACAGCAACCACTTACTATAGTGGACTGTGTGCTTGTTTGTCAACCTTATCTTATTGAAAAATATTTAAAAGAAGTGCCTGTCGTCACGGGTCACAGGTTGCCTTTAATTCTTTTATAGAAACAAAGGTAACAAATGAGCACTCTATTCACCCGTTTGAATAATGCTATGTGAGAACACATGTAGTCCTCGATTAAAAGTTAAAGTTCTGATGGTCTGTCGCTTCTGAGAAATAAGATAGAATGCCTCGTCACTAGCAAAATAAGTCTCCGGTTCACATACAAACCACAGCAACTTTATTCTGCTATTTTACGTTGGAGCTCGGTGATCTGTGAGAGTGTGACCCTTTTCTAATCGAGTCATCATAATATAGCTGTCAAAGTCGCCCTATCATGTGTGAAACACAAATTAAATTTACTATTATACGTCGATTGATGCCCTTCAAAATGTTCAGAAATGAGATGTTCCAAAATCTATGGAGCCTGGGTCAGGTCTTTGTACACTATACTCAAAATTGGGGAAACACATTTTAAACGGTTCTCAAATGTCCAATTATTTGATAATGGTTTGTTTGAAATTACACTTGAAATTGCAACACACTTCAAAAAGCCGTCATGGCGCTAAGCTGTCGTTTTTATTGATTAGTGACGTTTGATATGTTTATTTCACACATGGAGGATAGAGAACAGAAGAACGATCACTACGTACTAAAGCACAGCCCCCGCCTGTCCTTGAAAATTGTAGAATACATAGCGGCGCTGACGTCGGTGAGTAGTGACTGCGAAGTTAGCTGTCTATGAGTACAAGTAGGTGTAGTTAGTTGAATAATGTACAAATTTTCTCCGCGACATTGGTGAGAAAATTTTCATGCTCCGTAATTTTGTAATTTTTGACAAAAATAAATATTAAAAAATGAAATTTTATTGTGCGTGGATGTGCAAATGGTTTAGCATCTGATCGGAAAAATAGCTGAAAATTACTTTTATTGAGCGAACTTAGCGATCGCAGCGTCTCACTTATGTTCATATTTCTGGGACACTATTTTCTACGGCGATCGTTCTCCTGTTCTCTAACCTCCATGATTTCACATATTTTTGACTCTGTTGTGACAACTGACAGTTCTCTTTCTATGATCAATGGTCGCTTTATGGTTTATTCTCATTGTCTATAAGCACAGAGTAACTAAGTCGGTAAGACGCCATGTTGAAAGTCAATAAAATTGTTTACCACGACAGGATACATTTAAATGAATTATATGTATTTTCCCCGAATTCTACAGATTTGTCTTTTTTTTTTTGAGGTAGTGTACATATGTAGACCTGGCCCATTTTGAAACATCTGCTTTTCGTCAATTTGTTTTTGACTTACCGTTAAAGTCTTCTTTTATCTAAGTAACGAATGAATGTATAAAGAACGTTCGTTTTATCCACAGCCACGTCTGTCCGTCACGCGAAACAGCAGCAACAGTTCGCTGCACCGCGACAGCATCGACCACAACCACCAGAGTATGAACGTGGACAGCGACAGTCCACTACCGCCGGTCATAAAACTTAGGTTAGTTTTATATCTGAGCCGAGCGTCATTGACGGACGTAGTCGCCTCTGAAGTTTACAGTCCTCGGTACTATCAACGAGAGTAATAATGTCCTCCGACCTGATTTCGGTCAGGGCGGTCAATCTTAACGGCAGCTAGTTATCTGCTCAGGACAGGATTTTAGTACACGAGTGTATGCGCAAGTACTAAGTAAAATAATATAATAGAAAAGAATAGAATAATTTTTATTCAATATAGATTACAAGTAATTCTTATTGAAAGTCAATATTTTACGTTACCATAGTTCGTTGGAACGAAAATCCGACATGATCAGAAAGAGATCAGACGTAGAAACAACGACTTTTCGTGCTTTCCGAGGCACGAGAGTGAACACCGCCAAATTACTTCCCTAAGAATTATTCGACAGAAAGACCCATTAACTCATTTTAGTCTGACAGTGTTAATGGGTCTCCAACACTACACAAACACCTTATGCTATCTGAAGCAATGAGCTTGATTATACCACTTTCAGAGTCTGTGAACTCAACGTAAGGATAATGTACAAATTTCCCAAGTAATGAATGCTTTCTAGAGTATCCAAATGATTTTTTTTAGTTAAAAGAGTTTTGGTAATGATAATATAAGAATCTGCACATAATAAAATTAATTGACTTTTAATTAGTTATCTCATTTGGTATGAACACGAAGGACTATGGTAACCATAGAATACTATAATACACAATAGAATGGCTGTCAACTTTATTTTGTACGAGGCTTGGCGTCGCCAAACCCGATGCGCTGTGTCGACAGACTGAATAAATGATTAAAACTACTTTTACGGATTTTATCGCGTTTATTTTTACTTTTTATTTACTTTTATTTTTAATTCCCGACGTTTCGGGCGCTTTTCAGCACCCATGGTCACGGGGGACTGCTATTTCCAGTCCGTACTGGTTTACATAATGATTTCTTATATTTACGCGAACACTATACATGATTAAAACTACTTTTACGGATTTTATCGCGTTTATTTTAACTTTTTATTTACTTTTATTTTTAATTCCCGACCATAAAAAAGTAAAAAAACGCATAAATGTAGTAGTATGTATAGTGTTCGCGTAAATATAAGAAATCATTAGACTGAATAAATTTACACATTTTAGACTTTTGATTAATGTTCAAGATCATCATTCAAAAAATCGTTGAAATTTTAATACATATTTATTTGTAAATAGTGTGCAATTTGGCATTTTCTAAATAATTTGCATACTAAATTTGGAAATGATTGTAACGTCAAAACACACCTCGAGTTGACATTAATACGTGTGAATTGACATGTTAGTGACATGATAATGGCTACACGGGCTCCGCCCACTCCTCCGTTCTATTATGTATGTCTTATAGTATTTTATGATGATAACGAATATGCACTTGTCTTAAAATCAGCCAAAAGGCTTATTCGTGCTTTTTTAAAATATTAACAACTCTAGAAATATCTTTTAAAAAGAAAGTATTACCCTCACTAGAAATTTCTTCTACATCGCAGTTGCGTCTTAAAACCCGGAGTAATTATACTTGGCTATACATTAAGTTACAAGTTCCAGTTAAAAATTAACCTTGTTATCTCAACAGGAAAGTACAAAACAGCACTTCCAGTGGACCACCTGCAGAACACAAACGCTCCCTCCAGAAGCAATTGAGTGTGGCGGGAGGGGAGAGAGCCCCATCACCTCCGCGCGTCACTCTTCACTCCATCATCACAGAGTACCTCTATAACCAGCACGCGCTTTGCAAAAACCCAGTTGTAACATGTCCGCAGTTCAATCTGTTCGAGTGAGTATACCTTATTTTATAATGTCTATATTAATATGTGAAGGGAAAAGTTTTTACCCCTTATTAAGGATATTGCATACACAGAAAGAAGTCGCAATCTCAATGTCGTCTAACTCCTCAGTACCCAAGCGGTCGAATTCAACTGCGGCGCTATTCCGTCAAAATCCAAGCGGTCAGATTCGACCGCGCACACCCACAGTTTAAAACATTAAAATTTATATTTAGAGACTACTTTTCTATGAAGAAGTTTGGCACTATAGAATCAATGTGAAATGTTCTATTACTTTTTCTTTCCTGTAGTACTAGAGGTAGTGCAATAAAAAGTCAAGTTATCCTATGTATATTTTTTTATAATCAACGTTCATTTCATACGCCATTTTCGCGTAAATGTTATTGTGTTGATTTTTGGATTTTTCTAGTGTTTTAGTATAGTGTTTTATCATAAAATTGTAATGAAACTTTTTATGTGAATATAATTTATCTTTTTACGTAAATAATTTCGAGTAATATATATTGAAATAATTGTGATTTTCACGCTGCCGACATTCGCTTGGTATGTTTTGTTTTTGTTATCAAAATACAATAGTCTTTTTGTAATCAAGTAAAACTTGACTTTTACATAGAGAATTTTGTATAGATTTTATAATGCCAAACTTCTTCATAGAAAAGTAGTCTCTAAATATAAGTTTTGATGGTTTTAAGTGCTGCGGGTGGGTGCGGTCGCATGCAACCGCTCGGGATTTGCCGGGCGCACGGGATGGGATTTTTATTAGAATTGAGGAGCTAAATAGTTTCCTATTCTATTTTGCTATCTTTAGGGGTGGAATTTTGAAGTAAATTTTTAGTTTTGTATCTTTTTAAGTCTTTGTAATTTGAAAGTTAATTAAACGAAAAAGCGACACTTTAGTGTTGTTTGGCAGCTAGTTCTTCCTTAACGGTTTGCAGTTGCTGACAATAGATATCTGCCGTAATCGTTTGGCCAGATTTTAGAAAGCTGTAGTGAACGACAGCTCCGTCTAGACGCCTTCAATGACCGACTGTAGGAGCCGATTTACATTTCGAAAAGTACACCAGCGAGCTTAGTAACAGGGCAGTTGACTGTAAATGGTTAAGTGGACAGTAGCGTTCAAATATCTTAAGAAAGTAATATTTTGTATATTGAGGGTTGAATGCGAAGACGTTGCGTTCTGTCAACTTATGCACCGAACTAAACTCGCTCATTCACACAAGCGGTGAGCTTTGTTGCGGGTGGCGGGATACGCGCGGGAGGGCAGGGCAACACTTCAAAGTTAACTCGCCGAAAAATAGACCGGCGGGATTTAAATTGTTAACTTGCTACTTAACTAATTGCGGTTCAAAGAAGTTTTTAAAAAATTCAACCGTCCCAATAATTCAAAATCCTTATTGTAATCTATTCAACACAAATATTTGTAACATTTAAATTAGTGTAATGGTGGCAGTTGCAAAATTTTTACATTGATAGAAGCATGGAACTGAACCATTGAAAAAATAAGTCAGCGCCCTACCAGAGGAGCGTGACTCTCGTGTGATCATTCGAGGACTCCCGAGTGAACTCGAGACCATTAATATTTTCGATGGTCCGGATCCGGTCCGGGAAGTGCACAGAATGCACCACCAGACCGACAAAAATCTTTTCCGCCTTGTCATTTTGGACATGTCTCCAGAAGGCAAGGAGGTTTTCAATGTCGGACATACCTGCAACCTAACCGGAATTGCAATAGAAGCCTCCCGAAATAGGGGCATCGTTGGCCAGTTCTACCGATGCCAACTCTGCGGCCACTCTACTTAACTCGCCAGGTTCGCAAGTAAACTCGCCACTGTACTTGTCGAAGTGTAAATTGGTTTTTAGTAGTAGTTAGAGTGTGGTATACAATGATTTCAAAAGGAAGGATAGGCCCATCTAAATATTTAACTCATACCTTTTTCATACAAGAAAAAGTAGCGCATCTGTCGTAATACAAACGTTATATCAAAACACGACGTAAACTGGGTCGGATTTCGTAGTGTAATTATCCTAATTGTACCATTATTTCATAGTTTGTAGCACATAGTCTCGTAATAATACTAAGCGAAAATACCATAATTTTAACTAGAGGTTGACTTGTAGTATTATTGGGTCCTTTTACTTTTACTACGATATCGAGAATTTCTGTAGTGTACATGAGTACCCTGTTTTTTTAATAAAATTAGAATTAGCTCCCTTTCTGGTCAATCGATGCTCGATCGATGCATTTATGTTGCATCCTTGATACAACTATGATGAGGGGCTACCACGATAAAAACTAAGCTCTAGAAGCAATCAGTTTGAAAACAGAATTTCAAAATATTTTATGGATCAGATTTTCAGATTCAATTAAGCAGACATGGTTTCTTTTGTACTCTTACTCTTAGTTTTACCCTTATTGAATATAAAATATATTAGGTACCAATATTCAAAATTTAATTTACACTAAGTTCTTTAAACATAAATTAAACAGAAATAAAAATAAAACCGTCAAAAAACGAAACTTATAAATAAACTAGACGCGTGACGCCGAAATCCCGGCACATATGAAAAAAAGAAACATGAAACGTTTTAAACGTGATATAATTTTTTTTAAATAGTATAATTTTATTTTTTATGTGCAATATTTTTGAGGGTCTGAATCCGGCCCTGGCCTAATCTTGGTAACGTAACTAAACTAACTGTAAAATAAAACTTCAAAATGCGTTTATATAATAATTTAATTGTAACAAAATTAATATAAGGTTATTTACCGATGATTCGATTAGGCATGTTTCTTTTAAGTCTTTGTATCGTAATTTTGCATTCTTTTACCACGCAACTAGATATATTTGTGACAGGCAATCTGTCAAAAAATCAAATCTGTCCTGCGTGCGCACCACTGTCGATTCGCGTTGACCCTAAACTGTAATTTTAGGGCCAGCGCACTGGTCCGTTTTAGTTGTTCGGTCGGCCCGGTCCTTACGCTAGTAATATGTAAGTCAATGGTGGTATAGTGTTTGTTGTGTGCATGTGTGTCAGGCCGCACAAGTGCCCGGAGCCGGCGCGCGGCGGCACGCTGGCGGCGCTAGCGCTGGGCGCGCGCGGCGCGGGCGCGGACGTGGGCAGCGTGTGCACGCGCGAGCTGCGCCGCGAGCTGGGCGCACCGTTCGCGCGCCGCGCCTACTCGCGCCTTGTGCACGCGCATTTCGCGCCCGCGCGCACGCTGCGTCTGCAGGACGCCGCCGCCTTCTTCACGCACACCATTTTCCACGTGAGTACACGTGCGCAAGCACATGCGCCAGTGTGTGTGTGTGTGTGTGTGTGTGTATGCTACAGAACGCCCGTGCGCGCGCGCCAAGACTGCACCATATTCCACGTAAGTATCACGCACACACGCACACATGCACGTACTCTACAACACATGCTATCGCGCGCACACTACGTGTAAGGGCTGCGACGGGACCCCACGTGGTCGGTTGACAGTAGTTGATAGTAAATGACAGTCAATACTGGGAAGTTGATAATTGATAGTTTATTGATAGAACCAACTAAATCTAATTTAAGGATAGATGGGAAATGATACTGCGAGCACGCGTTACCGGTATTGCTGCTGGGCTCAATTAGCGCACTGACTCAAAATGCATTATTGTAGCGCTGTAGCGTAAACTGCCGACGCCACAAAAATGTACGTGCTGCAGCCCGTACACTACGCTTGCTAGACAACGACACCTTCACGCACACCATATTCCATATTAGTACTGCACACGCGCACGCACTTGTGGAACGTATTCTGCGCAAGTGCTCTACCACCACGCAGTCAAGCACACAAACTATAACGTACACTACTTCACCGACCATACTCTCACATACCATGTAAGTCGTACTTCACTAACACGCATAATACAGAATAGGAGCTATTACGTACTAGACCTTATATAATGATGCGGTATGCGGATGCAATAAGCATGCGGTACCTTGAAGATCACCAGCTGATTAATGACCGCTAGTACGGTTTCCGTTGCGGTCGCCCGGCTGGTGATCTTCTGGGTTACCTAACTCATAAATAAGCGGAGGCAGTAGAGTCCGAGGGGGAGGCGTTGGCCGTTAGTTTGGACATAGCGAAGGCCTTCGATCGGGTTTGGCATAAAGCGCTTCTTACGAAGCTTCCTTCCTATAGGCTTCCCGAGAAATTGTGCAATTGGATGACCAGTTTTCTTGCTGATCGGAGTAGGTCGCAGTAGACGGTGCATGCTCCGATTGCAAGCCAATTAACGCTGGTGTTCCACAAGGCTGCGTGCTATCACCAACGCTGTTTCCTCTGCGTATCAATGACATGTTGCAAACCGGTAACATTCATTGCTATGCAGACGACAGCACTGGTGATGCTTTATACACTGGCATTGCCAATATTTCTCGGGAAAATGTCGCAGAGTACCGGGACAAACTTTGTCTGAAGTCAACACTTTGTTGAACAAAGTCTCGGACTGGGGGCGGCTAAATCTTGTCCAGTTTAATCCCCAGAAGACACAAGTTTGGGCGTTTACCGCTAAAACGAGCCCCTTCGTCGTATCTCCTCAGTTTCAAGGCCAGTATTGGAATCCTCGGCATCGACATATCGAGTGTGGTGTAATTTCGTGGTCACCTAGAAGAGAAGGCCAAATTGGCCTCTAAAAAGCTTGGCGTGCTCAGCGGAGCGGAACATTATTTCATGCCGGCACACCGCCTGCAACTTTACAAGGCGCAGGTTCGGCCGCACATGGAATACTGTTCCCATCCTGGGCCGCGGCTCCGCAGTGCCAGCTCCATTTGATCGCATCCAGCGCAGAGCTGTTGGAATAGTCGGCGACCGAATGCTTTCCGATCGGCTTGACTCACTGGCACTGCGAAGAGATGTTGCATCTCTTTGAGTATTTTATCGCATCTACCACGGGGAGTGCTCTGAGGAAATGTTCGGACTAATTCCAGCCGCACAATTTCACCATCGCACATCGCGACAAAATTGCGATACCATCCATACCATCTTGATGACTGGCGGTCCACCACCGTGCGATTTAAAAGTAGTTTTCTTCCTCGCACAACTTTCTTGTGGAATCGACTACCACCAGAGATTTTTCCGGACCGATACGACTTAGGGACCTTCAAGAAAAGAGCCCACTCCTTTTTAAAAGGCCGGCAACGCATCTGCAATTCCCCTGGTGTTGCAGTTGTTACTGTGTAATCACTTTTAGGTGAGCCGTGTGATCATTTGCCCCCTCCTATAATATATATATATATATATATATATATATATATATATATATATATATATATATATATATATAATATACATAAAACGACTGCTCTTTCTGAAAGAGTTTGTCTAGAACTAAACAGAAACAATTCTTTGCATCTCAAACGTAGTTGCTCCCGCGGGCAAAATTTTCTAGTCAGGAAGTTGGCGGTGTCTCACCCCCGTGCCTCGGAAAGCACGTAAAGCCGTTGGTCTTGCGCCTGATCTCTCTCCGGTTGTGTCGGTGTACCGTTCCATCGGATTATGAGAGTGAGGCAATAGAGAGTGCACCTGTGCTTGCGCATACACTTGGGCACTATAATCCTGTCCTGCGCCGATGGCTAGCCTCCGTTGAGGCTGGCCGCCGTGGCCGAAATTCGGTCTGGAGGACATTATTATTATTATTACATCGAAATAAGTGTGAATTAAAAAGATCCAACTGACCATATGATATATGATCCATAACCGTTCTGCCACCAGAACAGCGTTACTTTAGAATGAAGTGATATTACAAATTTCATAGCGTTAAATTTTTAGGCAATATAAAGTTTAATGTGTATTTAGAAATATAATCTATATTAATAAGATTCAAATTAATAAACTATGCCATCAAAAACACAACTTGTAAAAAAACAAGTCTCGCAACTCAGTTCTTCTAACGTAAAAATTTGTGAGATCCATGTAATACCAAATCGGTTAATTTATTCAGTCCCTACTTAAGGGTCCTTCTGTTGTAAGTTATTACGTAATTAGCTAACCTAACAACATTTTATAGTGACCATATCAATGTTAAAAAATCTTTTATGTTACAAATAAATATAGACATACAGACAGGCATTGTTTTATGTGTAGAGATATATTCTAAAGAACCGAAATATCTTTTGTTTGAATTGTTACTTACCACTTATGTGTAACTGACTATCTGTGTATGTGTCTTTACCTCAACTAGTGACATCTGGTGTAAGGGAAATTACATTACATAAACACTCACACGCCTGTCACCCAGAGGGGTAGGCAGAGACTACGGACTTCCATTTGGCACGATCCTGACATACCTCTTTCGCCTCCTTTACATCCATATATCTACGCATATATACTCGTCGGTTAAGGGTACTTCTAACGTGGACCATTTTCAAAATATTGCCAATTTGGTCGATAAACTTTTTTCTAGGGCGTCCCTTCCCTACTCTGCCGTTAACATCTGCCATATAAATTTGCTTTGTCACTCTTTCCTCATTCATTCTTTCCACATGACCAAACCACCGAAGCATTCCTTTCTTAATCCTGGTCACAACATCATCTTGCATACCACATTTATCTCTTATCACGCAATTTCTCACCCTGTCATTCAGATTCAACCCTAGCATACTCCTTAAAGACCGCATTTCTACAGCATTTATTCTACTTTCGTGCTTCTTCTGCCACACCCAGCTTTCACTACCATACATTAAAGTCATTAAAGTAGGGACTAACACAGCATTATAAATTACCATACGTGCCTTTTTTGACACATTCTGGTTCTTCATAATAAGGTGTAGTGCCACATTCACTCTATTCCCTGCATTTACTCGTCGTTCTATATCCCTATCATATCTACCATCCCTGCTAAATACACATCCCAAATACACAAACTCATCCACTTGCTCAATTAACTATTAAAAATCTATTCTTATTTCACATGCCGTTTTGCTTTCTTCTCTTTCAAAAAACCATCACTTTCGTCTTACTTGCGTTCACTTTCATTCACCTTTTTTTTTTAGGGAAATTATTAGCCCTTATAAGTGCGAATTACGTTTGTAACGAATGGGTTAGCTCGACCAGCGATTGCTACGATGTTGCAATTTATAAATGATAAAAAAGGATCATAAGTTTTATTTTAAAAACTTGTTCTCTTACAGCCAACGCAACAACAATTACTTGCCGCGACTTCGTCCGGCGACATCCGGATATTCAACCTGTTCAGCGGCGCAGAAGAGAATTCCTATCAAGTTCACGAATCTTATATATACCATATGCAGGTAAGTGTTTTGACCAAGTAACACTCTTCTTTTAAGATTTTGGTGATAGATGGCGCTATAAACTGCCTCTATACTCTATACTCGTTTACGTCACACGTAAAATCGATAGTTATAGGGTATGTTCCGAAACGTTTCCAGTATACTGCCGTACGCAAATGACGTCATGAATTGACATCATATTGTACTGGCGTGCCGCCGCCATATTGTGCCAATTTTTAATTGCGTGTACGCTGAATGAAGCATGCCAGAATTTGTTTTTATTTATTCAAATACAAAAAATTATAGAATAATTGTTGGTATCTCCATTAGAAGGATATAATGATTTTTGGAGCACAAAATGACAAAATAATCGCCAACACTTTTCCAATATGGCGCAGATGTATGACGTCATATAATGTCCTATGTTTTGGAACGAATCACAGTACACTGGGTTCTATTTGAAACATACCCCTAATAAACCGTACCGTCTGGTATTACGTCAATTCTCCCTTCTATGGTAAAGCCAATATCCGGCAGTAGACATGTCATTCATTCATTTCCAGTGACCCGATCATTCAAGTATGGATTTGTCTTACAATCCGGTTCATTCAGGTCGATCATTCAAATGGATTATTTCTAGTTTCAGTACTCTGTGATCTGTAAGACCTGCTCGTCGACCAATTCTTTGATAGTAGGTCCTGTTAAAGCGCTTGATCCGATACGTTCAAAAATATAATTGCAATCAGCAATACGCAATGACGCGACCCGGGTTAAATGAAAGAATCATTCTTGACACATGTCTATCTTGCAGTTGACATTTACGGGCTGATGAAAATGGAGTACATGTGTGTGTATGTTTCTCGCAAACTATGAAATAAAGTTCGATTAGGATAGTACGTGTATTAGCGGCGTAAAAATATCCAATACCCCTCTGATAGTCTACTTAAGTTTTAAATAGAGAAGAAAAAAAGATAAACGTTCCGTTGCCTCAGCATCAGGATTTTTTTTTATAGAATAAGGAGACAAAGAGCACAGTCCAACTGGGGGTAAGGCAATACATCAAAATATATCTTATTTAAAAATAAAAATGCAGATGCGTTGTCTCTCATTCTTGACGACTAAATGAAATGCCTCGTTTCCATTGAATAGGGTTTCCGGTCCCCTACAGTCACCAGTTTACCAGTTGAGCCGTGGTAGCTCAGTGGTTAACGCTCGCTGTAAATATAACAGAACGCGAGTAACCCGGGTTCGATCCCCGCCGGCACCAATGAAATTGTTAATTGCAATTTTAAGTGCTGATTTACCACGTGCTCGGCGGTGAAGGAAAACATCGTGAGGAAACCTGCATGTATGAGGAATAAGAAAAAAAAATATTTCGAAGACATGTGAAGTTCGTCAACACGCATTTGGGCAGCGCGGCGGACACTTCCTTGCCCTAAACCCTCTCAGAAATGAGGGGAGGCCTGAGCCCAGCAGTGGGACGTATATAGGCTGTAACTTTACTTTTTTACTTTACAGTCACCATACGAAACATAGCAACATTAAGCTGCTATTTTACGCTGGTATTCTGTGAGAGCGTGGTCCTTCACCGGACACTCTACCACGTATAAATTTCCCCACGATGTAATAATATGGTTACCCTTACTCTCTAAGCTACCTTTAAAAATGCTCTTGTAAGAATGTATGCAATCACCGAATATATTTTCAGGCGAGCAGAGACGGTCTATTGTTGCTGGCGTCCGCGACGACAACGTGGCGGCCGCTCTCCGCGCTTTGGAATATGAAGGAGTTCGAGCAGCTGTTAGTACATCGTCAAATCCATTCATCATTCGAATCAATCGTTCATCTTAATAATCTACTTAAACATTGTGATATACGAGAGTTCTATATATGTGAGTCTACATCTAGACTGCAGAATACATTTGTCCCAAAACAGTTTGGCATCTTAGATGTCCTTTTCTATTTGTTAAATATATAACCGAGTAGAGGCGGTATAAGAATATCCACTGCCCTCTATATACTCATGTGGTAAAAAAAAGAAATTTTAAAAAACTACGGTTCCCAACTCGCTTGCCAAGCGTGGCAACCATAGAATACTATAATACACAGTAGAATGGCTGTCAACTTTATTTTGTACGAGGTTTGGCGTCGTCAAACCCGATGCGCTGTGTTGACAGACTGAGTAAATTTACACATTTTAGACTTTTGATCAAGATCATCATTAAAAAATCATTTAAGTTTTAATACATATTTTTTTGTAAATAGGGTGCAATTTGGCATTTTTTAAATAATTTGCATGTAAAATTTAGAAACGGTTGTAACGTCAAATTGATGACATCCGGGGAAAAAGTGCTTTGCACACTGAACACTGTGTAAATCGCACATCTAGCATTGAGCGACTACATCGCGGCGTTGTCGGCTGTATGAAACAATATTTAAGTAAGACAGGGTCTCACTTAAAGAGGACTCGTTTACTTGAGGACTAGATAAATATTATTAAGGCTGAGCTGAGCAGGAGCTTATAATTTCTGAGAGGCTTTTAGAGAGCACGAAAGACTTCAAATGTCGGCCATTTTTAATTTTCCAGACGTGCAGTTTTCCTAACGATTTTCTGTTTTCCGCCGAGCTGCCACTTTATATAAATCAGCACATGAATTTGCTAATATCAATTTATTGGTGATGGTAGGAATTAAACTCGAGTTAATTGTATATTTTAAAATTTATTATAAGCATCCAGTGTCAAAGTCAACACAACTAATATCGGTACATCTTCCTGACAACAGTCAAAAATAATTTAAAAATAACTGAAGTTGCTAACTCGCCTGCCAAGGTGTGGCAAATGTGGCAAAATATCCCCTCTATGCGGCAATCTATGGGGAGGCCTATAGAATACTATAATACATACATAATAGAACGGTAGAGTGGGCGGAGCCCGCATAGCCACTAACATGTTACTAATACGTCAATTCACACGTATAAATGTCAACACAATCAATCGTTTCCAATTTTCGTGTCAAGCGTCGCTGCATGCAAATTATTTAAAAAATTGCAAATTGTGCAATAATTACATGTCGAAAGAACAGCCGGAAATGGAATTTAAATAATGGAGACATTCTACTACCAGTAAGTCGGAACTATATATTTTGTGAATATTAGAAACAAAATTGAAGAACATAACAACAATAACATTAATCAAAAGTCTAAAATGTGTCTGTAGTAGTGATAACTGATAATACGACGTAATTGCTTGTATGTGTGCTCCCGGCTACACTGATCCTCGTACAAAATAAGGTTGACAGCCATTCTATTGTGTATTATAATATTCTATGGGGAGGCCTAATTTCGGCAGTGAATTCTAGATAGGTTGTAATTAGTAATTCATTACAAAAACAAGTAGGTTGCCATGTCAGTCTGGGCCTAGGGCGCCATTTAACTTTCTCCTACTAAAACTACCGTGATTGAGTGGAATATATAGATAATTAATATTGGAGTGTCTGTTTGTAATGTCAAAATAACATCTTTTTATTGAATGTGTACAAAAGTATATTACGGTAGCTATAACAAAGACACAACTTTTAAAACTTGCCTGGCTATTTGTTGGTTTGTTCTGGCTAATTTCCGAAAAGGCTGGAACGATATTGGTGGAACCTTTACTGGCATTTACTGGAGGTTAGAGAACAGGAGAACGATTCCTACGTACTAAAGCACAGCCCCCGCCTGTCCTTGAAAATTGTAGAATACATAGCGGCGCTGACGTCGGTGAGTAGTGACTGCGAAGTTAGCTGTTTATGAGTACAAGTAGGTGAAATTAGTTGAATAATGTACAAATTTTTATTTAATTTTTAATGAGAAAATTTTCATGCTCCGTAATTTTGTAATTTTTGACAAAAAGAAAAATTTTATTGTGCGTGAATGTGCAAGGGGTTTAGCATCTGATCGGAAAAATAGACTGAAAATGACTTTTATTGAGCGAACTTAGCGATCGCAGCGCCTCACTTATTGTGTCCATATTTCTGGGACACTATTTTCTACAGAGATCGTTCGCCTGTTCTAAAACCTTCACGGGCATATAGTTCGGAGTAAGTAGGCTACTTTTATTTTAGAAAAATAAATAGGGTTACGCGCAAAAAAAATTTAAACCCACTATATTCAATTGTAATAAATTCCACGCGGACGAAGTTGCGGTGAACAGCTAGTCTAAAATATTTTACGTACGCACGTACCACACGAGTGAATAAGAAGCGCGCGCCGTTTCCCAGCAGCTTCCAGCTGGACAACGAGGAGTACGTGGAGTTCTCGAAGACGTCGGACGAGCGCATCATCGGCACCAAGGGCGAGACGGCCACCGTGTTCGACACGCGCACGGGCCGCGAGCTCATGACGCTCACGCCCGCCATCAGCAACCAGTACGCCAAGAACCGCGCCACCTTCAACCCCACGGACGAGCTGGTGCTCTCGGGTACAATCACCACATACATTGTTTTATACTGCATAGGATGACACGCGAGCACACAGTTCACCTGATGGTAAGTGGATGCTGTGGCCCATAAACATCTACATCCATCCTCGATTAAGAATCCAAATGCACATGCGTTGCCAGCCCTGAGGACTGAGATGTAATGCCTCGTTTTTAGTTGAAAGTGTCTTCGGTTCTCTACACTCACCATATCAAACGCAGCAGCATTGAGCTGTTATTTTACGCTGGTATTCTGTAAGAGTGTGGTCCTTCCCTGGTCGAGCCGACCCGTTCGTGCTACAACCATATTAAAACTGCAACGCTCTTGGTATTACTTTTTTAAGACACTACTCTACTGTCACAATTAAGCTAGAGACAGACTGTTCCCACGTACACAACATATGAAATACAACGCTCCTATGTTAGTGTACACACTTGATTCGTTTTCGTTCAAAATCATGAGACCATAATATGTCACAAAGCGTTGCGTACGTTGAATACGTGGGACCAGTCTGTCTCTGCCTTTAGTAGTGAAGACGTAAAGATAAACTTCCAGACTTTTAAAAATCAGGAATCGAACTTACGACCGGCCGCGTCGAAGCCCAACGTGTTCTGTATTAATGGGCTGTGAAAAGCTTTCAAAGTACCAGCAAGAAACAACGGTAATTAGCTGTTCTGATTTTATAACTAAAAACAAAACCGAAAACTTAATGAGAAACATCATTTACCGATACACGAACGAAACTAACTCTAATTTATTTGATTTAAAGAAGTGACAGTCACGAAATTATATTTCTCGTAAAACATTACTATAATTATACATTTGTAAGGTTTTTCCCTTTGACTTGTAAACCAAAAAAGTTTGGTACTTTTCAGTATAGAAACTGACGGAAACTAAATAAAGAATCGTGAAAAAATTCTGTCTGTCTGCAAAAGCCACTTACCCTCAAGAAGATTGTCAAAAACACTGAGCTTTATTTCAAACATCGTCCTCAACATTATCATCGTAGCTATGGAGTGTAGAAGTAAGGAGAACAATCTCTCATAGGAGAATAGTTGAAAAAGTGTCCATCTGTAAGCAGTAAATAACAGTTCGAAAACTCTCCGCAACAGCGCTGGAGTAGCTACATGGACATGAAATGAACTTAGCAGTTGTCGATGGTGTAAGTGTGCTGCTAAACTGCTCAGTAGCTCTAAAATCTAAAATAACTTTATTTACCAAATATAACCTCGAAAAAGTCGTCTATCCCAATAATATTTTTCGGCACGTTCTTTAAAATATACTCCGTAGTTATAGTGGCGCCACCCTTATTTAATGGTTTCTATGGACTCTTTTTAGTACACAGTCTGTACTCCTTACCTCTACACTCCATAATCACAGCCTTTTAAAAATCCACGGCTGCACATAAGCCACCTGCATCCATCGACTTCCTGCAAGTCTTAATTGTGACCTGTGACTAGGTAGTCCCTCCATCTAGTGAGAACCTGTCTCCCATTCATCTACTGTCGGTTGTTCAAGCTATGCAGCCGGCGCATTGTCACTTCAGCTTTTTGATATATGAACTTTATTTCTCTCAACAGATGGCGTGCTATGGGATGTAAATACTGGCAAGGAGATACACAAATTCGACAAACTGAATCAAACACACAGCGGCGTCTTCCATCCCAACGGTCTCGAGGTAGATAAATGTTCTTACATATTGAATGATTTTATTTACACTACACTCTTATAAGTACTAAAAAGCCGTGGTAGCTCAGATGGTTAACGCTCGCTGTAAATATAACAGAACGCGAGTAACCCGGGTTCGATCCCCGCCGGCACCAATGAAATTGTAATTGCAATTTTAAGTGCTGATTTACCACGTGCTCGCCGGTGAAGGAAAACATCGTGAGCAAACCAGCATGTCTGGGGAATAAGAGAAAAAAATGTTTCGAAGACATGTGAAGTTCGCCAACACATAATGGGGCAGCGTAGCGGACACTTCCTTGTCCTAAAACCCTCTCAGAAATGAGGGGAGGCCTGTGCAGCAGTGGGACGTATGTAGGCTGTAACTTCAAATATTAAGTAATTTTAACACTTAACAGTACGAAATTAAAGTATTTTTACTATAGCAACTTTGACGACTTGCGGTCCTAAAGTCGAGTCCAAGTACGAGCTAATTTTTAATCGATTAGTAAAAGATTTGGATATAAATTGCGTAAAAACAGGTAAACTCAGCTCGCCCACGGTGCACGCTGTGGTAACCAATAATTAAGACAACATTTAGTTTTTAAATCCTAAAATAGGAATATTGTAGTAATAAAATGATAATAAGAATAAAACAGTAACATTTCTAATGCTATGTAACATTTACTTATACTTAGTTTCTATATGCACTGACTGAACTCATGAACTGACAACTGAAAAATATATATAGGACATATGTAACAAAACATAAGAGAGTGCACTCTAGCATTATAAAAATGGAAATACAACTTAACTATAAACAAACTGCATACAAAAAGCACCTTTAAATTTATTAATAACATCTAACAGTAACATCTTAAATGTTGTGGGTTATCCTAAATGAAAAAAAAAATATAAATAAAACTAATATTTTTGACTATCGAGTCCGGATGTGTTGTGATTTTATAGAATAAGAGTGACAAACGACCACGCAGTTCACCCATATGGACCATAGACATCTACATTTATTCTCGATTAAAAATCAAGACGCAGATGCGTTTTCACCCCTGAGTACTAAGATGGAATGCCTCGTTTCCAGTAAAAAAGGGGTTTCCGGTTCTCTACACTCACCATACGAAACAGCGGTATTAAGCTGCTATTTTACGCTGGTATTCTGTGAGAGCGTGGTCCTTCCCCGGTCGAGCCGACCCATTCGCGCTACAACTATGCTACTAATATAACTGCAGCATGGCTCTACCACTTATTAAAATGAACATATATATAGATAGTCAATAGCATAACTACTACCTCCGAATGGAATTAGTAGTAATAATGTTATTAAATGAGACAACCATTATGTTCCAAGTGCTGTTTGTTACGGTCATAAGTTTATAACAGATATTACATTAGTGGATACCGTGAGCCACACTACATAATATAAACATATTTATTTGTTTAGAAATAGTGAAAAGACATTAAAAAGCGGAATGTGCACATATATTGCTTACTGTTTATACGTGGTAGAGCCATGCTGCAACTATATTAGTTGTATAGTTGTAGAACGAATGGGTTGGCTCGACCGGGGAACGGCCTCGCTCTCACAGAATACCAGCGTGAAATAGTAGCTTAACGCTGCTTCGTTTCGTATGGTGAGCATAGAGAACCGGAGACCCTTTTTACTGGAAACGAGGCATTCCATCTTAGTCCTCACGGGTGACAACGCATCTGCATTTTGATTTGTAATCCTATAAAAAATGCAGCCGAAAATGGCGCACTGACTTAGGGTAACAAAAGGATATTTACTCCTTTTTTTGAAGACACCAACATTATATCAGATGGAAAAACAAGTACTGGCAAATTATTCTGCTCCTTTGTACTTCCATGTGTACAGCCATGAACGACAAAGCACATCGTTCGATTTGAATCTCTATGGCATGTCGACTGTAAAGGTATCAACGTCAGCAAGGAAACCAGCCGTGCGTCTGGTGGTCAGATGATGGAATGCAGAAGGAGGAATTAAGTCATGCAATTGATACACACAATCATCATTCTGTACAACCTTTTTTTATGATACAGCATGCGAATTTTATCAGTAATTTACTTTTTAAGTTAAAATAAAATAAGGCTGCAATTTTCGAACTTTTTATTTATTACACGGATTGCTTTCAAAATCGATATCTAAGCATCCATGTCTTCTTAGATCACGTATCCGTTGTCAGAATTCAAAAAGCGTTAATCTAACCGAACGCTTTCAAATTCGATATCGTTCCGTCTCCGATCCGTTATTGGAATACAAAAAGTGGCCGCCATTTTGAAAAAATCTTGGTATTTATGCAATGTAGAAGTAAGGACTACAGATCATGAAGGTTAGAGAACAGGAGAACGATCGCCGTAGAAAGTAGTGTCCCAGAAATATAGACACCATAAGTGAGGCGCTGCGATCGCTAAGTTCGCTCAATAAAAGTCATTTTCAGTCTATTTTTCCGATCAGATGCTAAACCACATGCACATCCACGTACAGTAAAATATTTCTCCATTTTTTAATGTTTCTTTTTGTCAAAAATTACAAAATTACGGAGCATGAAAATTTTCTCACCAATGCCGGCGGAGAAAATTTGTACATTATTCTACTAACTTCATCTACTTGTACTCATAAACAGCTAACTTCGCAGTCACTACTCACCGACGTCAGCGCCGCTATGTATTGTACAATTTTCAAGGACAGGCGGGCTATGCTTTAGTACGTAGTGATCGTTCTCCTGTTCTCTAACCTTCATGGCACAGACTGTGTATTAAAAAGTATCCATAGAAAAAAATTAAATAATGGTGGCGCCACTATAGCTACGGGGTAAATTTTAAAGAACGCGCCGAAAAATATTAGTGGTATAGACGACTTATTCGAGGTTATATTTACTAAATAAAATTATTTTACATTTTAGAGTCACTGAGCAGTTTAGCAGCATACTTAAACCGTCGACAACTTCATTTCATTCCAGTAGCTACTCCAGCGCTGTTGTGGAGAGTTTTTGAACTGTTATTTACTGCTGCTTATAGATGACCACTTTTTCAACTGTTCTACTATGGGAGTTGGTACTCCTTACTTCTACACTCCATATTGTTATTAAACAAATACTCCTTAATAATAATGTTGGTTGTTTTGAAT
The DNA here is from genome assembly GCA_907164705.1 of Parnassius apollo. Lineage (NCBI taxonomy): Eukaryota > Metazoa > Arthropoda > Insecta > Lepidoptera > Papilionidae > Parnassius > Parnassius apollo. Next base: position 4,770,872 of record CAJQZP010001297.1, on the reverse strand, counting down.
TTAGTTTCTGCACTTTTAACTTTTAAAGCTTATATCGAAGAGTCCGTTGATTAAATGCAATTAATTTACTAACTAATCAATTAACAATTATATTTTCAGGTGATTTCAAACACTGAAGTGTGGGACTTACGGACCTTTCACCTGCTCAGGACAGTGCCGACCTTGGATAAATCAGAGGTGTGTCTATTATCTTTGTTTTTAGACGACAGGTGCGACAATCGTATAAATGATTTGGCATTCTAGTGGTCAAATTATCTGTTCTAATACCAAAAGACGCCAACATTCGGCTCAACGCTTTAACTATTGGTTTCGAGTTATAAAGTAATGCCAGTAAAACTAAAACTTTAGTAAGTATCCTTTAAAATATACATTTATTTTAAGGGTACTTTTTAAAGAATTAAAAACAATAAAACATGGAAACAAAGATTCCCATCCGGCCCCAATGAAATTGAGAGTTCCAATTGTAAAGTGAACCACATACTCGGTGGTGAAGGAAAATATCGCGAGGAAATCTGCATGTTGCATGGAAAAATAATTAAAAAACACTTGGAGGAAATGTGGAGTCTATATAACACCGAATGGGATAGTTCGGTAGACTATGTATATATAGATAGTGGAGTGGCGGTTTACCGTATAGTGGTGGTGTGAAAATATTCACTCAGTGAGGGTCGTAAGAGGAGATAGAGGGAAACAAATCAGGAGATGGGCAGCAGCGTCTTTTTTATATAGAATTAGGGTGACAAACGAGCACATAGTCCATCTATCTACATTTAACCTCGAATAAGAATCAAAATGCGTTATCACCCCTGAGGACTAAGATGGAATGCCTCGTTTCCAGTGAAAAGGATCTCCGGTTATCTACACTCACCATTCGAAACACAGTAGCATCAAGCTGCTATTTCACGCTGGTATTCTGTGAGAGCGTGGTCCTTCCCCGGCCGAGCCGACCCATTCGTGCTACAATCATAACATAGCTGCAGCGTGGCTCTACCACGTATAAAATCTTCCTAATAACGTCTAAAAATAAAAAAACTATGCTTGCCAACCCACTTTTAAAGCGTGGCAACTATGGCAAATGTCCCCACTATAAAGCAATTTATGGGGGAGGTATGTGTTCAGCAGTGGACTTCAGTAAGTTGTAACCATAACGGTAGACTATTTCTTGTCGTAAAACTTAGATATGAAAATAAGTCCGTGCCCAGCACTAGGACGTATGTAGAGATGTTTTATAAAACTTAAATATTACAATAATTTTAATACCTAATTATAATAAAAGTGTGTTAGTATTGATGATATTAAAACATTGTTATGTTTTATTATAACAAAAAGAAAACTAACATATGTGGCATGTGACAATTTATTAAAGGAATTCATTAAACGCGAAACTGAGTGTTACGGCCCTCAGTTGCCCCGACAGAAGTCGACTAGGATAGGGCCCATAGTAACCCAACTCGACAGGCAACAGAGGGTTCGGGCCCAAATGTCCTATAGATAATTATTATGTAATGGCTGGATAAGCAAACACAAACTTACCGAGTTCCGGAGGTAGGGTCGACCACAAGGTACCGTCAGGGGCAAGTAAATGGTAGGTGTGAGTGGTGTGGGAAGGTGTGTAATGTAACCCGACATCACCGATGTAATCGGCCAGCAGAACCACATGCGTCGCCCTGCTTCACAAGTTGCAATCACTCCAGTGGGCGTTCACCGTTATCTGAACTCAAGTCTAACGTCACTTAGCACAAAACTATAATCGAAGAAGAACGCGATCTCCTCCCGGATCACAAAGTTTAGCGTTCCACCCGACAAAGCAAAAATTCCTTCGTACGATATTAAAATGCCACACAAGCAACTCCTCGACGCAAGTTCGTGGCAATCGAAGTTAAATTAATCACTCAAACTCAAGGAAGGCCTCGTTGTCACGTATACGAATAAAATAAGACAACGCAAAAGGGCGCGACCTAATGATTCTAACTTAACTTCCCGACATCTAACCGACACGGCCGTCGCGGACAATAGATTGTTGTAGACTAACTGGCGCGGCCGCAGGCCGCAAAACGAATGCCCCCGGCGCAAACCGTCAAACCGGTTTTCGCCCGAAACGAGCGTTTTTCCAAGTTTTAAGTTGTTACGATTTGGCCTAAACACTGAGATTAGTTAAAATAAAAATAAAAATTCTTGAAATCATAAAACAGTACAAATTAAATTCAAGTTTATTTTCAATTAAATCTTTTTGTAAACGTCAAAGTATACAAATTGTTTTGTGTTGTTAATTGTGTAACATATATGATTGTAAACTGTTTTTAACTTCTCGCTAAGAAAATTGAAAATTTTAAAAAATAGGAAAGTTATTGTTTCCACCCCCATTTTCGAAAATCGAGTTTTCATCAGATCTCGACGTTTTGAGATCCCATGAAGCTATTCTGACTAATTTCACGTGGACGTCCGTATGGATGTATGTATGTGTGTGTGTAAGTGTGTAAACCTTTCATAACTTTTGAACGTCTTGATCGATTGAGATGCTCTAAATGATGTTCTAAAGATTTCAATGTGGAATACATTTGGTGATAATATGAACTGATTCGGACGAGTAGATTTTGAGAAATCTCAAAAATATTTTTTAAACGGCTTTACCGATCGATTTCAGAAACAAATCAGCTTTCAACCTCAAAAAGTGACGTCTAATGACGTTTGGAAAATAAAAATTGATTCGTTCGTCAGATATCGAAGGAGAAAGAATTTGAAAAAAAAAACTTATTGTTTAACATAACTTCGAGATTTGGCAACATAATTAGGTGAAATTTGGAGCGCTTTGCATTTGAAATTAGCGGGAAGTTCCAGGGATGGGTTGCAGGGTCAACCATTTTTTTTTAAATATCCCTCTGGGATTCTTGCTGGTACATCTAAGGTCAGAGGTATTTTTTAAACCGATTGTGAATTAAACGTAAGGGTGACCTTTAATAAGTATTATCTGTATTCTATATTGATTTAAAAATAGAACTATTTCTAATATTTTCTAATTTAATTTTTTTCTTACACGGCCAGTACATGGCAATACTTCACGTCAGTGTGTATTACTGTGCATAATTAAATCGCAGATCTGTTTGTTGGTCATGAAAATTTCATTCGCGTTTCAGGTGATCTTCAACCCGACCTGCACGGCTCTGTACGCAATCTGTTCGGATCAGGACTCGGAGGAGCGCAGTCAATTCGACACGAGCTTTAAGACCCTTGACCCATACGATTATTCCAGTATAGGTGAGTGAGTGATATTAAACTAGCGATTTTTTAAAATAGAATATGAATGACAAACTAGCACACAGTCCACCTGATGGTGAGTGAATGCTGTGGCCCATAGACATTTATCCTTGATTA